>CM026395.1:20955572-21014201 GCA_014843695.1 Archivesica marissinica | reverse complement strand
TATGTTGTAAATGCACGTGTGATACAGTTAAACCTCTGTTAGTGGTCACCTATGTTGTAAATCCACATATGATACAGTTAAACCTGTGTTAGTGGTCACCTATGTTGTAAATGCACGTGTGATACAGTTAAACCTCTGTTAGTGGTCAGCTATGTTGTAAATCCACATGTGATACAGTTAAACCTGTGTTAGTGTTCACCTATGTTGTAAATCCACATGTGATACAGTTAAACCTGTGTTAGTGTTCACCTATGTTGTAAATGCACGTGTGATACAGTTAAACCTGTGTTAGTGGTCACCTATGTTGTAAATCCACATGTGATATAGTTAAACCTCTGTTAAGAAGTCAACCAGAGTCGAAGGTTATAAAACTGTTCTCAGATCTCCAACTCGAGGTTAAGTGATATGATTGACCCGTATCCGAGGTTATAAAACAGTTCTCAGATCTCCAACTCGAGGTTAAGTGATATGATTGACCTGTGTCCGAGGTTATAAAACAGTTCTCAGATCTCCAACTCAAGATTAAGTGATATGATTGACCCGTATCCGAGGTTATAAAACTGTTCTCAGATCTCCAACTCGAAGTTAAGTGATATGATTGACCCGTATCCGAGGTTATAAAACTGTTCTCAGATCTCCAACTCGAGGTTAAGTGATATGATTGACCCGTATCCGAGGTTATAAAACTGTTCTCAGATCTTCAACTCGAGGTTAAGTGATATGATTGACCCGTATCCGAGGTTATAAAACAGTTCTCAGATCTCCAACTCGAGGTTAAGTGATATGATTGACCTGTGTCCGAGGTTATAAAACAGTTCTCAGATCTCCAACTTGAGGTTAAGTGATATGATTGACCTGTGTCCGAGGTTATAAAACAGTTCTCAGATCTCCAACTTGAGGTTAAGTGATATGATTGACCTGTGTCCGAGGTTATAAAACAGTTCTCAGATCTCCAACTCAAGATTAAGTGATATGATTGACCCGTATCCGAGGTTATAAAACTGTTCTCAGATCTCCAACTCGAGGTTAAGTGATATGATTGACCCGTATCCGAGGTTATAAAACTGTTCTCAGATCTCCAACTCGAGGTTAAGTGATATGATTGACCCGTATCCGAGGTTATAAAACAGTTCTCAGATCTCCAACTCGAGGTTAAGTGATATGATTGACCTGTGTCCGAGGTTATAAAACAGTTCTCAGATCTCCAACTCAAGATTAAGTGATATGATTGACCCGTATCCGAGGTTATAAAACTGTTCTCAGATCTCCAACTCGAAGTTAAGTGATATGATTGACCCGTATCCGAGGTTATAAAACTGTTCTCAGATCTCCAACTCGAGGTTAAGTGATATGATTGACCCGTATCCGAGGTTATAAAACTGTTCTCAGATCTTCAACTCGAGGTTAAGTGATATGATTGACCCGTATCCGAGGTTATAAAACAGTTCTCAGATCTCCAACTCGAGGTTAAGTGATATGATTGACCTGTGTCCGAGGTTATAAAACAGTTCTCAGATCTCCAACTCGAGGTTAAGTGATATGATTGACCTGTGTCCGAGGTTATAAAACAGTTCTCAGATCTCCAACTCGAGGTTAAGTGATATGATTGACCTGTGTCCGAGGTTATAAAACAGTTCTCAGATCTCCAACTCAAGATTAAGTGATATGATTGACCCGTATCCGAGGTTATAAAACTGTTCTCAGATCTCCAACTCGAGGTTAAGTGATATGATTGACCCGTATCCGAGGTTATAAAACTGTTCTCAGATCTCCAACTCGAGGTTAAGTGATATGATTGACCCGTATCCGAGGTTATAAAACAGTTCTCAGATCTCCAACTCGAGGTTAAGTGATATGATTGACCTGTGTCCGAGGTTATAAAACAGTTCTCAGATCTCCAACTCGAGGTTAAGTGATATGATTGACCTGTGTCCGAGGTTATAAAACTGTTCTCAGATCTCCAACTCGAGGTTAAGTGATATGATTGACCCGTATCCGAGGTTATAAAACAGTTCTCAGATCTCCAACTCGAGGTTAAGTGATATGATTGACCCGTATCCGAGGTTATAAAACAGTTCTCAGATCTCCAACTCGAGGTTAAGTGATATGATTGACCTGTGTCCGAGGTTATAAAACAGTTCTCAGATCTCCAACTCGAGGTTAAGTGATATGATTGACCTGTGTCCGAGGTTATAAAACAGTTCTCAGATCTCCAACTCGAGGTTAAGTGATATGATTGACCTGTGTCCGAGGTTATAAAACAGTTCTCAGATCTCCAACTCAAGATTAAGTGATATGATTGACCCGTATCCGAGGTTATAAAACTGTTCTCAGATCTCCAACTCGAGGTTAAGTGATATGATTGACCCGTATCCGAGGTTATAAAACTGTTCTCAGATCTCCAACTCGAGGTTAAGTGATATGATTGACCCGTATCCGAGGTTATAAAACAGTTCTCAGATCTCCAACTCGAGGTTAAGTGATATGATTGACCTGTGTCCGAGGTTATAAAACAGTTCTCAGATCTCCAACTCGAGGTTAAGTGATATGATTGACCTGTGTCCGAGGTTATAAAACTGTTCTCAGATCTCCAACTCGAGGTTAAGTGATATGATTGACCCGTATCCGAGGTTATAAAACAGTTCTCAGATCTCCAACTCGAGGTTAAGTGATATGATTGACCTGTCAGTGTCCGAGGTTATAAAACTGTTCTCAGATCTCCAACTCGAGGTTAAGTGATATGATTGACCCGTATCCGAGGTTATAAAACAGTTCTCAGATCTCCAACTCGAGGTTAAGTGATATGATTGACCTGTGTCCGAGGTTATAAAACTGTTCTCAGATCTCCAACTCGAGGTTAAGTGATATGATTAACCCGTATCCGAGGTTATAAAACAGTTCTCAGATCTCCAACTCGAGGTTAAGTGATATGATTGACCTGTGTCCGAGGTTATAAAACAGTTTTCAGATCTCCAACTCGAGGTTAAGTGATATGATTGACCCGTATCCGAGGTTATAAAACTGTTTTACAAATCATATTACGGTACTTGAGCTCGAGCTTGAGATCTGAGAAAAGTTTTATAACCTCGGGGCCCTAGTCTCAGATTTACTGTTGGCTCAACCAATTAGAAACTTTGTAATTGGAGAACAGTTTTATAACCTTGGGGCCCTAGTCTTAAGATTTACTGTTGGCTCAACCAATTAGAAACTTTGTGATTGGAGGAAAGTTTTATAACCTTGGGGCCCTAGTCTTAAGATTTACTGTTGGCTGAACCAATTAGAAACTTTGTGATTGGAGAAAAGTTTTATAACCTCAGGCCCTAGTCTCAGATTTACTGTTGGCTCAACCAATTAGAAACTTTGTGATTGGAGAAAAGTTTTATAACCTCAGGCCCTAGTCTCAGATTTACTGTTGGCTCAACCAATTAGAAACTTTGTGATTGGAGAAAAGTTTTATAACCTCCAAGCCTGTATTAAGTAGCCCACTTCAAGATTCTCAAACTGGAAATTGCATACAGTTTTAACCTCTGTTTAAAGCAGCTATGGTTCGTCATTCCCTAGGATGGCTGTATTAGACTGGTGGTTTACTGTATTCAGTGTTATTAAATTATTAAATCTCAACAGATATTCTACAGTATATCCATTGGATACTTTAATACTGTAGCACTTTGTTATCAATAAACAACGAATTCCAACAAAATGGACCAAGGGATCAATCAGACTCAGGGTTCCAGCTGTCGGTCGCCAATGGGGCCAAATGCGACAAAAAACAAATACTGGCACTAAATATTGTGAATTGGCGAAACTATGTGGTGCACCTTTTTTTTGGGTAAAATAGATGGCTTCAAATATTCATCTGTGAATTATATGGCTCTTAACCCTTTCAACACCACAGACCTCTAAATAGGCTTACAAAAAGTGTAGATCCAGATGAGCCGGCTCGTGACGAGCCGTCTCATCAGGATCTGCACTTTTTGCCAGTGATATGACTATTTTTAGACATAATTACCCATTTTGATAAATGAACTTGTCCAAATGTGATTTCTGATTCATTTATTGGTTTATGAATATCATGGACCAGTCCATGTGAGTTACTTGGTGTTGAAAGGGTTAATTGGTTCAAAGTTTGTTAAATTGGCTACAATTTTTTTCATTTGGTGACAGAAGTGACAGCGGGAACCCTGAGGCTATCTGCCATGGCAGGTAATAGAAAGACCAACAATGGCGCTCATTTAGCATCACTTACGGTTACCAGTTTGAGACAACTTTAAAATACAACAACAGCTACTCAAAAGTTATGCAACTTGAGTAATTAGCTAATCGAGAAGAAGGTCTGGTTAGTTACAAGCATTATATTGAAGCATCAATTAAAGCCCCATGATGCGTTTACTTAGAATGTGCTGCACACCGAGCTATTGTACGGATCGGATGGTTAGATATTGTTATTATTGTCATATATTCATTTTTCAATAGTAAATTATTACAAAGAAAAGTAAAATTTGGAAAGTATGTCCACAAACGACCTGCTTTTGTGAAATTTACCATTTGAAAATTACCTCCCATTATGGATATTTTTTTAACAAAATCACGAATTAATCTATCAATACTGTTTTACTAAAGAAAATTAACACTAGGATAAATGTGCATATGAATTATAGTATTATTTTTCCAACAAAATGCATATAGAGACTTTAAGTACAAGCACTGGTTACTGTGATATTCGACATGATAGAAACTTGCATGGAACACTTTAACCACACTGTGTGACGCCAACGCAGATGCTTCGAAAAGTCACGCTAAATATGTAGTAGCAGTACCTCTCTCTTAGCGAGTAGGACATTAGGCACAATATGTGGTAGGCACCTTGCCAACATGAGGACAACTTTCCTATTATCTGTGTCTGTAATCTGTGATACCTAAAACATATCAATTATAAAACATGTACAGGGAATGAGATTAATAGATGGTGATGCAATCTGTGATACATAAAACACGTACATGGAATGATATTAAGATGATGATGCAATCTGTGATACATAAAACATGTACATGGAATGATATTAATAGATGATGCAATCTGTGATACCTTTAGAAACATATCGCGTGTAATACACTTACATGGAATGAGATTAATAGATGATGATGCAATCTGTGATACATAAAACATGTACATGGAATGATATTAATAGATGATGATGTAATCTGTGATACATAAAACATGTACCGGTACATGGAATGAGATTAATAGATGATGATGCAATCTGTGATACATAAAACATGTACATGGAATGAGATTAATAGATGATGATGTAATCTGTGATACATAAAACATGTACATGGAATGAGATTAATAGATGATGATGCAATCTGTGATACATAAAACATGTACATGGAATGATATTAATAGATGATGATGCAATCTGTGATACATAAAACATGTACATGGAATGAGATTAATAGATGATGATGCAATCTGTGATACATAAAACATGTACATGGAATGAGATTAATAGATGGTGATGCAATCTGTGATACATAAAACATGTACATGGAATGATATTAATAGATGATGATGCAATCTGTGATACATAAAACATGTACCGGTACATGGAATGAGATTAATAGATGATGATGCAATCTGTGATACATAAAACATGTACATGGAATGATATTAATAGATGATGATGCAATCTGTGATACATAAAACACGTACATGGAATGAGATTAATAGATGATGATGCAATCTGTGATACATAAAACATGTACATGGAATGAGATTAATAGATGATGATGCAATCTGTGATACATAAAACACGTACATGGAATGATATTAATAGATGATGATGTAATCTGTGATACATAAAAGTTAAAAACATGTACATGGAATGATATTAATTAGGGATGTCAACGAGTAATGATTTTGGTACTCGGAAAGGTATTCAATCGAGTACTTGAGTACTCGGTTACCATTACCGTGGATTATGCTTCTTGTCTCGTCAATCAGAGGTGAGGCCTTCTGCTGGATGCTTCAGCCTCAGATGAGTATGCAGGTTGGTAGTGCCACCGGTAAATGTCAGACTGGCATCGCACAACTTGCAAGAAACAATCTTGTCAAGTCTTTCAAAGTACTTCCATACCACAGATTTAGGTGGAGGCATTCTCACAATTCACTTATATTACTATACTACTATTATATTCTAAAGATCTCTTCACAGTTTAACAGCGTTAACGTTAATGGCAAAAGTTACGATATTTATTATTTAACAACTATTTCGGTATTGCCCTGCTATGGGTAGCTGCTTAAAGTTCTAAATTGAGTAATCAATTAAGTGTCAATTATAACATCAAAACAAGTTCCGACCACCAGACAAAAGCTGTCATTCACACGACAGACAATCGGACGACCCGCCTCAGTAGTGACGACAATGATAAAACAATTTGCATCAAACTTACGCTTCCCAATTAAGTTGAATCAACACCTTAATTATTCGGTCACTGTAGCCGGCTCTGTGTGATATACAGGTATTGTTAATCACCATGACACGCTGTAAATTGCATTGTTTGGTACAGCGGAAGTTTCGCTAATCCCACTGATCACGATTTGTTCACAGGCAACTCCGTATTTGCGCAAAATAAAGATTTGTTGATTTTATTTTTTTTAACCGAGTACTCGATTATCTGAAAAGTATTCGATACTCGGACGTTCGATCGAGTACTCGAGTACTCGTTGACATCCCTAATATTAATAGATGATGATGCAATCTGTGATGCCTAAAACATGTACAGGAAATGAGATTAATAGATGATGATGTAATCTGTAATACATAAAACATGTACATGGAATGATATTAATAGATGATGCAATCTGTGATACATAAAACATGTACCGGTACATGGAATGATATTAATAGATGATGATGCAATCTGTGATACCTTTAGAAACATATCGCGTGTAATACACTTACATGGAATGAGATTAATAAATGATGATGCAATCTATGATACTTAAAACATATCGCTTGTAATACACGTATATGGAATGAGATTAATAGATGATGATGCAATCTGTGCTAAAACATGTACATGGAATGATATTAATAGATGATGATGCAATCTGTGCTAAAACATGTACATGGAATGATATTAGTAGATTATGATGTAATCTATGATACATAAAACACGTACATGGAATGAGATTAGTAGATGATGATGCAATATGTGCTAAAACATGTACATGGAATGATATTAATAGATGATGATGCAATCTGTGATACATAAAACATATCACTTGTAATACACGTACAGGGAATGATATTAATAGATGATGATGTAATCTATGATACATAAAACATATCAAGATTTAATCAATAGCATTAATATAGAATCCTGGAATCAACTGAACTCTCATAATTTATACTTCAGTTTAGAACTCAATCCCTTTTTTTCCACAACTCAAAACGGACAAATGGCATATTGCAACAAAGGGAAATAAATCTTTCATAATATTTCTCTAAGTCCCATATATGACATTGCATTTTTTCCGGATTTCATCAGGCCTAGACGTAAGTTTGGAAATCATTCAAACATATTATTTAGATTACGTTAAAAACAGTAAAAGAATATGTATCATTTCTAAATCTAAATCATCAAATACAATTATTTATTGAAAGGCAATTAATGAATCTATAATTGAATTATTCTATTACCTCTAATACAATTCTGTTGTCCTTGGGAACATTGAAACAAACTTCTTTCAATGATTTGCTAAAAGCAGACGACATTGTTCTGCCTGGTTTATCACTGTCTATACCCTGTATATAATGTTTCTTCGTTTTCGTATTACTACTGCCTTCTCTGCTCTTATTTTCTGATATGTCTATTTTTTTCTTCGAAGAACTATTTGAATCTGTCCATATATCTTTTGATTTGGTCCCTTTTCTTTTTGACTGGGGCCCTTCAATTTTCTTAGCTCCATGCTGTGTCCCTATAGATAATTGTTTTGATTTGGAATTAACAGTTTCCCCTTTGTTTGCACAAGTTTCATTCTTTATCCCATTAGATCTATATTCACTTCTATTACCAGTCTGTTGCACAGAATTTTCCTGATCACACTTAGTTTTATCACATTTCTCATTCATGGAATGTTCGCTTGTATCATTCACAACCGTGTTTGTTTCACTAACACTTGCTTCTGTATCATTCTCATCACAAACCCTCTCTAGGGCCTCCTGGTCCCCAGACTGGTCCCCTTCATCAGTAAAATCTAGTCTGTATACCTCAGGAGATTGCACTCTAACACAGACTGGGCACTTCTCATTCAGACTGTGATCACAGTTACATTGTTTCAGATCTTCATCCTCCTCCTCACTCAGATCAGACTGGTTCTCTGGTGTGTAAGCACCTGGTGGAATGTCATCGAATATGGACTGTTCAGTAAGAGAGCTGGGTAGTGGATCTGATTCAGAACTAGAAACATATAAATAAAGTCAATTATGTATAAAGTATTAACTTAAAAGTCATATTTGTGATATAAAAAACGAAATTACGCTGAGTGGCCTATGTATGCTAAGTGTCCAATGTATGTGACTGTCCCATGTATGCTAAGTGTCACATGTATGTGACTGTCCCATGTATGCTAAGTGTCCCGTGTATGTGACTGTCCCATGTATGCTAAGTGTCCCGTGTATGTGACTGTCCCATGTATGTGAGTGTCCCATATATGTGAGTGTCCTGTGTATGCTAAGTGTCCCGTGTATGGGAGTGTCTCATGTATGTGACTGTCCCATGTATGTGACTGTCCCATGTATGTGAGTGTCACATGTATGTGACTGTCCCATGTATGTGAGTGTCCCATGTATGTGACTGTCCCATGTATTTGAGTGTCCCATGTATGTGACTGTCCCATGTATGTGAGTGTCCCATGTATGTGAGTGTCCCGTGTATGCAAGTGTCCCATATATGTGTGTGTGTCCTGTGTATGATAAGTGTCCCATGTATGTGCGTGTCCCATGTATGCAAGTATCCCATTTATGTGAGTGTCCCATGTATGTGAGTGTCCTGTGTATGCTAAGTGTCCCATGTATGTGAGTGTCCCATATATGTGAGTGTCCTGTGTATGCTAAGTGTCCCATGTATGTGAGTGTCCCATATATGTGAGTGTCATGTGTATGCTAAGTGTCCCATGTATGTGAGTGTCCCATGTATGTGACTGTCCCATGTATGTGAGTGTCCCATGTATGTGAGTGTCCCATGTATGTGAGTGTCCCATGTATACAAGTGTCCCATATATGTGAGTGTCCTGTGTATGCTAAGTGTCCCATGTATGTGAGTGTCCCATGTATGCGAGTATCCCATTTATGTGAGTGTCCCATATATGTGAGTGTCCTGTGTATGCTAAGTGTCCCATGTATGTGAGTGTCCCATATATGTGAGTATCCCATGTATGTGAGTGTCCCATGTATGTGAGTGTCCCATGTATGTGAGTATCCCATGTATGTGAGTGTCCTGTGTATGTGACTGTCCCATGTATGTGAGTGTCCCATGTATGTGAGTACCCCATGTATATGAGTACCCCATGTATGTGAGTGTCCTGTGTATGTGACTGTCCCATGTATGTGAGTGTCCCATGTATGTGAGTACCCCATGTATGTGAGTACCCCATGTATGTAACTGTCCCATGTATGTGACTGTCCCATGTATGTGACTGTCCCATGTATGCTAAGTGTCCCGTGTATGTTATTTTGTATGATATCAACCGACATAGAAATTGTGATGGTCATTTTGTATGGTATAAACCGGTTTAGAAATTGTGAGTCATTTTGTATGGCATAAACCGGTTTAGAAATTGTGAGTCATTTTGTATGGCATAAACCGGTTTAGAAATTGTGAGTCATTTTGTATGGCATAAACTGGTTTAGAAATTGTGAGTCATTTTGTATGGCATAAACTGGTTTAGAAATTGTGAGTCATTTTGTATGGCATAAACCGGTTTAGAAATTGTGAGTCATTTTGTATGGCATAAACCGGTTTAGAAATTGTGAGTCATTTTGTATGGCATAAACCGGTTTAGAAATTGTGAGTCATTTTGTATGGCATAAACCGGTTTAGAAATTGTGACGGTCATTTTGAACAGGAAGATGACTTTAAAGAAAGAATTTAAATGAACAGAAACTTGTAATGATTATAATCCATGTAATACAGTGTGCTAGTGGACACGGGTGGAATGGAGGGCACCCTCTGTCGGTCGTCAATTGCAACAAAAAACAAATATTGGCGATAAATTTTGTGAAATGGCGAAAATATTTGGCGCAATCTTTTTTTTTGGCACATGTTTTGTCAATGGCTTCAAATATTTATTTGTGAACTATATGACTCTTAGTTGGCTCCAAGTTTTTTTAATTGGCTCCAGTGTTTTTCAATTGACGACAAGTGGCATAGAAAACATTCAGACAGAGGGAACCCTGGGAATAGGCGCAATTATGGTGGGCACACAGACAGATGCTCTCCCCTGAAAATATTAGCCACATTTCCGAAAATCAAACAGAATTTATTTAATGCAACACCTCGAGAACATGTCCCCAAACCGACATTGAAATACTCCTTTAGCAAACTCTAACTGCAATTCCTGGATCCACTAGTACAACTTCACCAATGGTTAACAATTATCACTATACAGTCAAACCTGTCTTAAGCAGCCAGCCAAGGGAATCACAGAAAGTGGCTGCTTAGCACAGGCAGCTGCTTAATATAGGTCAAATGTATAATAAAGCAGCATATTGGGACTCTGCTAACTGGCTGCTTAATACAGGTTGGCTGCTTAATAGAGGTGACCGCTAACACAGGTTTGACTGTATATAGAGAATATTAGGTTACTGTCTTATAAATTTTAATTTATTAGGCAAGTTGGAGAAAATATACCAGGCGAGGTTTCTGATTTAAAAAAAGGTGATTTAGAGAGGTAAGATTACCGATTACCTGCTGAAGTTTTATCATACCATCGGTGACATATTATTAGGCACTGACTAATAACGTACTGACTAATAAAGCAAAGTTTATTAGGCAGGCCAATTTTGACCATTATTACACGCCAATATAAGATAAAAACATATCATTAATTGCTAGTGTTTTGATAAAAATTCAGATTTTTAACAATGGGAGTTTTTGTATTTAACCGTCGGTGCATGTAGATTATATACAAATGTATTTGTACTAACATGCAACAACCTCAATCCTTCATGAATCATAGCAAGGTTTTTTTTATACTTTATTTATTTTACAACGATTGCGAAGCTAGTTTTAACAACTTATATTAATCACTCTCGTTGGCTCGGATGAAATGTAAATGTGGTCATGCATGTGGGAGGAAACCGGAGTACCCGGAGAAAACCCACCTGTCTGATCTGGCGACCATCGTACCATCTCACATACTTCCCTGTCCGAGGATCGAACCCGGGTCGCATTGGTGAGAAGCGAGCGTGCTAACCACTGCGCTAATCGGACAGCCATATAGAGCAAGATTGCTGTAAAGCCACTAGTCCTGTTGTATCGTAGGCAAGTCAACTAATATTGGTTTCCACATTTTGGGGCACCAAAAAAGGGGAACCCAATTTATTTGCTAATTAGTTCGAAATTGTTATCTTTATAATAGAAATTGCAACGGTTATATTTGGTGTTTCCAAACAGTGAAATATCATGTTTTATTGCACAGATAATTGTTGAATAATTAATTGGAAAGCTTAACAGAGTATGTACAAACCCTTCTGCAACGCCTCTCCTACGTAGCATCTCCGTGTCCTTATTTACCATCTCCTGTTCTAACTCGCGAATCTTCTCACGCTACAAACAAAGGGAAACAACTCTTGAGTTATGAGCAACCCTTTAAATACATGTATAAGACGGAAGTAGTGCTCCGTCCTATGCGGTGGCGACTTTAAACAAAAATTTTGGGAGAAGTGAGAAAGCACGCGATTGCGTCATCTAATGGTATTATTTAATAAATTGCAACATAATAGTGTTAAAATACACAACACCATTAAATACAATATTTGAATTCAGGGATCATTCTAGAGGGCGAAATTGTCGCCCTAGGGACCTTTACTTCGCCCTCTGGGGGCCCCAATACTCCCTATAAAATTTTTTTTTTTGGTTTTTACGATTTTCAAACACAATTTTGTCTAGTAAGATACACTGGCCAATTATAAAGCACTCCTTCTATTCAAATGTTGTATTTAATGGTTGTACTGTGCATTTTAACCCAAATTTGCAGAAGTATATTAAAGAACACCATTTAAGGAAGCGATCACGCGCTTTCTCACGTCTCCCAAAAATGTTGACCTAGAATGAACCCTGGAATACAAATAGTGCTTTAAAATGGCCAGTGTATCTTACTATTTCTTTAGGGAGAAGTGTTGCCCCCAGGGGACTAAGTCAGGGTCCCTAGAACAACTACCTCTCCCATGTCGCCCTGATAATGGTGTGGAATAGAGGCTATATATCTGGGAAACGATAATGGTGTTACATGGCGTTTATATGGAGTCATGGGATAACACAGACTGTTTATGTGGAGTCATGGGGTAACACAGAGGGTTTATGTGGAGTCATGGGGTAACACAGAGGGTTTATGTGGAGTCATGGGGTAACACAGAGGGTTTATGTGGAGTCACTGGGTAACAGAGGGTTTATGTGGAGTCACTGGGTAACACAGAGGGTTTATGTGGAGTCATGGGGTAACACAGAGTGTTTATGTGGAGTCATGGGGTAACACAGAGGGTTTATGCAGAGTCACAGGGTAACACAGAGGGTTTGTGTGGAGTCACAGGGTAACACAGAGGGTTTATGTGGAGTCATGGGGTAACACAGAGGGTTTATGTGGAGTCACAGGGTAACACAGAGGGTTTATGTGGAGTCATGGGGTAACACAGAGGGTATATGTGGAGTCACAGGGTAACACAGAGGGTTTATGTGGAGTCATGGGGTAACACAGAGGGTTTACATGGAGTCATGGTGTAACACAGAGGGTTTATGTGGAGTCACAGGGTAACACAGAGGGTTTATGTGGAGTCACAGGGTAACACAGAGGGTTTATGTGGAGTCATGGGGTAACACAGAGGGTTTATGTGGAGTCATGGGGTAACACAGAGGAATACATGGAGTCATGGGGTAACACAGAGGGTTTATGTGGAGTCATGGGGTAACACAGAGGGTTTACATGGAGTCATGGGGTAACACAGAGGGTTTATGTGGAGTCATGAGGTAACACAGAGGGTTTACATGGAGTAACACAAGAGGGTTTACATGGAGTCATGGGGTAACACAGAGGGTTTAGATGGAGTCATGGGGTAACACAGAGGGTTTAGATGGAGTCATGGGGTAACACAGAGGGTTTATGTGGAGTCATGGGGTAACACAGAGGGTTTACATGGAGTAACACAGAGGGTTTACATGGAGTCATGGGGTAACACAGAGGGTTTAGATGGAGTAACACAGAGGGTTTACAAGGAGTCATGGGGTAACACAGAGGGTTTAGATGGAGTCATGGGTAAACATAGGGTTTATGTGGAGTCATGGGGTAACACAGAGGTTTACATGGAGTAACACAGAGGGTTTACATGGAGTCATGGGGTAACACAGAGGGTTTACATGGAGTAACACAGAGGGTTTACATGGAGTCATGGGGTAACACAGAGGGTTTAGATGGAGTCATGGAGTAACACAGAGGGTTTATGTGGAGTCATGGGGTAACACAGAGGGTTTATGTGGAGTCATGGGGTTATGTGGAGTCACAGGGTAACACAGAGGGTTTATGTGGAGTCATGGGGTAACACAGAGGGTTTATGTGGAGTCATGGGGTAACACAGAGGGTTTACATGGAGTCATGGGGTAACACAGAGGGTTTATGTGGAGTCATGGTAACACAGAGGGTTTACATGGAGTAACACAGAGGGTTTAGATGGAGTCATGGGGTAACACAGAGGGTTTAGATGGAGTCATGGGGTAACACAGAGGGTTTATGTGGAGTCATGGGGTAACACAGAGGGTTTACATGGAGTAACACAGAGGGTTTACATGGAGTCATGGGGTAACACAGAGGGTTTACATGGAGTCATGGGGTAACACAGAGGGTTTAGATGGAGTCATGGGGTAACACAGAGGGTCTATGTGGAGTCATGGGGTAACACAGAGGGTTTACATGGAGTAACACAGAGGGTTTACATGGAGTCATGAGGTAACACATAGGGTTTACATGGAGTAACACAGAGGGTTTACATGGAGTCATGGGGTAACACAGAGGGTTTAGATGGAGTCATGGGGTAACACAGAGGGTTTATGTGGAGTCATGGGTAACACAGAGGGTTTACATGGAGTAACACAGAGGGTTTACATGGAGTCATGGGGTAACACAGAGGGTTTACATGGAGTCATGGGGTAACACAGAGGGTTTAGATGGAGTCATGGGGTAACACATAGGGTTTATGTGGAGTCATGGGGTAACACAGAGGGTTTACATGGAGTAACACAGAGGGTTTACATGGAGTCATGGGGTAACACAGAGGGTTTAGATGGAGTCATGGAGTAACACAGAGGGTTTATGTGGAGTCATGGGGTAACACAGAGGGTTTATGTGGAGTCATGGGGTAACACAGAGGGTTTACATGGAGTAACACAGAGGGTTTATGTGGAGTCATGGGGTAACACAGAGGGTTTACATGGAGTAACACAGAGGGTTTACATGGAGTAACACACAGGGCTTCCACTTACTTTTCAAAATATGGACGTCCTGACTTTCTGCCTCCCAAATTTTGGAAGTCCCACTTTATTAACCCAAATTATGAACATAAATATGTGTGCTTTACCAAAGGAGACAAGAACAAACAATATAATCATTAACGAATCATGTTTTTAAAATTAAATATCACAGGACTTAACAAATGAAAATACTACCATAGCATGATTCTTGAACATGTTTAGTTTATTTATGCAGGGTTCCTTAACTGGCCGAAATTTTGTCTGCGCCACTTCTGTAGCCAGGCCAATTGAAAAAGATTAGAGCTAATTTGAATAACTTGGATTTGCTTAGATATATACAAAGCACCTGCCGACATTGGCCCTATTGGGTGATAACTTCATTGTTCCATGCTGTGCTGTCATATGAGAGCACTAATTACTGGGCGGGTCTTAGAATCAATATTGTGTGTCACTGTAATACACACTCTACACAGTGTTTGTGTTTTACGTTTATTTATTGTCGCTACAGGTTGCCCATATGAGCGACACCGCCTTAAGAGATTAGTTATTTTAGATTTTTGGAGGATAGTGCAATGATACAGACAGAGACCCATTCCAGAGTCTCCTCTGGTTCTTTTACGTGCATGGTGTAAAGCACCGACACGACACCTCGGTTTAAAGTCCCAAGTCTGAAAGATTGTTAATTTTATTAGGGTCAGTAGGGGGATCGAACCTGCGAGAGGATTATCAGCTGGCAATATATACAGGGCAGGGTTTACGCTGTCGGTCGCCAATGGCGCCAATAGTGACAAGAAACAAATACTGGTGCTAAAAATTTGGTGAATAGGCGAACATTTTTGGCACAACTTTTTATTTTGCGGCACATGTATTGTCAAATACATGGCTTCAAATATTTATCTGTGAACTATTAAGAGAGGGTGAACCCTGCAGGGGTAATGTACATCCACTGATAATAAAATGGCTGTACCTCAAGAATTTTCAGCGGCTGCCGTACATCCTTGATGTTAAATTTGGGCACCTGTTAATGGAACCACTGAATACAATTGACAACTTACTCTTTAATGTTCTATGTACCGGTTTCTTACCAATTGTGTTTTCAGCCTGGTCGCCTCCTGCTCTCGCTCTGCTATGAAGCCGAGTTGCTGCTCCAGGGTCGGTCCTTCCAGCTCTGTTTGACAGTCCACGTCCACCGCATCCTTACACGGCATCACATGGTTGTTGTAGTCACGGTACAAGTACAGTAGGTTCGGAGGCTGGGGAATATTCAAACCTACATCATCCCAGTCCTCAAAATTCTGTAATAGTTTGATTTAAACATTTTTATTCCACTATATACATTCGCAAAACAATACATGTACACGAAATCAAAGAAGTAAGTATATAGGAAAGGATTAAAATGGAAGCAGAGCTTAATTAGTTTCTGTCTTGTAATAGTTCCAAAGATGAATTCAGATGTACTGTAGAACAATTTATTTAAACCATGAATTCAGATGTACTGTAGAACAATTCATTTAAACCATGAATTCAGATGTACTGTAGAACAATTTGTTTAAACCATGAATTCAGATGTACTGTAGAACAATTTATTTAAACAATAAATTCAGATGTACTGTAGAACAATTCATTTAAACCATGAATTCAGATGTACTGTAGAACAATTCATTTAAACCATGAATTCAGATGTACTGTAGAACAATTTGTTTAAACCATGAATTCAGATGTACTGTAGAACAATTCATTTAAACCATGAATTCAGATGTACTGTAGAACAATTTGTTTAAACCATGAATTCAGATGTACTGTAGAACAATTCATTTAAACCATGAATTCAGATGTACTGTAGAACAATTTGTTTAAACCATGAATTCAGATGTACTGTAGAACAATTCATTTAAACCATGAATTCAGATGTACTGTAGAACAATTTGTTTAAACCATGAATTCAGATGTACTGTAGAACAATTCATTTAAACCATGAATTCAGATGTACTGTAGAACAATTTGTTTAAACCATGAATTCAGATGTACTGTAGAACAATTCATTTAAACCATGAATTCAGATGTACTGTAGAACAATTTGTTTAAACCATGAATTCAGATGTACTGTAGAACAATTCATTTAAACCATGAATTCAGATGTACTGTAGAACAATGTGCTTAAACCATGAATTCAGATGTACTGTAGAACAATTTGTTTAAACCATGAATTCAGATGTACTGTAGTACAATTCATTTAAACCATGAATTCAGATGTACTGTAGTACAATTCATTTAAACCATGAATTTAGATGTACTGTAGAACAATTCATTTAAACCATGAATTCAGATGTACTGTAGAACAATTTGTTTAAACCATGAATTCAGATGTACTGTAGAACAATTCATTTAAACCATGAATTCAGATGTACTGTAGAACAATTCATTTAAACAATGAATTCAGATGTACTGTAGTACAATTCATTTAAACCATGAATTCAGATGTACTGTAGAACAATTTGTTTAAACCATGAATTCAGATGTACTGTAGTACAATTCATTTAAACCATGAATTCAGATGTACTGTAGAACAATTTGTTTAAACCATGAATTCAGATGTACCATAGTACAATTCATTTAAACAATGAATTCAGATGTACCATAGATTCAGATGTACTGTAGAACAATTTGTTTAAACCATGAATTCAGATGTACTGTAGAACAATTCATTTAAACAATGAATTCAGATGTACTGTAGAACAATTCATTTAAACAATGAATTCAGATGTACCATAGTACAATTCATTTAAACAATGAATTCAGATGTACCATAGATTCAGATGTACTGTAGAACAATTTGTTTAAAACGATAAATTCAGATTCACTGCATTTGCCTTTTGCATTGTCGCTTTAAAACGGTGGGAAACATTTATTATAAATATATAATAGAATAAAAGGTGTACTTGGTCCTCATTTTCTTCCGAGAATGTAACGGCAGTAATTTTGTTGTTGATCTGGAGGAGATACTCATTCACAACGAAATTTATTGCTTTCTTCTCCATCGTCTTGATAGCACCGTCAGTATGCAGGCCTTCCCGGCCCTCAGCCGTCGTCTGCTCCAGAGCCACATGCTCAATATCTGTAGTATACAATGGGACAATTAATAGACGTGTGTTTTTACGTTTATTTAGTTTAAACAATATTTTATTTCAGTGAATATACATAGTATAATGATCACAATAAGAAAATACATGTAGGATTGAGGAGAAAGCAACTTGCTTATATGGTTAGTAACTTACCTCTTTCCTACGTTTATTTATCGTCGCTACCGGTTGCCCATATGAGCGACGCCTCCTGAAGAGATTAGTTATTTTAGATTTTGGAGGATAGTGCAATGATACAGACAGAGACCAATTCCAGAGTCTCCTCTGGTTCTTTTACGTGCACGGTGTAAAGCATTGACACGAGACCTCGGTTTAACGTCCCGTCTGAAAGACTGTTAATTTTATTAGGGTCAGACGGGGGATCGAACCTGCGATCCCTGGATTACCAGTCCAGCGTGTTACCACTGTACTACATATCCGTCTGTAATAGACTTCTGTTGGCACCATCTATATACTGATCTTCAATACAATTAGCTAAAATGACCCTTACAGGTAATCGTCATCTGCTGAATGTTTATCTCTATGTTTTGACATTTTGGACAGAATATGGAAAAATATGAACTCAGTGTTCCCACTGTCGGTTGCCAATGGCGACAAAAAACAAATACTGGCACTAAATTTTGTGAATCGGCCAAAAAAATTGGCGCAACATTTTGTTGGCATATGTTTTGTGAAATACATGGCTTCAAATAATTATCTGTGAACTAAACGGCTCTTAGTTGGCTCCAATGTATTTTTCAATTGGTCATAGAAGTGGCGCAGACAAAGTTTCACTATTCGCCCTGTAGAATCCTAAAACATATGCCCAATGCATGAGCTGAGGTGTAGATTCTTTAACCCTGGCATTAGGGTGGACAAACAAAACTAAGAACTGAACTGTTTATATAACCATTCCTACCTGCTTCCTTCGTTAAGCTAGCTCTCAGTGATTTAATGGTGTCCTGTGCCTTTCTTAGCTCGAACTCAAGAACTACAAATAAAGATTACATGTATATCCATGAAATTGCAAACATGACAGCCACTTTATATAACAAGGCGCGTAGCTGCCTATACGCGAGTACGCGGCTGAATCCACATGATTCTGAAGGGGAAAAAAGGTCTACTATGTCCACTGAACGCCTGTCTGGGCTAGCAATGATGCATAGCTACAGACATATGGACATTGACATTGAACATGTTATCATGCAGTTCGCTGGCAAAAAAGACAGAAAATTAGACTTCTGTTAGACAATCGGGGCTTGTATTTGTTTGATATTTCAGCTCTATTTTAGAGAGAGAAAATCTGCCGAGTAAAGGGTTCATTTATTGATTTATGATCATAAAACTTTCAAATTTCCAGTACTAAATAATGCACCTCAGAACGCCCAGAATGCACCAGATTGCACCATTGTACAAATTCACAATTTCAACATCACAAATTTACCTTCACAAATTTAAGATTTCAACTACACAAATTCACAATTTCAACTTCACAAATTTACAATTTCAACTACACAATTTCAACTACACAAATTCACAATTTCAATTACACGAATTAACAATTTCAACTTTACGAATTCTACGTCATGAGGTTGAAATCGTGCTGTTGCATTTTGAAATCATGAAATGATGAAATAGCAAATGTCACCACTGGGCTTTCATAGACAACATAAAAAGCAAGAATACATTAGCATTGGTAGGATAAAACATTGACACTGCATAAGATTAGTACTTCTTTTATGCTTTCCAACAAATTATTGAGTTTTCTCAGTGAAAGAAAATGCTATCTTTAACTGTTTTCAAGCTGCATGAGTTTCGTATTCCTCTGAGGTTAGATGTACTTTGGTATCTTAGCTATTTTCTGACAATCATGAACAGTTAATTATTAAGTAATATATTCTAATGAATCTGTTTTGTCTGTAGTTATTAATATTGACAGCGAACAGAACTAACTTGAAAATTATAGCGGAACTATTTCTTATTACTAACATAAGTGGTTGTGTGGTTGTGTATTGTAGTGAAATTGAGGCTCCCGACTGGGGCAGTTAAAATGAATAGAATTTGATAACAAATATTAAATTAACCAAAGGCAGTTAAAATGAATAGAATTTGATAACAATTATTAAATTAACCAAATGTCATTGGAAATCATAAAAGAAAAAGAAGATTTGTGTTTATTAGTGTAAGATAGGTATCGCCACAAGTGGAAATTCATATTTCGGTGATCACGAGACGAAATAAAATCGCATCTTACACTAATAAACACAAATATCCTCTATTGCTTGGAATAAGTTAGAACTCGCGTACCTACCAGTAACTCCATACTCTCTGTGACAGTATTCACTATGTGGAGAGTGGAGTTGAGTGCTTGGACTGTTGGCAGTTACTGGGTTGTAACTTATCTTCACTAGGTACCATATAGAATAAGGGTTAATGCACCAGGGATTACACAGGGTTTATGCACAGTTTATATAGGGTTCTCTCTGTCGGAATATTTGTCTGCGCCACTTCTGTCGCTAATTTGAAAGCCTTGGAGCTAATTAAGAATTTAAGAGCCATTTAGTTCACAGATAAATATTTGAAGCCATGTATTTGACAAAACATGTTGCGCCAAAAATAAAATGCACCAAATATTTTTGTCAATTCTCAAATTTTAGTACCAGTATTAGTTTTTTATCGCAATTGGCGCCATTGTCGACCGACAGTGGGAACCCTGCATCTATCAGTTAATATGTGATCATTTATTCAGATCCAACAACCATTTATAAATCATTTGTCCAATCAAATGTTAAAGAAGCTCAAAGAAACAGTATATAATATAATTTATTATACCTCACGTAACTACTCAATGCTAAATTCCCAAAGGTCAACAGTAAATATTATTTACTATTCACCTCCGAGATAATATTGACCGGGCAATATTTTCTTCCTACATGTTATATTGATATTGTATTTTGAGATGCACTTGAGAAAATAAATGATTAAAAAAAAAAAAAAAAAAAAATTTCTTCCTATATACAGGGCCAGCCATTATTGACTGACGAGACACCCTTTATTATGAACATGTAAACAACAAAGAATCTTGATTGTTTGCTATAACTATTTTTCTTTTCAAATACGTGTACCTGGGTTCAGTGTAATAAAATAAATATTGCATTCCTGAGTGGGCAATATGGAACCATATCACCTCAGAAATGCAATATTTACATAATAATATATATAATATTGAGTAGCATAGACACTGTGCAGTATGTTTATATTATAGGACTGGTGTTTGGAAAAACAAATAACTCTGTACAGAGCACCCAAACTTCTACACTATTGTTGTTGTGAGTTTATTTAACTGGGTTCAACACTAGCATCTACATAAAACTATATACAAGAAGCATCCCTCGCAGGTTAACTGACTTTTTACTGTTCAAATTTAAAATGGTCAAACTTTTCTTTTCATAAAAATACAAAAAAGAATTTCCTTTCTTCTGTCTAATTTGTTACATTTGTCAACCTGGAATGAGAGGTATCAACGTTGGGCTCAAGAATTGGTTTACATGTACTGGGTACCAGGTATGTCTGCACTTACCAGCAACTCTCTCATCCAACTGTCTCTCTCCATCATCAGAATACCTGGCAAAGTCTAAAGAGTCAAATGTCTGTATGCTCGAGGTTCTTGCTGAAATGGATAAATTAATCACAATTTAACCCTGTCCCACATATCCGTGGCCCAGTGGTTAAGGCATCCGCCTACGGAGCGGGAGGTCGAAGGTTCGAATCTCGTCAGGGGTTCGTTCTGATATGGCCGGTTGGTGAGCCGCCAGCTAGTTAAATAATGGTTACCGATTGCCTACCAGCCTGGCATACAAGCATAGGATTCGGGAAGTACTGATGTTCATAAAAAGAGGTGTCACATAAGTCAGAAATGACTGGCCCTTTAAATAGGGGTGACACTATAATAAACAAACACTTTACTTTTATAGATTTAGGCTAATATTCTACTACATGTATATCTCAATGCATACATGTAAGACAGCCAGTTAAATGCAGATATCAATCAGTGGATAAGTAGTCAGCATATCTACCCCACCTTCATAGATATCACTGGAACTACATGAGAGTCTGTGATTTATAATGAATGTTGGTTTGGCTACTACACTGCATCCATAGGTGTATTTATGTGGGAATGTGTTCATTGTAGTACACAGATATATAGGTTGCCCCATACATTGCATTAATAACTATAACCTACAATTGTCCTTGTGCAATGCACCTCTCACACAAGCTTTGAGGGCCTCATGGTAGATTGACTTAATTGTTCTTGAAAATGAGTTCTCTCGTTAAATACACAGGGATTCGGCACGTTTGGGGGTACTAGTATATATATTTAAGTACTTAAATATATATACTAGTACCCCCAAACGTGCCGAATCCCTGTGGTTAAATAAAGTCTTTATTATTATTATAAGCTGAGGAAGTAATATTCAGGCATCACTCATTGTATGACCTGTTGGTGTTATCATCATCACTCTGACAGTTTAGCACAACACAAATTTCCACCAACAAATTAATTTGTTTGTATGGTTAAGGTGGATTCAATATCAGACAGGTGGTTTTCTCCGGGCAATCCGGTTTCCTCACACACGAATGACAACACATACGCTCTTATCTGAGCCAACGAGAATGATTAAATATAAGTTGTTGGCGCTTGTTTCACAATTGTTGTAAAATAAATATTGTTTATGATATCATACACAAATTTCATGAGGTTAAAAGTGATAGCGCAGTGGTAGCGTGTGTGCTTAAGTGGGAAAGCGCCAGATTAGTTACAAATGTGCCCTTAGGCAAGGCATTTAAATTCCACAATGCCTCTTCTCTCTCCCTTACGACGATGGATTCCATCATGAATGAGACCTCACCATCGATTAAACGAATGTTGTACAAACTTGTTTCGCAACTGAGCTAATTAAATCTGTATAAACTAAACGAATGATAAAAGCTGTTGTATGGAGACCACTCCTGCTACATTGCTTGAATGGCAGTAATGACGGATGCTAAATTAACTTAGATAGTTACGCAATGTAGGTGGAGAATCTTCTTTAGATCTTTCGAAATTTCCAGGATTTGAGAAAAAATCTCTCAATCTTGGTAGTTCTCTGCCAGCTTCCACAAGTTCAGTATGTAGTTCTAGTGCTGTTAATGTCAACTTTTCCTTTAACAGTTTTGATGCAATTGCGTCCCAACTAAGCTCTTGACAATCATTTGACTGAACTTTTATTTGATTATCATCATCATGCTCGTGTCCATGAAAATCATTATCATAGCTCAGAAATGAGTTCGTGTTTGTGTCGTCCGCCATGTTTAAGTCACGTGATAAATACTTCCGCATTTTAACTGGTTTACGATAAAAAATATTGAAAACTTTTATCAGTGGACCCAAAAGGCAAACCAGTCAATGTTTTTATCACGTGATTTTAAGCGCGAAAAAGTGTCAACAAAAAAGCAATAATGGCTCAAGGAAAAGTGACAGATTTTTTCTCTACCAGAAAAAGAAATCCAGGTATTCAGCCATCAAAAAGAAGGAAAGTTGAAATAACTCGTTCAGAAGTAGATATTTCCACTTTAGATAGAACAAATTCAAATCCCTACAGAAATCTGGCTCAAGAAAGTGAAGTTGAAAATGAAATGTCGCACGAGGACCAAAGAAAAGCGGAGAACACAGCCTTCTCCCCTTTACAAACTAGAGCTTCAAGGAAGGCAAAACCTGTTAAAGTATTAGCTCCAGTTTCAAAAGCAACACGAACAAGAAAGTCAAAGGTAGATCCGAAACAAAAAACAATTGGGAAGTCCTTTGTTGTACCTGCAGCTAGTGAGAAAGGGCCAATAACTCTTGCAGAAACTGTTAGCTCGACATGGGATGAACATGATGGGAGGCAGCTTACGCCTTCAAAGGAATGCACAGAAGCTGTATTGAAGACCAGGAAAAGATCCAGGAATGAGAAGACTACAGCATTAGAAGAGACACAGCAATCTGGAGGGGTCACGCCAGAGAAGAGGCAGCTGACCAAAGCAATGCAAAAGACGGAAACAAAGGCTCGGAAAAAGTTGCATTTGGTCGAGAAACCTATTCAGGTGTCGTAATGTTGTTAAAATTCATAATCTTCAATATTTTAAAGTTAATCGAGACTTGTATCTATTTTATATCTTAATATGTATGTATGTTCCATTAATGTCAAACCCCTTGCTGGGACATAGACATGTTTTCCTGGGCATAGACATGTTTTTCTGGGCAGGCTTAGCCGATCTATGTGGTTATCCAGTACTAAGCAATGTGTGTGTCGGGTGCCTTGCTCAATGACACTACATACGTGGCCTGACCGAGTATCGAAACCCAGGACCCTTTGATTCTTATTTTATCACTTGTGTGGCATCCAGTTGTAGTATGAGTATAAAATACTTGGTGTTAACGTGACTTTTAATAACATAGAAGATTGGTGCATTTTAGTTGCATATAATTACATGTGTTGTGGCCATTTCAGGAAACAAACCTAGAAGAGACAAACTCCAAGACATCTCCTGTTGACCTATCCACACCCGAAACGAGTCAGACAAAGCCTACATTAAACAGCACATTGTCGGAAGTATCGACTGAGACGAAGAATGAAATCTGCATAAAAATATCACCAAATGTATCGACTGCTCTTGCGAAGTGCAAGAAATTGCAGGCGAAGAAAACAGAGGTAAAACCAACCATAAAAAGTTCCATCTCCTTGGTTTTTCTTATCCTGAGCTGTTACACTGTACATTAAGTACTGTCTATAACAGCTGTACAAGGTTCATCTCACCTTGACTCAAGCATTTTAAACCACATTAAACAGAGGTAAAACCATCCCATAAAAAAGTTCCCTCCTTGGTTTTTCTTATCCTGAGCTGTTACACTGTACGTTAAGTACTACATGTACAAGGTTCATCTCACCTTGACTCAAGCATTTTAAACTGCATACAATAGAAACTACTTACTAGAAAATTTACTTAAAATTTTAATAGTTTATACAAATTAATTTTAGCTCAATTGTGAAACAAGTTATTTCAACTTATATTAATCACTCGAGAGAGACCTCATTCCTGATGTAATCCATCGCCACAAAGGAGAGAGAAGAGGCAACGTGGAATTTAAATGCCTTGCCTAAGGGCACAATCGTAACGGCTCCAGCGGGGCTCAAACTCCGGACCTTTCGCACCTGAAGCGAACGCGCATCCACTGTGCTATCACGACTTCCACTTAATTTTAATAGCTAAATAAAACACTTGTGAATGTTCATTTTGACCAATTATTTCGCTGACCATTAACTTCTGAAAAGCTCCACCTCCGTGGTCGAGTGGTTAAGGTCGCTGACTTGTATACCACTGTAACCTATCATCACTGATGGTCACGGGTTCGAGCCCCGCTCAGGCCGTGTCTCATTTATATGAAAAAGTTGGTAGTTTCTTACGGAGGTTGGTGCACCCAAGTACTGGTTAACCGCTGGAGCCTGTCCAGGAAAGGTGTTGTTAGGTAAAGCTCCATGCTGACAGAAGATTATCATAGCACTGAAGAAACTGACCAGTGCATTTCAGTCAAGTTGTTTAAGCTAAGCAAATTGTATGATATGCACATATCTGAGAAACAATCATTGAATCCACTGTTGTTTACAGGTTAAAAAGGTCAGTGTTCATGACATGAAGACCAGTCTTGCCAAGGTGGGTAACCTTAACGACCTAAAGAATCGACTTGCACAGATGAAGGAAGCCAGGGAGAAGATACAGGCACCCAAGCTGAAGAAATTTGATCAGATAGAAGTAAAAGTTGATACGTAAGTGTAAGAAGTAACATTACAATTGCGCCCATTCCCAGGGTTCCCTCTGTCTGAATGTTTGTCTGCGCCACATCTGTCGCCAATTGAAAAATACTGGAGCCAATTTAAAAAACTTGAAGCCAACCAAGAGCCATATTGTTCACAAATAAATATATGAAGCCATATATTTGACAAAACATGTGCCGAAAAAGAAAAAGAAATTTTTAAAGCCAATATTTGTTTTTTGTCGCAATTGGCGACCGACAGCGGGAACACTGCCATTTATGATATGTCTGTGTTTGTTTGTACAGACTATAGTGGATCTTGACCAGAAGTTGATGGTCTTATCAGCTCCAGCTAGGATTTCCGATTTGCAATATGAAAGTTGGATTGTTATGCTGCTTTGCGTGTAATTTCAAAATACTAAACATATTATCTTCAATAAACTCTCCATCAGTTACATTAACCCATTCAACACTACAGACCTCAAAATAGGCTTACAAAGAGTGTAGATCCAGATGAGCTGGCCCATGACAGGCCATCTTATCAGGATCTGCACTTTTTGCCAGTAATATTACTATTTTTAGACATAATTACCCATTTTGATAAATGAACTGGTCCAAATGTAATTTTCATATTAATTTATTGGTCTAAGAATATCATAGACCAGTACATGTCAGTTACTTGTTGTTGAATGAGTTACGGTCCTTTAGCAAATAAACTAATATCTTAAATAAAGAAACTTAAAAATTTCAAAACAAACAACTGTTATTGAATATCTATGAATCTTTGAATTTAAACACATTTTATGTAATATGTATAATTAGTATCATTTGCGAAATCAACTAAAATTCAGAGTTATGGCGAGTAGACGAGATTTTTGATCAGCTGTTCCCAAACTGTGACGAATCTGAAGTAGTGATTTTCATAAAATATATATTTAGTTACGAAATCAATTGAAATAAATCAGAAAAACTCGTAAATTTATAAAATTTGTTTTGGCTACAAAGAAATTTTATCCATCACTGGCTTCGTATAATTTGCCATAGCCCCGGCATCAGTATATTCAAAATGGACATGCTTAGATTTACGACTGGAGTCACCGATTTCAAAACAAAATACGGGTAGCTTATAGTTTGTTCCGGTAAATGATGTTGTTATCAACAATAAGATAAAATCATGACCTTTTAATAAATATTCATTAAATCGGGAGAAAAAATTGTTTTTCATGTAAATTTAGCTCCAACTTTACGGGAATATATCTAATCTTATGGTTGTTGTACATTGTATGCACATTTTACTGAAGTCTTCGTTCATTGGCCGAAGCAGGAGTTACAGCGTATATTTTTTAGACGGACTCCGCCCTCTCCGGTCGTATTTGACAGGCAGATTTGGATAATTACACTGTTGAGAAAATATTCGATGACGCTTGTCCGCTCATCGTCCCCGGGTCAAAGTTGACCCACTAGTGCCACTACGCAATTTCACACACACGTCTTTGGTGGTTTTCATGCGTCAACACCCGGGAGCTCGAGTCAAATGAACACCCTGCACAAATGAGAGAACCGGTCGTGATTTTGTCAAGAAAATGAGTAATACACAGTTAACACAGATTTAATAATAATGGAGTAGTATCGACCAGCAAAATTGAATATATGCCAAATAAATGCATTCTTCTTCCCCGATAGTCTTGTTGTATATTAGGATAATTATACTGTTGAGAAAATATTCGATGATGCTTGACCGCTCATCGTTCCGTGTCAAAGTTGACCCACTACGCAATTTCAACAAGCGTCATTAGTGATTTTCAATTTTTCATGCGTCAAACCCCGGGAGCTCCGGTCAAATGAACGCCCCTGTATTAGTCCCCTACTTAATATGATATTGACTCGAGGTCTAGTGAACGCCCCGACTAATAGCTGTAAATGGTAGTTTTCTGTGTGTTTTACATTTATTTATCGTCGCTACCGGTTGCCCATATGAGCGATGCCTCCTGAAGAGATTAGTCATTTTAGATTATGGAGGATAGTGCAATGATACAGAAAGAGACCCATTACAGAGTCTCCTCTGGTTCTTTTACGTGCACAGTGTAAAGCACCGACACGAGACCTTGGTTTAACGTCCCATCTGAAAGACTTAATTTTATTAGGGTCAGACGGGGGATCGAACCCGTGATCCCTGGATTACCAGTCCAGTTTTCTTGTTGGAACATAGATATATAGGCGACTTCTAACACTAGTTAATAATTTCAGTGAAAAGACACCTAAAGTGCCTGCATATGAAAGGTTTGACCATCTGGCGACGCCCGCTGCACCAACACTGAGCCTGCCGTACAAATACCGACTGTTGGTGGAGCAGTTCCGGGGGATGGACCAGGTAGTGAGCATACTGCACAACCGCAGCGAGAACTGTACATTCTCCAAGCTCAAGTTCGCTGTACAGCAGCTCACTAAGAGGTATCTCACATTTTTGGTTGGGTTTTGACTGATGGCCACTGGTTCGAGCCCCGCTCAGACCATGTCTCTTTATATGAAACGGTTGGCAGTTTCTTACAGAGGTTGGTGCACTAAGTACTGGTTAAACGCTGGAGCCTGTCCTTGGAAGGTGTTGTGTTGTTGGGTAAACTGCCCACTGGTGATATAGCCCAAAAAGGGTGCTGATGAAGGCATATAATATAAACAAACAAACAAATGGGTTTTACATGCAAATTGTACCTGGGTATAATTATGTAGTGATCGAAAAATTTATTACAAATTTTTTTCTCTACGACTACAAACTGGTCTAAACAGTTACAGGACAGTCGGTCTGCTGAACTTGAAATATTTACCGGACAGAAGCAAAATGTACCGAACATGTCTGGCGGACAGCATTGTAATTGGTTGCCATGGTGGAGCTTATGGTGTAGAATATACTATGTACTATAGCGCTATTGTTGTATACTATATGCATGTATAGCGCTATTGTTGTATACTATTTGCATGTATAGCGCTATTGTTGTATACTATATGCATGTATAGCGCTATTGTTGTATACTATATGCATGTATAGCGCTATTGTTGTATACTATATGCATGTATAGCGCTATTGTTGTATACTATATGCATATATATAGTGCTATTGTTGTATACTATATGCATGTATAGCACTATTGTTGTATACTATATGCATGTATAGCGCTATTGTTGTATACTATATGCATATATATAGCACTATTGTTGTACGCTATATGCATGTATAGCACTATTGTTGTATACTATATGCATGTATAGCGCTATTGTTGTATACTATATGCATGTATAGCGCTATTGTTGTATACTATATGCATGTATAGCGCTATTGTTGTATACTATATGCATGTATAGCGCTATTGTTGTATACTATATGCATGTATAGCGCTATTGTTGTATACTATATGCATGTATAGCGCTATTGTTGTATACTATATGCATATATATAGCTATTGTGTATACTATATCATTATAGCGCTATTGTTGTATACTTATGCATGTATAGCACTATTGTTGTATACTATATGCATGTATAGCGCTATTGTTGTATACTATATGCATGTATAGCGCTATTGTTGTATACTATATGCATATATATAGCGCTATTGTTGTATACTATATGCATGTATAGCGCTATTGTTGTATACTATATGCATATATATAGCGCTATTGTTGTATACTATATGCATATATATAGCGCTATTGTTGTATACTATATGCATGTATAGCACTATTGTTGTATACTATATGCATGTATAGCACTATTGTTGTATACTATATGCATGTATAGCGCTATTGTTGTATACTATATGCATGTATAGCGCTATTGTTGTATACTATATGCATGTATAGCACTATTGTTGTATACTATATGCATGTATAGCGCTATTGTTGTATACTATATGCATGTATAGCACTATTGTTGTATACTATATGCATGTATAGCGCTATTGTTGTATACTATATGCATATATAGCGCTATTGTTGTATACCATATGCATGTATATAGCAAATATTTCAATATTTATTTGTTGGTAATACAATTCAGGAACTTTGAGAAAGAACATATAAGCAAGATTAAAACGGTGTATCCCGAGGCTTACGAGCTGCGCCAGGAGAAGGGCCTCCAGAACATGCAGGGCATCAAGCAGTCTGGATACCAGCTCACTGTGGAAGCTAGGCTTCATGATGAAGGTAAAGAGACTTCTGTTATGTAGTCCAATAAACTTTGTGCTAAGTTTAAAGTAACATTGTACCATTTTGCAAGTAAAGTTGCATCATTGTCCAACTTATGTCATATACACCTGGCCTGTTATTGAAAGTAAACCCGGTTTGTTTGCAACATCTGTCCTACACGTACGGCAATTTTTTATCACTTGGTGCAATTAGTTTATACAAATTTATTTTAGCTCTATTGTGAAACAAGTTCTTATAACTTATAATAATCACTCTCGCTACCTCATTCCTGATGGAATCCATCGCCACGAGGGAGAGAGAAGAGGCATCATGGAAATTAAATACCTTGCCTAAGGGCACAATCGTAACGGCTCCAGCGTGGTTCGAACTCCAGACCTTTCGCACCTGAAGTGAACACGCGTCCACTGCGCTATCACGACTTCCACTTGGTGCAATTGACTGGTGTACTTTTACATTTAGGAGATGAGCTGAATTGTTTTGTAGCAAAGACATTAATCGTAAATCGATAATATATACATGTTATGTGACATAATTGTTGTTGCTGAAGCAGATTGCTATATATAGCTGTCGCACAGTTGATATATAAATAATATAATTATATATAAAAAAAATCAACAGAAAAATATTAGAGTTTATTACAGAGTTGAAAGAAGGGCAGGGTGGGTCAGAAAGTGGCATGGTGAGTCAGGTGAGGCAGGGTAGGGTGCTTTGTGAGCGACGATGAGGTGCATGAGGTGGTATATTGAGTTTAACTCGTAGAAAACTTTGCTAAATTACGGTGATAGATCAAAAAGGCAGAAAGGCAGTACATATTGTTGAAACGAGCGGACGAGTTCCAAGTTATATAGATCTGCCCGCCCGAAGGAACTCACCTGTTGTCAAAAACGGGCGGGGCTAAAAACGTCAGGTCGGCAGTGGTAGCAATACCATTCCGCTCTGGAAAACCCCTAAATATGAGGTGAACCACTACAGAAATGCCAACATAAATGGTTATGTTACTTTATAAGATCCGTTTGGAAGGATGAACAACACGCGCAGTCGCTGTCTACAATGGTAGTGAAAGCTTCTGATATGTTGCTTCTTTTATTATTTCAGAGAAGACGACTGCTCGACAAACATTCAAAGCATCCCATCTGTTAACTAGGAGAAATGTTTTCCACAACAATTTAATCCACATTGTCAAAGGACATCATACGGTAATCTATTCTGTTTGTTTATAGAAACTGTTTTAGCTCGATTGCGAAACAAGTTTTTACAACGATAGATTAATCACTCTCGAGACCTCATTCCTGCTATACTGGATGGTTACAACGATAGATTAATCACTCTCGAGACCTCGTTCCTGCTATACATGATGTTTACAACGATAGATTAATCACTCTCGAGACCTCATTCCTGCTATGCTGGATGTTTACAACGATAGATTAATCACTTTCGAGACCTCATTCCTGCTCTACTGGATGTATACAACGATAGATTAATCACTCTCGAGACCTCATTCCTGCTCTACTGGATGTTTACAACGATAGATTAATCACTCTCGAGACCTCATTCCTGCTATACTGGATGTTTACAACGATAGATTAATCACTCTCGAGACCTCATTCCTGCTATACTGGATGTTATCTCTCATATGTTTCTGTGATTTCAGGATTTTTTATCTCGGTTGAGTCGCCCGCTATCTATACCTGATGATAAGATAACCCGCTGGCACCCGAAGTTCCCACTTGATGAGGTACCAGATGTTTTAGACAGTCCCCTTCCACAACCTCCAGATGTACAGACATACCAGACGGCCAGAGATGTGTTAGAGAGCACACAAGGAAAGCTCACTTCTAAGGTAGTGATGCCCACTAAAGCTGTAACAGTCTCCGTGGAAACGGCTGTTTGTCATTGACTGCTTCAAATATTTCTGACTATCCTATGACTACACATGTACATTAAGGGCTGAAGCTAGGGAGTGATTTTTGGGCTTGCGAGAACAATAGAGGACATGTGTGCTTCTCCCTTATATCCAGCATCTCCCTCTGTTTGGCTCAGAGAGAACATTTGGCTTTTCTCTTGTATGCATTTTCTCCCTATTTGGAAGGTGTGGCTTATATCCTGGCATCACTTTCAAAATGGAGGCTTCCTTGGCCGAGTGGTTACAGTCGTTGACTAAATCACTTGCCCCTCACTGCTGTAGGTTCGAATCCCACAGGGTTGTCGAATTCTTTCATGTGAGGAAGCCATCCAGCTCTTTCTTGCGGATAGTCGGTTCTACCGGGGTGTGCGTCAATCCATCCATGTGATGCTGCTTTGAGGGAGAGCCAGGAACCTCATCCACATATAACAACAGGAGAGTCTCTGTATGACCTTAGCTGTTGCCACTCTTAATCCCCTATAGCAATCAAAAACAAAATCATTTTAACCCTTAAATGCTAATCACTACAAATCGTTTTTGCAAACAGCATCGAGTCAGATTAGATGGCACGGAATGTGCTATCTGATCAGGCTCTATGCTGTTTGCTATTCGGTTAGTGGAGCTAAAACACTTGTCTGAATAGCAAACAACATAGATACTGACACATAACGCTGCGGCTGATCTGGATCTGTTGTTTGCACATTGCGTCCAATTTATTAGGCAGGTTTAGGGTTAAAAACATTGTTCATTAATAATTCAACTTAAGTTTTTGTCACCATGTGAAATGTAAAACATGACTGTGTAATTGAGGGGGAACACTTTTCAGGTTGAAGCTGCCCTGAGATGCACGATGAAGGAAGCAGAGAAGTGTACTAATCCACCCAACACAACCAAACCAACCTCAACCAAGCCCGCACCTCACCTCAAAGGTGTGCCACTCTCCCTGTTAGAGAAGATTCGAGCCAAGGAAGCTGCAAACACTGCGGCTGCACTCACCCGGAAACCGAAGGAAGAGAAGAGATTGGTTATGATGAAACGGTTGCCAGATGTGATGAGGATTATTCGATCTCAATTTGTGACGGAGAAGAAGCCGGCACTACCCCTGGACTCTGTGATTGCGAGGGTGTTAGACAGCTACAAGACTAATATCGCTCCAGGTATGTCTGTGAATTCTTCAGTATATGATGATAGATCACGATAGATCACGATAGATATTAGTGGTTTTGCTAGAGCTAATGGCAGGCGCATCGCCCTGCCCTTTTTAGCCCCGTCTCTTTGATCACTCACCATAATCTAGCAGTTTTCTAAGGGCTAGCCCCAAAATACACCCTCCCACATATCATCGTGGCTCAAACTGCAACCTACCCTTTTTCTGAACCACCCTGTCCCTTTTCTGGCCCGCCCTGCGCTTTTTTCCACTCTAGAATAAATCCTAATTAGGTATGTGCTGTACAAACAATGGGAGAGTTTATCATTATATTGAGAAACAGTTACTGATGCTACAAGCTTCTCCCTCGTATACCTCAAGTTTCTCCATTATATGCCTTAAGCTTCTCCCTCGCATACCTTAAATGTCTCCCTCATATACCTTAAGCATCTCTCTCATATACCTTAAGCTTCTCCCTCATATACCTTAAACTTCTCCCTCATACCTTAAGATTCTCCCTGTAGTGGGCGAGTGGTTACGGTCGTCGACTTCACTTACCACTCACTGTAGGTTCGAATTCTTTGAAGTGAGGAAGGCATCAATCTTGCTTGTGGTAGGTCGTTGGTTCTACCCGGGTGTCCATCAGAAATACTACTCGGAGAGACACCCAGTGACTTTAAATCCAAAAATAAACAAACTGAGACTTTAAATCCAAAAATAAACAAACTGAGACTTTAAATCCAAAAATAAAAAATGGCTGATAACAGTTTGTTTTTTTTCCCCCCGAGACCTCATTAGGTTTGTTAACATATATATAGCTGTAAAATAATGACGAACTGGACCCTATAATAGGCTAATATTGTTCGCAATTCCTTTTTGGAGAGGCTTTCCCACCCGGGCTTTCCCAGTTTCTGCCGCATTTCGATCACGTCAGTTCGCCGTTCTCACATCGAGTCCATGCGGCAATTTCCGTCATCATTCGGGTCCCGCTCTGGGGCTGGACTTATTTTTTTAGACTCCCATTTGGATATTTCTGCCTAATACTATGATTACGAGACAGCTTGTATTAAGAGACAGTTTGTATTAAGAGACCACTTGTATTAAGAGACCACTTGTATTACGAGACCGATTTTTTCGTTTGTGTTTGTTAAGGAACAAATTAGCCTGGATTAAGCAAACATTCCTGCTTCAAAACCACTTAGCCCTTCGTGTTAGTGGTCTCTGAATACAAGTTTTAATGTATTTGCCGTGTTTCAGGTGACGTAGAGCCACATATAGACATGTGCATCGAGCTGATACCAGAGTGGATCTCGAATGTACAAATCAAGAAAGGAAAGTACCTGAAAATTGACAGAAATATTGACTTACAACAGCTGACAGACAAAATTAACAATATTGTTAAAGGCAAGAAGTAAAGGCAGTTTTGGAAATAGATCGGCATGGATTCATTCTGTGCTCCAATGTGAAGGAATGTCAATATTATGTTGATCACCGGATAAAATCGGACCTTTAAATGTGAGACGAGGTCAAAATTCATTCACATCTCGACTTGCAGACCTGGGGTAATTGAACAAAGTAATTGTAATTACCTGTAATTAATTACAAAAATGAAAGTAATTGGATGTAATTGTATTTGTCATTGTAACATTTCCATGTAATTGGTAATTTAATTAATTACAATGCTATGTAATTGACCCCAGGTCTGCTTCCATGTGCTACGATAACGTATGGAGATTTTTAGCTGTGCATTCTATGCACCACCATCAAGTAATACTTGAATTGCTTGAGGGAGACAGAAATTGTTTAATTGTGACTTGCATGTATGATGTATTAAAGACAGGGTATTAGGACGATTGCCGGGGCTCATTCTAGGCTTGCGTCTTTAAATGGTGTTTAATATAGTTCAACAAAATAAGAGTTAAAATACACAATATGACCATTAAATAGAACATATGAATAGAAGCAGTGCTTTATAATGGCCAGTGTATCTTACTGGACAACATTTTGTATGAAAATTTTAAAAAATTGGGACCCCCAGTGGGCGAAGTCGGGTCCCTCCCTAGGGTGACTATTTCGCCCAAGTCGCCCTCTAAAATGAGCCCTGGATTGCCACTAGGACAACTAAGACATATCTCAGGTTTCATCCTCGCCAAGGAAATTATCTTGTTTATGGACGAATATTTTGTTCTACAATGATTATAGAATTACGGTATATATATATTTTATCTGCAATTGGATATAGTTGGTGCATGCACATTCACCTGTCTTTGCCACCTCCCAACTATTTTGGTGACGAGATAATGTTGTGGCATCATCCGGAGCCGGTTCTCAATAGCTAATGGTTGGAATATTCTAAAACTTTAAATGAATATGTTTGGTGATTTATGTGGCGATTGACCCAGTAACACCAGAGTTATTTCCCTTTAATTGACAATAATTCCCCAAATTTATCTGTCCAGTTCAGGAGCGTCCTGGGGAATCAAATCATTCAAAACTTACTTGTTACCTACATGTAGGATTTACATACACATTGACACAAGACTCATTCTAGGTTAGAATATTTGGGAGAGGTGAGAAAACTTGCGATTGCGTCCTTAAGGTAGTAGATCCCCAATACTCAATATTGCAAAGCTGTTTAGCTTATTATATTTATCAACTGTACCAGTAAAGTGATCTATTTCCAGAATTTTAAACAAGTTCACCATGTCGTTTGGAATTTATGACCATTTTCATAATATTATACCATCTTCAAAATCGTGGCGAAAAAGAATAAAAGCCCATATGACAAAAATCAATAAATTTATTATCTGTTTCATTCATAGTGAATGTCTTTGGCATTAAATTATCTCCATACATTTGCTGTATGAATATTAAGAAAGATATATGGTATATTTTTTGACATGAGTGAAATACAACAGAAAGTTGTACCCTACCCCCCTCGGAAAATGACCATTTTTGAAAACATATTTTTGATATTGCCCATGATCAGGAGATCATATCATAAAAAGTATATACATTTCATATCTATTGTATACATACAAATTATCTGTATTATACTGGGAAACACATATATAAAATATGCCTATCCTTACCGTTTAATATCTTGGCAATGTTGAGGTTTTTGAAGTGAGGGATTATAAAGCGATTCAGAAATTACGCCGAAAATGAAAATGCATTATTGTGCTAAATATCCCAATTTTTGTCATCAGTGTCATCTTTATAACATTCTTTTATACTATGTTATCTATAGATTATCTTGAACGTATAAACAGGAAAATATAACTTGTACATGATTAAATAGGTGACATATACCTAAATAGTTTACCATACCCACCTCGGAAAATGATATTTCGCGAACTATTCGTCACACGAAAATATCCACTTCTACAGTAATCATTTATTCCTAAAATATTCCACAAGTTTGGGAATAACAGTCTCTAAAGTTCTCTTTGTGTTAGTAACACGTGGTTGCCCTTCACTGTTTTTGCTAATAAATGTGTTCCATCAGGAATGAGGTCTCGAGAGTGATTTAACTAATGTAAGAACTTGTTTCGCAATAAAGTTAAAATAAATGTGCATAAACATGTAATCTGTCATGAATCTTCATAGTAAAGTATCGGACCCTATGGTTAGTTTAAAAGAAGTTATTACAACTTTAGATTAATCACTGTGTCTTGGCTAGGGTGGTTCTGGCGGGCCGGGCTCAAACCAGGAATGACGTACAGTTACTTTTCCCCAGTGCGGTATTTACCTAATCATCTGAGGTTAATGCCGGAATGACTACAATATAACAGTTCAAGGTTCAATGTCAGTGTACTTTTCATTTCTGAGTGAATAAATTACAAGTATATATATACAACACAAATAACTCACCACTTCCAACTTTTGTGTTGACTGCAAAGCACGGCATCCCTTTAGTCTTCAATCTGTGTGTTTTGCCATATGTGACACGATTCACATAACCACACATTTGACACTGCACATAGAGATAGCCACTAAGACCTATCTTTTTCTCACCAATTACGTTGTATATCGTGAGTGGTACAGGTCCTAGTTTGCACTGCTGACAGAACTGTAAGTTTTCGAGAAGAACCTGCAATTCAACTATCCTGCGACCAAAACACCAGCTGTTTCTGTCAACAAATGCCCCGACATCTGGGTGTGCAAACTTATCACACGAGTTCCGACAGTCTACACCGTCACACATTCGGCCGGATGCATAGTTATGTTCGATTACTATATTCCGATTCGAATATCTGTGTTTTTGTTGTTTACTTTTCACTTTTTTAAAATAGCGACCACGTCTGTCCCTAACACCATCCGCCATTTTGTTTAAAGCATCACGTGAGTGCACATGGTTTTGTTACTATATTTAGTAAAATAGTCATTATCGTAAACGGCCGAAAGCGCGTTCGTAATGTCTACGAACACTGGCGAAATTTGTCGATTATTGACGATGTTTCACGAATCCATTGGGGATCTACTACCTTAAATATTGTTTAATGCATCCTTAAATGTTGTTTAATGAATTTCCACAAAATATGGTTATAATACACAAGTATGACCATTAACCCATTCAACACCAAGTAACTGACATGGACTGGTCCATGATATTTTTAGACCAATAAATTAATAAGAAAATTACATTTGGATCAGTTCATTTATCAAAATGGGTAAAACAATTCTAAATATAGTAATATTACTTGCAAAAAGTGCAGGTCTACACTTTTTTGTAAACCGATTTAGAGGCCTGTGGTGTTGAAAGGGTTAAATACAACATTTGAATAGAGTGCTTTATAATGGGCCAGTGTATCTTACTGGACAAAATGTTTCGTATCAATTTTTTTTTTAAATGATGGAGAAATGGGGCGAAGTCAGGGTTCCTAGAAGTCCCCTCTAGAAAGAGACCTGAAATTTGATACAGCTTTCCTCAACATAATCCGCTAGTCTGAAGCACAGGGCTAGTCAATTTCATTTTGGGCAAGTAGAAATTGTAGGAAGTTTAGTATGGTAATGCACGCAGCAGTTGGTGGTGTGCGGATGTTACAGGCATCGTAGGATTATGGAAGTGTTAATGTTCCCTAAATTAATTTGAAGAAATTTACTCTAAGAGTTGCTTGTCTACATCAGTGCTTTCATTAACAGGAAAATGACCCCAAAAGCATCTTGAGATTGGTACGTTAACAGTTATGTTCTTTGTCTGTATGATAAAAATCTGTAAAATCTGAACTTTTACGAAAGCGCAAGCATTATGACTATTCAGGATACCCTAAAAGGGACAGGTCAATTTGCACTAACTATGCTGCACTACATTGTTAAATGTATCAAATTGTTGACAAATAAGTATACAGTCAAACCTGTCTTAAGCAGCCAGCTAAGGGAATCACAGAAAGTGGCTGCTTAGCACAGGTGGCTGCTTAATAGAGGTCAAATGTATAGTAAAACAACATATTGGGTATCTGGAAACTAGCTGCTTAATACAGGTTGGCTGCTTAATAGAGGTGACCACTAACACAGGTTTGACTGTATACTGGAATTGTGTTCTCTGATATATCAGTAATTGATCATGTTTATACCGATTCTGTATAATTAAACATCTCTGTAATTTATCTACAAATCAATGTATATCAGTTTACCTGAATTCAGGGATGTGATAAGATGTTAGGTCTGGAAATGTTATCGAGTGCCAAAGGTGTGAGGGCACCACCCCCCCCCCCCCCCCCCTGAAAATTAGATGCAAAATACTCCAATCTGGCATGGACCATTTCGTCTGTCTGACATTAACACGTTTAACGACTGGCTGTTACACACGTTTTGATTAGCTTCATTTAGCTTCTGAGACCGATATTTACCAATCAGATAGCACGTTACAAACTGTTGGTGCTAGAGTAGATTCCTTCCTGCACAATATGCCTGTTAGTTCAGTGCACACAAAAAAAACAAATAAAATTCTCACAATTTTGACGCGACCACATGTGTAGAAATCGTTTTGCGTAACGTAAAAACAACTAATATTTTCTCGATGGACTTCGATTCACAAAAACGGACTGACATCTGGAAAAATCACATCCCTGACTAATACTAGCACGTCACATAAATAGGGTAGGTAGTTCTAGACGGTTGCTCTTCCGAGCCTGAAATACTGCATGCAGCAGCAGCATCCTGGTCTTCCTCCACAAGTATAACTGGAAAGTCACCATCTTAACTAAGCTGTGCAACTGTAAACCCCCAAAAGAAACATCTTTAATTTTAAAAGATTTTTTAGCTGTCTATTTTTAGAGTTTTTAAATATATTAGCCTGCTGAAACAAATATTTCCTGACCAACTCTGGGGTTTCCTGCAACCCGTGCAACTTTCTTTTTTTTGTTGGTGCAACATGTTTTGTCAAATACTTGGCTTCAAATATTTATCTCTGAACTAGATGGCTCTTAGTTGGCTCCACGTTTTTCAAATTGGCTCCAGAAGACAAAAATTGAGACAGGGAACCCTGTAACTTGCTGGCACTTCTCAGACTTGCCTTACAATGATACAATGTTTAATCTGTATTACCTATTGTACTGTGAATAATTGTAATAACAAAAATAAAGGTTTCAATTCGGTCTGTTTATCATCATTGTGTATGGTACTGGTATACCATTTCAGCCAGCCGATGTTAATCTCTTCAACAGACTGGTTTATTACAGCCTCTTCAGCATACTGGTTTATTACAACCTCTTCAACGTACTGGTTTATTATTACAACCTCTTCAACAGACTGGTTTATTACAGCCTCTTCAACAGACTGGTTTATTACAACCTCTTCAGCAGACTGGTTTATTACAACCTCTTCAACAGACTGGTTTATTACAGCCTCTTCAACAGACTGGTTTATTACAACCCCTTCAACAGACTGGTTTATTATTACAACCTCTTCAACGTACTGGTTTATTATTACAACCTCTTCAACAGACTGGTTTATTACAGCCTCTTCAACAGACTGGTTTATTACAACCTCTTCAACAGACTGGTTTATTACAGCCTCTTCAACAGACTGGTTTATTACAACCTCTTCAACAGACTGGTTTATTACAGCCTCTTCAACAGACTGGTTTATTACAGCCTCTTCAACAGACTGGTTTATTACAGCCTCTTCAACAGACTGGTTTATTACAACCCCTTCAACAGACTGGTTTATTACAACCCCTTCAACAGACTGGTTTATTACAGCCTCTTCAACAGGCTGGTTTATTACAACCCCTTCAACAGGCTGGTTTATTACAACCCCTTCATCAGGCTGGTTTATTACAACCCCTTCAACAGGCTGGTTTATTACAGCCTCTTCAACAGACTGGTTTATTACAGCCTCTCCAACAGACTTTTTTATTTCAACAGACTGGTTTATTACAGCCTCTTCAACAGACTGGTTTATTACAGCCTCTCCCACAGACTGGTTTATGTCAACAGACTGGTTTATTACAGCCTCTTCAACAGACTGGTTTATTACAGCCCCTTCAACAGACTGGTTTATTACAGCCTCTTCAACAGACTGGTTTATGACAGCCTCTTCAACAGACTGGTTTATTACAGCCTCTCCAACAGACTGGTTTATTTCAACAGACTGGTTTATTACAGCCCCTTCAACAGACTGGTTTATTACAGCCTCTTCAACAGGCTGGTTTATTACAACCCCTTCAACAGGCTGGTTTATTACAGCCTCTTCAACAGACTGGTTTATTACAGCCTCTTCAACAGACTGGTTTATTACAGCCTCTCCAACAGACTGGTTTATTTCAACAGACTGGTTTATTACAGCCTCTTCAACAGACTGGTTTATTACAACCCCTTCAGCAGACTGGTTTATTACAGCCTCTTCAACACTGGTTTATTACAGCCTCTCCAACAGGCTGGTTTATTACAGCCTCTCCAACAGATTGGTTTATTTCAACAGACTGGTTTATTACAATTATTTACCTTAGTAACAACCATAAAGTTGAAGAAAGAAACATATCTGTTTGCCAGTATAATTTAGAGGCTTATCACATTAAAGTGCATCGGTACGCCATAGTAAATAGTTCCTGATAATCAAACAACTGCACACAAATAAGCGAATATCTAAGCAGTTGATTTTCAACAAATAAAGCATGAACACAAACTACATGTATATTTCGAATGTGTATTATAACAACTATGACGTGACCAATCGGAATCCTTCCAGGTGTTGTGTTACACATGTGTACATATAAGAAAATATGTGATCAAAGTGATTCATATTTATTTATGGCTTAAATACTTGTATTCCACATGAGGTAGAAATAGTCTTTTATTTGGTACCAGCTAATGTATGTATGTTCCTTTAACGTCAAACCCCTCGCGGGGACCTAGACATGTTTTCCTGGGCAGGCTTAGCCGACCTAAGCGATTAACCAGTACTAAGCAATGTGTGTGAGGTGCCTTGCTCAATGACACTACATACGTGGCCTGACCGAGTATCGAACCCGGTACCGTTCGATTCCAAATCTGACGCTCTACCACGGACGACACACTAATAAGGATATCACCCATTCACTTCTGCATTATAAATTTAGCAAGTTCAAAACTACCAGTATTTCATTCACAAGTTTATTTCATTCACAAACTTGACGCCGGCGATATCTGCACTTCAAGAAATTTATTTACTGGGCTGACTTGACCGTCGGACATCTTCACATTACACTTGAACATTCTCTCCTTGTCGTTGATCATCTCGGATCGGTTCATGTTCGGATATTTCACTCGCAACTCTGCAATGCTCTCCGGCTGTGACATTGGAGGCCTCGCACCTTCTACATCGGGATGTTCTGGGTAGAGGTCATCACCTTAAACAGCCGTAAGTTAAATATTAGCAAACAATTAATGAAGAAATTCTACTTCCATAGTAACTTGCAACTGAAACAATTTGCAACATATTTAAATTAATTTAAATTTGTGTGGCGTCCAATGGTAGAGCGTCGGATTTGGAATCAAACAGTCTGGTTTGATACTCAGTCAGGCCACATATGTAGTATCATTTAGCAAGGCACCTCACACATATTACTTAGTACTGGTTAACTGCTATGGTCGGATAAGCCTGCCCAGGAACACATGTCTAGGTCCCCGCAAGGGGTTTGACATTAATGGAACATGCATACATACAAATTAATATTTCACCTTTCAAGCATTTCTATTTAGTCTATGCAAAATTTATTTCAGCTCAATTGCGAAACAAGTCATTGGTCCGAGACTGGATGGGACTATAGATTTACCTTTCGTCCATCAGTCATTTCTAGTCGGAGATTATTTTTTGGGGGAGAAAAGGATGTTTGGTTGTTACTATTGCTCTGCTCTCTAAACTTTGTCTTGTTTATTCAAAACGGTTTTAGGCTGTGCCAACTGACACGAAGTCTGGTGGCAGATTGTTCCATTCCCTGATGGTGCATGGGAAGGATTGAAGTATTTGGGAATCTGGAAGGAGTGTGGTTGTGTGTGGCGAGAGAGTCTTAATAGGTGGTAATATGTATTTTGTTGATGGCGATCGGGTTATTTCTACTTTGAGCATAAGGTCCGCCTCCGTGGTCGAGTGGTTATGGTCGCTGACTTGTATACCACTGTAACCTATTATCACTGATGGTCACGGGTTCGAGCCCCGCTCAGGCCGTGTCTCATTTATATGAAAAAGTTGGCAGTTTCTTACGGAGGTTGTACTGGTTAACCGCTGGAGCCTGCCCAGGAAAGGTGTTAGGTAAACTGCCCGCCGGCGATATAGCCCGAAATGGTGCTGATGCAGGCGTAAAACCCGAAATATATAAATATAACTTTGCACATAGTAAAGCGGGCATCCGCTCTCTGTCCTGCAGGGATATTAGTCGTACCTGGGTAAATAAACAGTACGCCATCGCTGCAGAAGCAGATAACTGGAAACCACCATTGGACTCTTTGTTCTGAGCGCTCCCAGGAAAACCGTTTCAGCTTCTCGACGTCCGTGAAATTCAGTACCCGTCCCAGCTCTACAATCTGCGGCGGAGCCAGCTGTAACGTGTTCTGTGCATCGTAATGCTTCAGTAGAAAACCACTGGTTGACGTCCACTGAAATGATGAAGTCGTGATAGCTCAGTGGTAGCGCGTTCGCTTCACGTGCGAAAGGCCTAGTTTGTACCCCACTGGAGCCGTTATGATTGTGTCCTTAGGCAAGGCATTTAAATTCCACACGCCTCTTCTCTCTCCCTCGTGGCGATGGATTCCATCAGGAATGAGGTCTCGAGAGTGATTAGTATAAGTTATAAGAACTTGTTTCGCAATCGAGCTAAAATAAATTTGTATAAACTAAATGATGAGATGTCGAGAATATCAAATTCATATGTTAAAGTATAAACTATTTATTTTACAACGATTGCGAAACAAGCTTTAACAACTTATACTAATTACTCTTGTTGCAGATGAGAGCGTATCTGTGTTTATTCGTGTCCGTTCTAGCGACCACCGCACCATCTCATACTAGCCAGGTCTGAGGATCGAACCTGGATTACACTGGTGAGAAGTGAGCGTGTCTCTCAAGTAAGAACCAGTTACAGACAATATTCCCATTGAAACCCCCACATTTCATAAGCAGAACAGGTTCTTACTCTGCTGTATGGAGTTCAGTTTACTCTTTAGTGATTAATGCTTCTAGGTTGTGCTAGATATTGACCCAAATATTGAAACTAAACACTTATCAAGTAAAGCACTGTCAACATATTTCTTTACTACATTGCTTAGAAACAAAAACTTGAGATAAAGAATGCATAGGTAAACAAAGTCTCTCTAGAATAATAGATTATGTTATTTTACTCAGCAGGCAATGTGTTAATGGAATATGGCTTCTAGGTTGTGCTAGATATTGACCCAAATAATGAAATTAAACAGTAAAGCAATGTCAACATGTTGGCATCCAATGGTAGACAGGTAGAGCGTCGGATTTGGAATATAACAGTCCCGGGTTCGGTACACGATCAGGCCACGCATGTAGTGTCATTGAGCATGGCATACTCACACACATTGCTTAGTACTGATTAATAGATTAGAGATCGGCTAAGCCTGCCCAGGAAAACATGTCTAGGTCCACACAAGGGGTTTGACATTAATTGAACATACATACATACGTGCTCTTTTTAAGTAACTACATTGCTTAGAAACAAAAACTTGAGATTAAGAATGTATGGTCAAACAAAGAATCTCTAGAACAATAGATTATATGCAGCACATATTGATCATAAATAAACTGTATCCTTTCTAATGAGCACTTTCTGATCAAGCACTTAACTAACACTTTTTGTTACGGCGCCGGCACCTAATCTTCATAAGTGAAAGGAGTGCTGTATACACGAAGAAATAACATAGAGATTTTGTCAATAATTTACACAGTTCTGAGTCAATCCTAGAAACCATAGCCCACTTGAGTCCACTATCCCATGATCTACAGGACTGTGAAGTAGGGGATACATTGGTGCATTACTCATCTAGTGAAACCTTCCCAAAATGTAAATGCCGTTCTACCTCTAGTTCAGTCGTTTCCTTATCACAGTGTACAGCATTGGGAATATAGTCCAGCACACACAGGAAGAAGGCTGTATCATATCTCCGCCCAGACTTACTGGGTAAGATAGGTGTAAGCCAGTTGGACCACTCGTACAATGACCATATATCTGGTAAAATATTCAATTCTTTACACATTGAAATGAACTGTGATGCATCTTCATCCACTTTTTCTCGCCATGGTTTTAGAATAGAATCAGATATTACAGAATATTTCCCAGACAGCGGATGAGCTTCCTCTGTTATCTGTTCATTTTTTACTCTGTTCATATCTCTGACAAGCAGGATACCAGATTCTTCAAATGTTTCTCTTATTGCACTAATCCTGAAGGCAAGTTCACTTGGTACTTTTGAAAATTCTTCTGGCCTAGAACGACTGAACATGTAAGAGCCCTTGCCACCTCGATCAAGGAATTTCTGCATGTTCCGTACAACATCATTTCCCGCTAAACTGAACAGATCCAACCATTCTGACGAGAAATCTGAATCGTGAGCGACTCCTCCTGGAAATACATGTAGTTTGGGCAAGAATTTCGACTTGCCACTTCTCTTCAACATCAAAATCTCAAAATTTGTTTTTTGAAATGACGTTACTGTTGGTGTTCTGGTTTTGGCAACAAGAAGTAGGGTAGCTGCTTCCCTCCAGTGTTTTAAAGTGAGTGACATCGTTGAGAAAGACTAGACAACAGTAACTTCGTTTTACTCTCCTAGTTTCTCAAGTCATTCTCTAAAGACGCTTGTGTTCATGTTAAACCTATAAGCGTCTCTGTCATACTGACTCGACATTTAATAGCTGACCAAAGTCCATCAGCGCTTAATTAATTCATTTCTGAGGAATCATGGCAGCAGGAAGAGTTGAGTATGTACATTTATGTGTGTCAACGGTCCAGATATAAAATAGGTAGCACGCGAGACAATAATTTATGAAACTGATGCCTGTCTACATAAACATTATTAAAAATGTAATAGTTTTCGGTTGTATCATTATGCGGATGATGTATCGCGGGTATAACGATATCCGGTGACATAAGCAATAACCTGTGTATTTGTGTTTCAAAAATAGGCTGTGCAAATAATGCTCACTCTCAATTAAGCATAATGATATTTATTTTATTGTATGCAATATCAGTTAGCAAGAAATAAATCATAACTGATTCAATAGCAAAGTGAAAGTAACAGCACTGGCCTCCATCTTTTATTTACGCGGTGATGCCAATGACCGGTGATGATGCAAATGTCACCGCATAGATGTATACCAGTAGTAATACATGCCATATAAGGTAATCATGTGACGTCACATTTACCCATATAAAAATTATATTTCAGCTTGTGTTTTCTATGGACAGTTGCGGAAATCCGACAAAAATTGTAAATAGTATACATAAAATGAGCATGTGCGCCCCAGGCCTACAGTGGTCCTGTGTATTGCCTATAATCCGACATACTAAAGTATCTGCGCTATCCATTTACCATGTCAAAGAACCATATACAAGTGTATATCTGTGATTGATCATTGGGACGTTTTTAACTTGCTCAGTACTCTACCAGTGTACATTGTCCTTGATTTCCTGTGCATGCTTAGCTAATCTAAGCGATTAACCAGTACTAGTGGAAGTCGTGATAGCACAGTGGATGCGCGTTCGCCGAAAGGTCCGGAGTTTGAGCCCCGCTGGAGCCGTTACGATTGTGCCCTTAGGCAAGGCATTTAAATTCCACGTTGCCTCTGCTCTCTCCCTCGTGGCGATGGATTCCATCAGGAATGAGGTCTCAAGAGTGATTAATATAAGTTGAAAGAACTTGCAATAGAGCTAAAATAAATTTGTATAAACTAAAACTAACCAGTACTAAGCAATGTGTTTGAGGTGACATACCAATTCTAAAATGAGTATATGTTGAGCAACACTTATTTCTTTCAAGCCATTGTCCCAAAAAAGTGTATAAGTAGAAACTTTATTTATTTTATTATTGCGTAATAAGCCTTAACAACTTACATTGATGCGGTGCGGATGAAAGCATATAATTATAATATGTGTTCCTTCGTAATTTCACATACCTACCGGTCCGAGGATCGAACCCTGTGTTACATTTGTGAGACAGCCAATTATCAGTCCATTGTAACCTGTTAAAGAGACCAGCTGTCATCAAAGATCGCTTCGTGATATTCCAACCATTTTTATTTGTAGGCCAGCGTACTGCCGAGGCAGCCATACGATCGTAGTGTCTATGTTAATGTTCAAACAGAACAGAGAGAGATTGTGTGAACGATTGAGAACGGACGAGAAAGTTCCTAAAGGATCAATTATTGTACTGCAGGGTGGTGAGGCCGACACTAGAAACTGTTCCGACAATGAACCGTTATTTAGACAGGTACTTTGTTAATTAGTCTACTTAACTGCACACTAGCTGTGAAAATAACAAGTCAAATATGTTGTGTGTGTTTTACGTTTATTTATTGTCGCTACCGGTTGCCCATATGAGCGACGCCTCCTGAAGAGATTAGTCATTTTAGATTTTTGGAGGATAGTGCAATGATGCAGACAAAGACCCATTCCAGAGTCTCCTCTGGTTCTTTTACATGCATGGTGTACAACACCGACACGATACCTCGGTTTAATGTCCCATCTGAAAGACTGTTAATTTTATTAGGGTCAGACGGGGGATCGAACCTGCGATCCCTGGATTACCAGTCCAGCGTGTTACCACCGGACTACAGATCCGTCTGTAAATGTCGTGGAATTTCATTAGAGTAGATATAATGCTGGTTTCATTTCATCAATTTTTTTCAGGAGTCTTATTTCCACTGGATGTTTGGTGTTGAGGAACCGGATTTCTACGGGGCTGTGGAGGTTGATACCGGGAAAACTATCCTGTTTCCACCCAAACTTCCAGACGAATATGCTGTGTGGATGGGCAAGTATGTCGTCAGTGTTTCCAGCATAAATTTTGTATAATTTTGTAAAATTTGTATTAAAGCAAAAAATGCATGTTTTCATGTATAAATGCATTGTTGCTACAAATTCTTCTGAATACATTCAAACACTTGTCTACAAACTTTCAAAAGTGAAAGTAGGATTTCATATAATGGTCATCCACGCTTCTGAAATGACATTTGTTTGTCATTGGAGCCAATACTAAACGTGCGATACTTTCGTTTAGAGATAATTTAACTAAGATTAGTCTACAAATAAATATGCATAGGCACAAATGTGAGATATAATGGTAAATCTGTACGATAAATCGTGTTATTCAGGATACACGCATTGTATTACGCACGAATTATATTAGGTAATACAAATTTATTTTAGCTCGATTGCGAAACAAGTTATTACAACTTATATTAATCTCTCGAGACCTCATTCCTGATGGAATCCATCGCCACGAGGGAGAGAGAAGAGGCAACGTGGAATTTAAATGCCTTGCCTAAGGGCACAATCATAACAGCTCCAGCGGGGCTCAAACTCCAGACCTTTCGCACCTGAAGCGAACGCGCATCCACTATGAACTATATTAGTTATTGGGATGCACTTCTGCCTATTTAGTAGTAAATTACGTATATACAACAACAACAACAAGCTATAGAATAGCACTCAGAGAAATGCAAGCATCCACGCTGGTATTTGACAGAACAGCACTCGGAGAAATGCAAACCTCCACGCTTGTATTTGACAGAACAGCACTCGGAGAAATGCAAACCTCCACGCTGGTATTTGACAGAATAGCACTCGGAGAAATGCAAACCTCCACGTTGGTATTTGACAGAATAGCACTCGGAGAAATGCAAACCTCCAGTGGTTTTGGTGGGGTGTCGTTGGTATTTGACAGAATAGCACCTGGAGAAATGCAAACCTCCACGTTGGTATTTGACAGAATAGCACCTGGAGAAATGCAAACCTCCAGGCTGGTATTTGACAGAATAGCACTCGGAGAAATGCAAACCTCCACGCTGGTATTTGACATTGATTATAGACAGCTTAACTGTAAACAATGGATTTTGACGAAACTTTGTGAATCATAGAGGATTGATCTTGGAGGAAGTTGTACAAATTTGGGAGAAATCTGTCAAGGCCTGTAGTCACCTCCATTTATTTCTATTGTATATTGGACACTTTACTGACCGCCGTGACCACAGACATTGATTGCTTTCTCCCACAGTTCTACCACTTCTTACTAGACCAACCATCTAATTATCCGCAACGTTTTGTCAAAATCCATATTCTTCTCTTTCTGAGTTATTTTGTCCACAAACTTATTTGATGACAATTTATTTTTGACCATTTCTTTGGCTTCGGACATTCGGTTTGGTTTGCTTGTATATAAAGCTGAACATGTTAGTGTATAGTTCGTCTACACCATTTCATGCATACATAATTCCTCGCAGTTACGTATTTTTCTACTACTGACGTCATACGCCAGCGTAATTTCCTTGTATAAACAGAACGGCAACTTCCTGTCATAAAAAACAATGTGGAAAGTATTTTCTAACAACCTGTTTACATGTTCAGCTTTATATACAGTCTATGATTAATATCTTTCAGATTGTTAACAGAAGAGGATTTCAAAGTTCGCTATGGAGTTGATGAAGTTCATTTCCTTCCTGACGTATGTAATTTCCCCCGTCTGACCCTAATAAAATTAACAGTCTTTCAGATGGGACGTTAAACCGAGGTCTCATGTCGGTGCTTTACACCGTGCACGTAAAAGAACCAGAGGAGATTCTGGAATGGGTCTCTGTCTGTATCATGCACTATCCTCCAAAATCTAAAATAACTAATCTCTTCAGGAGGCGTCGCTCATATGGGCAACCGGTAGTGACGATATTTAAACGTAATACACACACACGTATGTAATTTAATAAACTTTTAATTGAACTTTCAAAAATCCTGCCATTTAAGTGATAGCTAGTTTAAAAACATGAAGATAACAGCAGATATTCAAGTCAGTATGTTTGACAAATAGATTTACCTTTCACAACACCATAAAACACAGGAACTTGAAAAATTACCCATAAGGCATCAAAAACATTCATCTATCATAGAATCCTGCCTCTATTTAAATGTTGTTTATATAGAGGCAGGTTCTACAGACGGATCTGTAGTCCAGTGGTAACACGCTGGACTGGTAATCCAGGTATCGCGGGTTCGATCCCCTGTCTGACCGTAATAAAATTGACAGTCTTTCAGATGGGGTATTAAACCGAGGTCTCGTGTCGGTGCTTTACACCGTGCACGTCAAAGAACCAGAGGAGACTCTGGAATGGGTCTCTGTCTGTATCATTGCACTTCCAAAAATCTAAAATGACTAATCTCTTCAGGAGGCGTCGCTCATATGGGCAACCGGTAGCGACGATAAATAAACGTAAAACACAGGCATGTTTCTAGGATAGAGATACAAGGCATGTGATACCTTGTGGATAAACTTTCAAGATCCTGTGGTCTAACCTCTTTTATCACATACCTTTGCTTGTATTCAGTGCAATACAGTCATCTCATAATTACTTATATGTACACATGTGTAATAACACCTGGAAGGATTCTGATTGGTTGAGAGAATAATCCTGATAATTTGTAAATTAGACTTTAAAATTTACATATTTCTATTTGAATTGTTGCATAATGTTAATGATAAGACACACTACGATTTAAATTTATAACACTGCTTTGCAAAGTGACTTCATGACAATTTAGTGATGTCATGACTATTTGCGTTGACACTTTGACGCCAAATTGAAAGCAGCAATGTTATTTATTAAAACCAGCTTTCTATGTGTACCACACAGACGGATCTGTAGTCCAGTGGTAACACGCTGGAATGGTAATCCAGGGATCGTTGGTTCGATACCCAGTCTGACCCTAATGAAATTAACAGTCTTTCAGATGGGACTTTAAACCGAGGTCTTGTGTCGGTGCTTTACACTGTGCACGTAAAAGAACCAGAGGAGACTCTGGAATGGGTCTATGTCTGTATCATTGCACTATCCTCCAAAAATTTAAAATGATAATCTCTTCAGGAGGCGTCGCTCATATGGGCAACCGGTAGCGACGATAGATAAACGTAAAACACACACATGTGTACCATTATTCACTTGAATGACAACATTGATGCAGTTCAGTAAACCAGAGTAACTTATCTCAACATTGTTAATTACAGATAGCAAAGGTGCTCACGGATAAACTACCTTCAGCACTGTTAACAATGGTAAGTTACCTGTAGTACCTGATCACCCTGTGTAACCTGCTACAGCAAACTGTGTTTAGTGTGAATGTTAACAATGGTAAGTTACCTGTAGTACCTGATCACCCTGTGTAACCTGCTACAGCAAACTGTGTTTAGTGTGAATGTTAACATTGGTAAGTTACCTGTAGTACCTGATCACCCTGTGTAACCTGCTACAGCAAACTGTGTTTAGTGTGAATGTTAACATTGGTAAGTTACCTGTAGTACATGTATTCACCCTGTGTAACCTGCTACAACAAACTGTGTTTAGTGTGAATGTTAACATTGATAAGTTACCTGTAGTACATGTTCACCCTGTGTAACCCGATACAACAAACTGTGTTTAGTGTGAATGTTAACATTGATAAGTTACCTGTAGTACCTGATCACCCTGTGTAACCCGATACAACAAACTGTGTTTAGTGTGAATGTTAACATTGGTAAGTTACCTGTAGTACCTGATCACCCTGTGTAACCCGCTACAGCAAACTGTGTTTAGTGTGAATGTTAACATTGGTAAGTTACCTGTAGTACCTGATAACCCTGTGTAACCTGCTACAGCAAACTGTGTTTAGTGTGAATGTTAACATTGGTAAGTTACCTGTACTACATGTATGTTCACCCTGTGTAACCCGCTACAGCAAACTGTGTTTAGTGTGAATGTTAACATTGGTAAGTTACCTGTAGTACATGTTCACCCTGTGTAACCCGCTACAACAAACTGTGTTTAGTGTGAATGTTAACATTGGTAAGTTACCTGTAGTACATGTTCACCCTGTGTAACCCACTACAACAAACTGTGTTTAGTGTGAATGTTAACATTGGTAAGTTACCTGTAGTACCTGATCACCCTGTGTAACCCGCTATAACAAACTGTGTTTAGTGTGAATGTTAACATTGTTAAGTTACCTGTATGTTCACCCATGTATAATAAATACGCTTTCATCGGCGCCAACGAGAGTGATTAAAATAAGTTTGTTAAAGCTTGTTTCGCAATCATTGTGTAATAAATAAAAGTCTAAACCTTTTTTGTTTATTTCAGAGAGGATTGAACACGGACAGTGGGAAGTACAGTAGAGAGGCAGCCTTCGACGGAGTTAGTCAGTGAGTACTTCCATACAATGTCAGGGTGCACACCACAACAATACATATATCATACAGAGAAATCTAGTTGCATCACTTGGCTATTGTGTGTTCGCAGGTTCGATCCACCGTCTGACCCATAATAAAATTAACAGTCTTTCAGATGGGACTTTAATCCGAGGTCTTGTGTCAATGCTTTACACTGCACGTAAAAGAACCAGAGGAGACTCTGGAATGTGTCTCTGTCTGTATCATTGCACTATCCTCCAAAAATCTAAAATGACTAATCTCTTCAGAAGGCGTCGCTCATATGGGTAACAAGTAGCGACGATAAATAAATGTAAAACACACAGTTAACATGCATTGTGTGGATCAGGTAGTAGACTTAAACCATCGTGTCTAACATGAAGTAAACTTAAACCATCGTGTCTAACATGTAGTAGATTTAAACCATCATGTCTTACATGTAGGAGAATTAAACCATCGTGTCTAACATGTAGGAGACTTAAACCATCGTGTCTAACATGTAGGAGACTTAAACCATCGTGTCTAACATGTAGTAGATTTAAACCATTGTGTCTAACATGTAGTAGACTTAACCATCGTGTCTAACATGTAGTAGACTTAAACTGTCGTGTCTAACATGTAGTAGACTTAAACCATCGTGTCTAACATGTAGTAGACTTAACCATCGTGTCTAACATGTAGTAGATTTAAACTGTCGTGTCTAACATGTAGTAGACTTAAACCGTCGTGTCTAACATGTAGTAGACTTAAACCGTCATGTCTAACATGTAGTAGACTTAAACCGTTGTGTCTAACATGTAGTAGACTTAAACCATCGTGTCTAACATGTATTAGATTTAAACCATCGTGTCTTACATGTAGTAGACTTAAACCATCGTGTGTTACATGTAGTAGACTTAAACCATCGTGTCTTACATGTAGTAGACTTAAACATCGTGTCTTACATGTAGTAGACTTAAACCATCGTGTGTTACATGTAGTAGACTTAAACCATCGTGTCTAACATGTAGAATTAAACCATCGTGTCTAACATGTAGTAGACTTAAACCGTCGTGTCTAACATGTAGTAGACTTAAACCGTCGTGTCTAACATGTAGTAGACTTAAACCGTCGTGTCTAACATGTAGTAGACTTAAACCGTCGTGTCTAACATGTAGTAGACTTAGACCGTCGTGTCTAACATGTAGTAGACTTAAACCATCATGTCTAACATGTAGTAGATTTAAACCGTCATGTCTAACATGTAGTAGACTAAACCATCATGTCTAACATGTAGTAGACTTAAACCATCGTGTCTAACATGTAGTAGACTTAAACCATCATGTCTAACATGTAGTAGACTAAACCATCGTGTCTAACATGTAGTAGATTTAAACTATTGTGTCTAACATGTAGGAGACTTAAACCATCGTGTCTAACATGTAGTAGACTAAACCATCGTGTCTAACATGTAGTAGATTTAAACCATCGTGTCTAACATGTAGGAGACTTAAACCATCGTGTCTAACATGTAGTAGACTAAACCATCGTGTCTAACATGTAGTAGATTTAAACCATCGTGTCTAACATGTAGGAGACTTAAACCATCGTGTCTAACATGTAGTAGACTAAACCATCGTGTCTAACATGTAGTAGATTTAAACCATTGTGTCTAACATGTAGTAGACATTGTATCATATAAGAATTACGGTAGCAGTAAGGCCAAAGTAGTGATTAGGTTTACGTGTTAGCTGCAGACATTGGTTATTTATACATTTATGTTTTGCCGCCTCCGTGGTCGAGTGGTTACGGTCGCTGACTTGTATACCACTGTAACCTATCATCACTGATGGTCACGGGTTCGAGCCCCGCTCAGGCCGTGTCTCATTTATATGAAAAAGTTGGCAGTTTCTTACGGAGGTTGGTGCACCCAAGTACTGGTTAACCGCTGGAGCCTGCCCAGGAAAGGTGTTGTTAGGTAAACTGCCCGCCGGCGATATAGCCCAAAATGGTGCTGATGCAGGCGTAAAACCCGAAACATAACATATAAATAAATAAATACAATTATGTTTTGCTATTTTACTCCTGCAGGTTTACTGTGAATAATGAAATTCTTCATCCAGAAATATCAGAATGGTAAGACATATACAAAAAATTTGGACCCAGCTTGAATCCTGCAAAGAGTCCAAATAATTGACGTCTAAGGCCATGATATGCTTGTTTTGGTGATGACAATACTAGATGTCAGATTAAAAAGGAGTTCAACTAATAACCTTATTTAATCAGGCCAACTAACACAGGTTTATCTGTCCTGTTGTAATCAGGCCAACTAACACAGGTTTATCTGTCCTGTTGTAACCAGGCCAACTAACACTGGTTTATCTGTCATGTTGTAATCAGACCAACTAACACTGGTTTATCTGTCCTGTTGTAATCAGGCCAACTAACACAGGTTTATCTGTCCTGTTGTAACCAGGCCAACTAACACTGGTGTATCTGTCCTGTTGTAATCAGGCCAACTAACACAGGTTTATCTGTCCTGTTGTAATCAGGCCAACTAACACAGGTTTATCTGTCCTGTTGTAATCAGGCCAACTAACACAGGTTTATCTGTCCTGTTGTAATCAGGCCAACTAACACAGGTTTATCTGTCATGTTGTAATCAGACCAACTAACACAGGTTTATCTGTCATGTTGTAATCAGGCCAACTAACACAGGTTTATCTGTCCTGTTGTAATCAGGCCAACTAACACAGGTTTATCTGTCATGTTGTAATCAGACCAACTAACACAGGTTTATCTGTCATGTTGTAATCAGACCAACTAACACAGGTTTATCTGTCCTGTTGTAATCAGGTCAACTAACACTGGTTTATCTGTCCTGTTGTAATCAGGCCAACTAACACAGGTTTATCTGTCCTATTGTAATCAGGCCAACTATCACAGGTTTATCTGTCCTGTTGTAATCAGACCAACTAACACTGGTTTATCTGTCCTGTTGTAATCAGGCCAACTAACACAGGTTTATCTGTCCTGTTGTAATCAGGCCAACTAACACAGGTTTATCTGTCCTGTTGTAACCAGGCCAACTAACACAGGTTTATCTGTCATGTTGTAATCAGACCAACTAACACAGGTTTATCTGTCCTGTTGTAATCAGACCAACTAACACAGGTGTATCTGTCCTGTTGTAATCAGGCCAACTAACACAGGTTTATCTGTCCTATTGTAATCAGACCAACTAACACAGGTTTATCTGTCCTGTTGTAATCAGACCAACTAACACAGGTGTATCTGTCCCGTTGTGATCAGGCCAACTAACACAGGTGTATCTGTCCCGTTGTGATCAGGCCAACTAACACAGGTTTATCTGTCCTGTTGTGATCAGGCCAACTAACACAGGTTTATCTGTCCTGTTGTAACCAGGCCAACTAACACAGGTTTATCTGTCATGTTGTAATCAGGCCAACTAACACAGGTTTATCTATCATGTAACCAGGCCAACTAACACAGGTTTATCTGTCCTGTTGTAACCAGGCCAACTAACACAGGTTTATCTGTCCTGTTGTAATCAGGCCAACTAACACAGGTTTATCTGTCCTGTTGTAACCAGACCAACTAACACAGGTGTATCTATCATGTAACCAGGTCAACTAACACAGGTTTATCTGTCCTGTTGTAATCAGGCCAACTAACACAGGTTTATCTGTCCTGTTGTAATCAGGCCAACTAACACAGGTTTATCTGTCCTGTTGTAATCAGGCCAACTAACACAGGTTTATCTGTCCTGTTGTAATCAGACCAACTAACACAGGTTTATCTGTCATTGGTACCAAGCGAGTAATTGAAATTGATTTCCTTCAACCGGTAAATATGTATTAACAATTTAGTATATTTTATTTGTTTAGAAATAAGGATTAAAACCAATCATGTGTTATTACAAGAGACTACTAAAAAACGAAATCCTCACTTGCCCTTGAACATAAATTGTGTATTATTGTATACTAAAATTAATCACATAAACTATGGCGCGGGAGTTTAATAAAGCCATGTCATAAATTTGGTAATACACTAGTGTATTAAATATGCAAATGAGGCAAATACATACATTTTTACATCAGCTAGCATACGCTGTGTAACTTTGATTGTGACGTCATTTGCCAAAACATTGTGTACATTTTGTATTTGTATTTGTTAAAAAAGACTATTTGAAAATAATTTTAAAAGTGTTTAATATTGAATTGTTGCACATGATATGTTGTGATAGTTTAAAAACTGTTTACAAAGGAAGAAAATAAAAAAATTGTAGTATTTAGTGTTGCACTATTTTCTTGGCCCATTAAGTAGAAACCTACTCTGGCTTTCATTTGCTAAAGGGGAAGTGTGTTCAATCGTGACACACTTTTACTGCGTATTTGGTTTATGTGATAAAAAGAATTTTACATTCGTGTCTTTCCATATTGAATTTATTAAACTCGTTGAATAAAAATGATAAAATGCTCGGTAGAGCCTCGCATTTTATTCAACTCGTTTAATAGCCAAGCATTTTATCATTTTTATTCAACTCGTTTAATAAATTCAATATGGAAAGACACGAATGTAAGATCCTCTATATACATTGACTCTTTCAGCCGAGTGTTCAAGTCGGATCTGGAGCTGGAGGTGTTAAGATATGCAAACAGAATCAGCAGTGAGGCCCACAAGGAGGTTGTATAATTGTTGTTCTGGTGGTTATAATTGCTGTCTAATATCATATACATAATATATGTACAGAATCAGCAGTGAGGCCCACAAGGAGGTTGTATAATTGTTGTTCTGTTGGTTATAATTGCTGTCTAATATCATGTACATAATATATGTACATAATCAGCAGTGAGGCCCACAAGGAGGTTGTATAATTGTTGTTCTGGTGGTTATAATTGCTGTCTAATATCTTGTACATAATATATGTACAGAATCAGCAGTGAGGCCCACAAGGAGGTTGTATAATTGTTGTTCTGTTGGTTATAATTGCTGTCTAATATCTTGTACATAATATATGTACAGAATCAGCAGTGAGGCCCACAAGGAGGTTGTATAATTGTTGTTCTGGTGGTTATAATTGCTGTCTAATATCTTGTACATAATATATGTACAGAATCAGCAGTGAGGCCCACAAGGAGGTTGTATAATTGTTGTTCTGGTGGTTATAATTGCTGTCTAATATCTTGTACATAATATATGTACAGAATCAGCAGTGAGGCCCACAAGGAGGTTGTATAATTGTTGTTTTGGTGGTTATAATTGCTGTCTAATATCTTGTACATAATATATGTACAGAATCAGCAGTGAGGCCCACAAGGAGATTGTATAATTGTTGTTCTGTTGGTTATAATTGCTGTCTAATATCTTGTACATAATATATGTACAGAATCAGCAGTGAGGCCCACAAGGAGGTTGTATAATTGTTGTTCTGGTGGTTATAATTGCTGTCTAATATCTTGTACATAATATATGTACAGAATCAGCAGTGAGGCCCACAAGGAGGTTGTATAATTGTTGTTCTGTTGTTTATAATTGCTGTCTAATATCATGTACATAATATATGTACATAATCAGCAGTGAGGCCCACAAGGAGGTTGTATAATTGTTGCTCTGGTGGTTATAATTGCTGTCTAATATATTGTACATAATATATGTCTCCGTGGCCGTGTGGGTAAGACATTCACCAACGGAGCGGGAGGTTGTATGTTCGAACCTCGTCAGGGGTTCATTCTGATACGGCCGGTTGGTGATCCGCCAGCTAGTTAAATGATACCTGAGTCTGGTGTCTGACCTGCAAGGATAGGTTTTAGGCTGTCCGATTAGCTCAGTGGTTAGCGCGCTCGCTTCTCACCAATGCAACTCAGGTTCGATCCTTGGATTGGGAAGTATGTGAGATGGTATGGTTGTCGCCAGATCGGACAGGTGGGTTTTCTCCAGGTACTCCAGTTTCCTCCAACACAAATGACCACATTTACGCTTTCATCCGCGCCAACGAGAGTGATTAATATAAGTTGTTAGAACTTGCTTCGCAATCGTTGTAAAATAAATAAAGTTTTTAAAAAAAGGAGATGTTTCCACTGGGGACTTCCTACACAAATAGCCTAAAACCCCAAAACACAAACAAACAAGTAATCAGATCTGTACCTCAGAAGTCGTGCTCATACTTGGTGCTTGAACTTGTGGATTCAGGGTTGTGGTGCTCTCTACCAGAAGTAAACACCCAGTTCCCAAAATTATAATCATCATACCTCAAAATCCTGCGGTTTCAAATGGAGCGTTGAGCTAGAGTCCAGCACATATCCACGGTGAGATCGACACTTCCATAATCCCACACCTTCAATGGAGTGATTGCCCTGATCACGATATGCACGTTATGGGAGTTAGGTCAGGTCCTCATAGGATAACGGTTAAATAAATCTATTGCACACGATTGTTTTATGATCTTCCATCCAATAGTTTCCCGTGCAGTGTCATCTGATCCTTGTGCACGGGAAACTATTGGAGGGAAGGTCATAAAACTGTACAAACACCAGGCAGAGTGTCAGACAAGCTATCCCAGCACACTGAACACAGAATACCTGTCAGACAAGCTATCCCAGCACACTATGAACACAGGATACCTGTCAGACAAGCTATCCCAGCACACTATGAACACAGGATACCTGTCAGACATGCTATCCCAGCACACTGTGAACACAGGATACCTGTCAGACACGCTATCCCAGCACACTGAACACAGGATACCTGTCAGACACGCTATCCCAGCACACTGAACACAGGATACCTGTCAGACA
>CM026395.1:20866444-20954572 GCA_014843695.1 Archivesica marissinica | reverse complement strand
CAGGATACCTGTCAGACACGCTATCCCAGCACACTGAACACAGGATACCTGTCAGACAAGCTATCCCAGCACACTGTGAACACAGGATACCTGTCAGACACGCTATGCCAGCACACTGTGAACACAGGATACCTGTCAGACACGCTATCCCAGCACACTGTGAACACAGGATACCTGTCAGACATGCTATCCCAGCACACTGAACACAGGATACCTGTCAGACATGCTATCCCAGCACACTGTGAACACAGGATACCTGTCAGACAAGCTATCCCAGCACACTGTGAGATGAATTGGTTGTATTCCAGGTATATATGCATGTTTATGAAGTACTATTGTCTATTTTCTACAGGTGATGCGGAATGTTAAACCAGGGATGGTTGTATTCCAGGTATACATGCATGTTTATGATTTACTATTGTCTATTTTCTACAGGTGATGCGGAATGTTAAACCAGGGATGTATGAGTACCAGATGGAAAGGTAACTGCTCTATGTGAAATGTACAAGCAATCTGTAGAATACCATATAAGTAATGGTTATTGGTAGACTGCTGTGTGAAATGTACAAGCAATAGAATACCATATAAGTAATGGTTATTGGTAGACTGCTGTGTATTTCATTGTAATTCAATATGTTGTTGTTTTACATTTGGAACAAATTACCTGATTGATTTGTGCTTTTGTTTAAGTTACATTATACACGGAATGAATCGCTGGTTAATAGTTTTCTTTCGGGGGTATGAACTATATTGTGCGTGGTTAAAGTGTGTGGCGGCCGAAGACATCCACGCTAATTTTATGCATGGCCAATGTAGTTCATACCCTGATGGAAACTATTAACCCGCTGTTCATTCCTTATATTTACATTAATTATTCTTTTTAATGACACAACGAAAATATAGCACAATTTGCATTTAAAATGTTTTTAGACACCATTTTACACTTACTGTGTCACGGAACAGGTAAATACATGTAGGTCATCCTTGGAACAGCGTAAACGATAAGACACGCCTTTTCTCGTGATGAACGTTGCCTAATAATGCGAATGCGCATGCCTGTAGTTTCAAGTGCGCTTGTAAGCTGCATATCATTAGTTGGAAACCCTCGTGTGAAATTGTATGCAATCAGGGCATATACGTTCATCAAAGGAAATGCAATAGCGATGTAAATATACAACATTGAACGTGTATATTGCATAAACTCAATAGTGTAATGTATGTTTGTTGTAATTATTGTGTATGTACATATATGCTATAATGTTAAATTTAATTATCTATGTATGCATTGAGAATAATATAGAATAATTGTTTAATTTAGTTTATACAAATTTATTTTAGCTCGATTGTGAAACAAGTTCTTGCAACTTATATTAATCACTCTCGAGAGTGTGTTTTACGTTTATTTATCATCGCCACCGGTTGCCCATATGAGCGACGCCTCCTGAAGAGATTAGTCATTTTAGATTTTTGGAGGATAGTGCACTGGACTACAGATCCGTCTGTCACTCTCAAGACCTCATTCCTAGAATTTAAATACCTTGCCTAAGGGCACAATTGTAACAGCTCCAGCATGGCTCAAACTCCAGGCCTTTCGCAATTGAAGCGAACGCGCTACCACTGTGCTATCACGACTTCCAAAATAATATGTGTCACAGTATTATTGACTGTATTGTACTGGCACATTGAGGTAGTTTTACAATCAAAAGCCACTACCCGACCCTTGTATATTTGTAAGAGGGCTGACCCGTGTAAGAGGATCCCAACAGGTTTTGTTTACACACCTCAAAAGTTATTTTTATATACTCCATATAAACTGTGAGTTGATGTACTGTAAACAGGTTTAAACCAAATTCGACAATGTTGAATCAATATAGTAATTGCATAAAGATTTTATACTTTATTTATTTTACAACGATTGCGAAGCAAGTTTTAACAACTTATATTAATCACTTTCGTTGGCGCGGATGAAAGTGTATATGTGGTCATTCATGTAGGAGGAAACCGGAGTACCTGGAGAAAACCCACCTGTCCGATCTGGTGACCATCGTACCATCTCACATGCTTCCCTGTCCGAGGATCGAACCCGGGTCGCATTGGTGAGAAGCGAGCACGCTAACCACTGTGCTAATCGGACAGCCGAAGACAGCATAAAGATTAAAATGTCATATGTAAAACCCTGCCAACTAGGCTGTCTGATTAGCTCAGTGGTTAGCACGCTCGCTTCTCACCAATGCAGCCCTTGTTTGATCCTCGGACTGGGTTTTTCGGGTAATCCGGTTTCCTGCCACACGAATGACCACATATACGCTTTCACCCAGGCCAACGAGAGTGATTAATATAAGTTGTTAAAGCTTGTTTCGCAATCGCTGTAAATTAAATAAAGTTTAGAAGAAATCAACCTGGCCACTATGGTATCGTGTTGGGGATAATACCTGAGTGGTGAGAGAGTGCACGACCTTGTTGCCCTGTTGGACAGGTGTATTTTCTCCAGCAATCATCTCCCGTGCAAAGCTGCAAATACACCAACAAGATAAGTTGTCAGAACTTGCTTAAGACTAAATATTATTTATTTCAGTATGTTTCAGAACATGTGTTATATGTATGGCGGGTGCCGGCATTTAGCATGGGGTAACGGAGTGTGTTGTAGGTACGTCCCCTACTAACTACATGTACTTGTTATATTTCAGTATGTTCCATCACTATTGCTATTTTCAAGGTGGGCTCAGACATCTGTCCTACACCTGTATTTGTGGAAGGTAAATGTGTTTGTAAGCTTTGTTTAATGTGGTCTTGGTTTAAACATCTTTATTCATTCATAATGTACAGTACATATCTATTGTATACAGAATGAAAATTGATATAATCGAAAATTAAAGCTTCAGGGATCATTCTAGAAGGTGATGTGGGCGAAATAGTCGCCCTAGGGACCCTGACTTCGCCCTCTGGGGGCCCCACTTCTCCCTATAAAAAAAATATATATATTTTTTGGTTTTTACGATTTTCAAACAAAATTTTGTCTAGTAAGATACACTTGCCCATTATAAAGCACTCCTTCTATTCAAATGTTGTGTTTAATGGTTGTACTGTGCATTTTAACCCTATTTTGCAGAAGTAAATTAAAGAACACCATTTAAGGAAGCGATCACGTGCTTTCTCACTTCTCCCAAAAATTCTGACCTAGAATGAACCCTGAAGCTTATTGAGATTATCTCTATTTGACAGTCTCGGTAGTCTTGTAAGCTTGCATTTAATCTCGTATGATGAGAATGTCATGTTGCTGTTAAAACAGATAATGCACTCTATCCTGTTTTGTATTCCAGCAATTTTATCAAATGTGCTAAATATGAAAAATATAAAAAGGATCCACTCCGTGAAATTTTCGATTATGAAATTTGTCCACAATTATGTTTTTCGATCATTTTCTTAAGACGATTTTCAACATTTAAGTTACTTTTCATTAGTTTATTTGTTCTAAACATGACATCATATTCCTTCTCATTATCCTCCAGGGATAAGATTTTAATCCAAGGTCTCTACATGTTGTTCAACCATTTAACTATACTCTTTGAATCCTGCAGCCCTGAGCATACAATCCTATATCCCTGAGCTCCTGAGCAGAACGTTTGTATATATGGGGTATGTTGCATGTGTATCCATATCTCAATAACTGTAAGGTAGATCCTCATGAGATTTTGAGGACCTGTAAATAAATGGACCCTATCACTATTCCTCTATTTATACCTATCATATTCCTCATATTATCTGTGTGACAGGTGACAAAATGACAGGTTAGTCATATTTTTGTACTCAACTCAATGAACATTTGAAATAATAAAACAATTATTGAAAAACTAATGTTATTTTTGTTTTCATATGACATACCGTATTTAGCTGTGTATAGTGCGCCCACGATCTGGCACGAAAATCGGGGAGAAAACTGAAACAAAATTTAACATTTATCAAGAATCGCTAATAATTGTGCTACGTGATTTTTACAACTTATATTAATCACTCGAGATACCTCAATGTTTACTGCTTGTCTGATGACAGCTTCGATGACATGGCATTAAATTGACAAGTTGAGCGATAATTAATTTCTCAAACTTAACACCTGCTCAAATTTCTCAACACGTTCTCAAACATCTCAACACGTTCTCAAACATGTCAGCAGATGCTCAAACTTCTCAACACGTGTAGCCTACCTAATTAACTGGGACCCATTGTGAAAGGTTTGTCGAAATTAATTATCGCTACAAACAATTGAAATACTGCAGCCAAAAAAAGTTTTTTTTTTATGCAATGCATTGTACATAGTAAATATTTCCCGTAAAAATAACCAACACATCGTGTCTTTAATCATGTCGTATTTAAAAACATACGGTATATTAAATCAAATAAACTATAATTACAAAGTTTCTTTACCTCTTATGATATCGTACGAAGGCAGCGTCGCTTTATGCGGCGAAGTACGCGAAAAGTACGGGAAATATTACATACGATAAAGCCACGTGATGTTATCAAATCGCCATTTTTTATGCATTTAGTAATTTCAATTAAATTCTTCAAAGTTTGCCAAAATAAACGCAATATATGCTAATTTTCATTGTCTTATTCATTTCATTTATTTATATAGACTATCGGCAACTGGTTTTAATAGCTAGTTTATAACGTTTGTCGAATGTAACAAATTATAGAATGACTGTGGGGGCCGTTCGGGTCGAATTTCATGAAATTTTGGTCCGGAAAAAAATGTCCTGATGTCTGTACTGGTGTATCTTCTTCTTGTCGTTCGCGAATCACATGGACAAGCCGGCAGCAAACACGAAATGGGCCGTCCTCCTCAGATCCTCCCGGCAGCCATGTAACTTCGTCTGGAGAGAAGTATCTGTTGCCCAGGTTGTTTTCCTCAGCCCATGAAGATTGGGACACTCCTGGAGGATGTGTTCTGCAGTCTGGTCCCCTATTATGCAGCTGCAGGCAGTTGATGGAGCTAGTCCAAGCTTCCGACACATATGGAAGTTCAGGCGGTTATGCCCTGTTCTAAGCCGGAATATCGTGACTTGCTCCTGTCTGGTGAGAAGGTGGTAGTCATCCTTCTCGACTGTTGGCTTTGATGCAGATTTGATTATGGTGCATTTCTCCTTGTAAGTCAAATCTTTGTCTGGTTGCTTCTCGGTAGAACCTTGCTTGGCAAGCTGGTCAGCGGCTTAATTGCCAGGAATGCCTATGTGTGCAGGTACCCACTGGAGGACAGTTCTTTTAGTTACGCTGACTGTTCGAAGGGCTTCCATCAGGTGGGGTTCTTTGTTGTTAGACAGGGCATCCAGAACTGAGAGCGCATCAGTCAGGAAGACAACCTGGGCACACTCTACAGTGTTGTGTACTAGAGATGCTGCTGTTTCAAGGGCCTGTACTTCTGCCCCATAGTTGCTGCAGTGTACTCCAGTAGGTAGAGTAACTGACTGTGTGTGTCCATCTGGGTGTCGGACATACACGCCTGCTCCTCCGTTTGCTACTGCTCTTGTGGCTGAACCATCTGTGTAGACTTGTAGCCATGCTTCTCCAGGATAACTCTTGTCGATGTGTGCTAGTGTGAGGGCACGTTTGACGTCATCATGTTGTCTATCTCTGGATGTCATGTGTGGGATTGTACTGCAGATGGTAACCTTGGATTCATCTCTAGTCAACCATGGCTTGGATAGAAATGGCGTTGGAGGCAATGTCTTGACTGGGAGATGGCTGGTGTGCTTTCGAGCAAGCTTCTTGGACTGGTGGATGAAACTGCTTCGCTTTAGACGATTCTTCGTTAGTGCCTCAACTCTCTGCTTCATCGGTTGTTCTTCCTGACATCGAAACTTCTCTGTCTGTAGAAGAATTCTTGTGTCGCGACGTTCTTGCAGTGGCTGGATGGAAGTAATTTTCTCCATGGCCTTGATTGGAGTGCTCGTCATTGCACCTGTGATCAGCCTGAGAGCCTTGTTCTGAACCTTGTCGAGTGTCTGTTGGTTGGTCTTGGCTGATGATGTCCAGGCGGTGGATCCATATTCCAGGTGAGGCCTGACCACACCTTGGTATATAGTCTTCAGGATGTGATCATTGGCACCCCATGTGGTGCCAGCAAGCTTCCGAAGAATTGCAAGCTTGCGCTTGGCTTTGGCCTCTGCTTTCTGGATATGTGGCTTCCATGTCTGCCGTCTGTCAAATGTCACCCCCAAGTATGTTGGCTCGTTGTCCGTCTTCAAGGCAGTTCCACCGACTTTGATGGTTCCAGCTTTCTGTTTGGTGGAAAGTGTGAAGAGTGTGGTTGACGACTTCTTCTTATTAATAGAGATGCACCAGTCTTCTGCCCATGCTGTGAGCTTGTCTGCGGCCATCTGCATTCTGTATGTGGCAGTCGTTGCATATTCTTCAACACACCACATGACCAAGTCGTCAGCATAGAGTGCTGCTTTGATACCATGTGGTAGCTCTGCAAGCAAGTCATCGATGAAGATGAGGAACAGCGTAGGCGAGATCACTCCTCCTTGAGGAACACCATGTCGGATGAGGAATTTCTTGCTCTTCTGGTTGTCAACAAGTACTCTGGCTCTGCAATTGTGTAGGAAGGATTTGGTCCATCGGAGCATCTTGTCGGCAATTCCGCATCGTTGCATCTTGACCAGCAGCCCATCAGTCCAGACTTTGTCAAAAGCCTTCTGGAGGTCTATCCAGGTTGCAAAAACTACCTTCTGGCCTTGGAATGCATCCTCAACTTCCTGAGCTAGGTATGTTGCCTGGTCCTCTGTGCATCTGAACTGTCGGAATCCTGCTTGTTCCTTTCTGTCTCAAGGTACCACATGAGTCTCTTGTTAACTATCCTCTCCATTGTCTTGACCACACAGCTAGTGAGACTAATAGGGCGATAGCTGGAAGCTTTCTTTCTATCCTTGCCATTCTTGTAGATTGGGATAACATTGGCTTCCTTCCAGATCTGCGGAACTATGCCTTCTTTCCAGCTAAGATTGAAGATGTCAAGAAGTTTCAGCATGGCTGAGCATCCAAGATGAGTTAGCATCTCATTGGAGATTCCATCTGGTCCAGGTGACTTCCTCGTTTTCAGTTGTCTGAGCGCTGTGTACAGTTCCTGGTATGTAAGTGGAAGTTTCATGGAGTCTTGTTCCGTATGCCTTTTACTTCTCTCCTTCTGTTCTTTCCGTGCCTCTCTTTGCTGTTGGCATGTGACTTTGATGTTGCCCTCTTTCTGGTAGGCTTTGGCGAGACAGTCTGCAGTCTCTTTGCCGGTCAACAGTTTCCCATCCTCATCCAACGTGATTTTCTGTCTGTTATTTTCTTCATCATTTAGCTGTTTCGTGAGCCTCCACAACTTCCTCCCACCCTTCTCACGGTTCAGGGCAGCAGTTTTCTCCCTCCAACTTCGTCGTGTAGCTTCCAGTTTAGATTTTTGAAACTGTGCCTTTGCTTTCTGAAGTTGTTCATGGTTTTCTTGTGATGGCTGTTCTTCTGCCCTGTTCCTTGCTTCAGTGAGTTCATCTTGGAGGGTCTGCAACTAATTGGTCCAGTAGGGCTTGTATTCTCTTCTCGCACCTCTAGGTATGGTTTCATGGGCAGCTTTGAGTATGCAGCTGTTGAACTCTTTCACCACGTTGTTAACAACTCTTCCTTGTACCTGTATGCCTCGAGTAAGAGAATTGGACCGAATAGCAAAGAGACTCCACTTTGCTTTCTTGTAATTCCATCTAGGGTAGGGATGGTCTGTCTGTATCACTTCACTGCTGAGTGTGAGGAACACTGGTTTGTGGTCACTTCCACCAAGTTGATCGCCAACTTCTCTAACCGTACCTTTCTGGATGTCCTCTGTGCAGAATGCTAGATCTGGAGAGGTAGTAGTGTGCCATCGCCTAGAGTAGAAGGTTGGCTGGTTGACGAGAATCAAGTTGTGCTCATCCTGCCAGTCCTCCACTTCATCCCCACGCCTATCAGACTGTGCATATCCCCAACTCTGGGGATGACTATTGAAGTCACCAACAACCATGTATCGACTGTTTGAAACTCCAATAGTGTCAAGGGCAAGGGCTTTGTCATTTGGGCAGTAGTAGTTGACGAGGTTCAACTCAGTTGATTTGGTCTTGATCTTGAACTCCTGGTATCCCGCTCCTTCAAGGTAGGTTTTCACTTCGCTCGCATTGATGTTGTTCCGGACTAGAGTGAGCACACCACCCTTGTGTCTGTCTTGTCGGTCTGCTCGGAGGCACTGGTAGCCTCGTACTTTGAACGTCTTGTCTTTGTTCAGGTGTGCTTCCTGTATGCAGCAAACACTTACCTCTTTGTCCTGTAGTACTTGCTCAAGTTCAGTCTTTTTGTTAAAGACTCCTTCAGCATTCCACTGCATGAGCACAAGAGGTTTCTGCTTCACGTTTCGGCCAGTAGCTGTCCTTCGCTGGCTCCACAGGGCGGCTTAGGGTGACCTCCAGTAGCTAAGGATGGGTTCCTTCGAGGTATGGAACCCGGCACTGTACCTGCCTGGCGGGTCTTCACAGGTCCAGCACCATCTCGGTTTACTCTTTCTGTCATTGTGATTCATGTTGCGTTATGTGTACTGGTGTATAATGCACAGTAGATCAAATGGATGAGGATTTCAGTAAGAAATGTGCGTACTATACACAGCTAAATACGGTACCCAAAATGTCCTCCGTATTGGACCAGTTTGTCCTAATTAAGACTGTTCAATCAGCTGTGCAACCTCATCCGCGCTGTATTTACGTTTCCTAGTAGCCATTCCAACATCAGGAAAATGACAACATCTGTCAAACCCACATAAACTCGATAAATATAGCTTAAAATACACAAATGAATGTACTACTGGGTGCAGACATGTTGTTTTCTGCAGAAAATACTTTCCTGGATATTGATTGGTTAATATATCATAGTGTACTAGCACTTGTCAACAGGTTCTATTGTGTATCGTGTGCGTCCCGGAATATCGGGAATTCGGAATATATTAAAGTATGGATGTCCCGGGATATCGGGTTCATAGAGTTAAGTTCGCTCACTCGGGCTGTGCCTATTTAAGTATACATATAGATACTTGGAAAATTCAGTACTCATTCTAGAGGGCGATTTGGGCGAAATAGTCGCCCTAAGGACCCTGATTTCACCACTGGGGGCCCCATTTCTCCCTAAAAAAAACATTATTTACAATTTGCATACAAAATTTTGTCCAGTGGCCCATTATAAAGCACTCCTATTCAAATGTTGTATTTAATGGTAATACTGTGCATTTTTAATCATATTTTGTTGAAATTTATTAAATAACACCATTTAAAGATGCTCGCTTTCTCACTTCTCCCAAAAATTCTGACCTAGATTGAGCCCTGTAATTTGTTTGTTTCAGTGGTGACAATGCCTCGGTGTTACACTACGGACATGCTGGGGCACCAAACAATAAGCAGTTACATGACGGAGATATGTGGTAAATACATCTTTCATTTTCTCACCAGGTGGAGCTACTAGTATGGGCTGATTGTCTCACGACATTATATTGTTATCTTACAGTACATTATATTGTTATCTTACAGTACATTGTTATCTTACAGTACATTATATTGTTATCTTACAGTACATTATATTGTTATCTTACAGTACATTGTTATCTTACAGTACATTATATTGTTATCTTACAGTACATTATATTGTTATCTTACAGTACATTATATTGTTATCTTACAGTACATTATATTGTTATCTTACAGTACATTATATTGTTATCTTACAGTACATTATATTGTTATCTTACAGTACATTATATTGTTATCTTACAATACATTATATTGTTATCTTACAGTACATTGTTATCTTACAGTACATTATATTGTTATCTTACAGTACATTATATTGTTATCTTACAATACATTATATTGTTATCTTACAGTACATTATATTGTTATCTTACAGTACATTATATTGTTATCTTACAGTACATTATATTGTATTATTATAACGTTGTATTGACTCTTCCTGTTATTACTGTTTGCTTTTTTACGTATTATCAGAGTTCACTTACCCACGTGTTTTTACAGTTCACATACCCACATGTTATTTACAGTTCATTTACCCACATGTTATTTACAGTTCACATACCCACGTGTTATTTACAGTTCACTTACCCACATGTTCTTTACAGTTCACATACCCACATGTTATTTACAGTTCACTTACCCACATGTTATTTACGGTTAACATACCCACATGTTATTTACGGTTAACATACCCACATGTTATTTACGGTTAACATACCCACATGTTATTTACGGTTAACATACCCACATGTTATTTACAGTTCACATACCCACATGTTATTTACGGTTCACATACCCACATGTTATTTACGGTAAACATACCCACATGTTATTTACAGTTCACATACCCACATGTTATTTACAGTTCACATACCCACATGTTATTTATGGTTAACATACCCACATGTTATTTACAGTTCACATACCCACATGTTATTTACAGTTCACATACCCACATGTTATTTACAGTTCACATACCCACATGTTATTTACAGTTCATTTACCCACATGTTATTTACAGTTCACATACCCACATGTTATTTACAGTTCACATACCCACATGTTATTTACGGTTAACATACCCACGTATTATCAGAGTTCACTTACCCACATGTTATTTACAGTTAACATACCCACATGTTATTTACAGTTCACATACCCACGTGTTATTTACGGTTAACATACCCACGTGTTATTTACAGTTCACTTACCCACGTGTTATTTACGGTTAACATACCCATGTATCAATTACAGCTAACTTACCCACGTGTTATTTACAGTTTGCTGGACATGGGAGGAGAGTATTATTGTTACGCGTCTGACATCACGTGTTCCTACCCGTGCAACGGCAAGTTTACAGACAAACAGACCGGTATCTACAATGCTGTGTATAAAGCTAGCCGGGCTGTGATGGCTGCCGTCAGGCCAGGTATGTTTTCTCCAGTAGGTAGTGTTATATACTAGTAGTTTATACATTCCATTGATATATAGTGAAATAACATATGTTATTTTATGCTTTTGAAGGAAATGTAGAAATTTATCAGTGAAATAAAATGTGTTATTCCACTGATTGAAAGCAGTGAAAAACATTTTATTTCTCACTACCTTGCACGTGTGGTACCTTGCCGTTTCATGTTGAAATATTGTCAACGCAAACGTTTTCTTACTCGAGCTGTCAGTCAAACGTTTTCTTACTCAAGCTGTCAGTCAAACGTTTTCTTATTCGAGCTGTCAGTCAAACATTTTCTTACTCAAGCTGTCAGTCAAACGTTTTCTTATTCGAGCTGTCAGTCAAACGTTTTCTTACTCAAGCTGTTAGTCAAACATTTTCTTATTCGAGCTGTCAGTCAAACGTTTTCTTACTCAAGCTGTCAGTCAAATGTTTTCTTATTCCAACTGTCAGTCAAACGTTTTCTTACTCAAGCTGTCAGTCAAATGTTTTCTTATTCCAACTGTCAGTCAAACGTTTTCTTACTCAAGCTGTCAGTCAAATGTTTTCTTATTCAACTGTCAGTCAATGTTTTCCTACTCAAGCTGTCAGTCAAATGTTTTCTTATTCGAGCTGTCAGTCAAATGTTTTCTTAATCAAGCTGTCAGTCAAACGTTTTCTTATTCAAACTGTCGGTCAAACGTTTTCTTATTTGAGCTGTCAGTCAAACGTTTTCTTACTCAATCTATCAGTCAAATGTTTTCTTATTCGAGCTGTCAATGATGTGATTTTTTACTTCATTTATGGTCGTCTAAAGATGACGTTATAGTGCCGTAGAGATGCATCGACGCTGAACACTTACATATATTATACATACAGTTGTTTGTTGACAGGTGTATCGTGGGTAGAGATGCATCGACACTGAACACTTACATATATTATACATACAGTTGTTTGTTGACAGGTGTATCGTGGGTAGAGATGCATCGACTGGCTGAACACTTACATATATTATACATACAGTTGTTTGTTGACAGGTGTATCGTGGGTAGAGATGCATCGATGCTGAACACTTACATATATTATACATACAGTTGTTTGTTGACAGGTGTATCGTGTGTAGAGATGCATCGATGCTGAACACTTACATATATTATACATACAGTTGTTTGTTGACAGGTGTATCGTGGGTAGAGATGCATCGATGCTGAACACTTACATATATTATACATACAGTTGTTTGTTGACAGGTGTATCGTGGGTAGAGATGCATCGATGCTGAACACTTACATATATTATACATACAGTTGTTTGTTGACAGGTGTATTGTGGGTAGAGATGCATCGACTGGCTGAACACTTACATATATTATACATACAGATGTTTTTTGACAGGTGTATCGTGGGAGAGATGCATCGACTGGCTGAACACTTACATATATTATACATACAGATGTTTGTTGACAGGTGTATCGTGGGTAGAGATGCATCGACTGGCTGAACACTTACATATATTATACATACAGAAGTTTGTTGACAGGTGTATCGTGGGTAGAGATGCATCGACTGGCTGAACACTTACATATATTATACATACAGAAGTTTGTTGACAGGTGTATCGTGGGTAGAGATGCATCGACTGGCTGAACACTTACATATATTATATATACAGTTGTTTGTTGACAGGTGTATCGTGGGTAGAGATGCATCGACTGGCTGAACACTTACATATATTATACATACAGTTGTTTTTTGACAGGTGTGTCGTGGCAGAGATACATCGACTGGCTGAACACTTACATATATTATACATACAGATGTTTGTTGACAGGTGTATCGTGGGTAGAGATGCATCGACTGGCTGAACACTTACATATATTATACATACAGAAGTTTGTTGACAGGTGTATCGTGGGTAGAGATGCATCGACTGGCTGAACACTTACATATATTATACATACAGAAGTTTGTTGACAGGTGTATCGTGGGTAGAGATGCATCGACTGGCTGAACACTTACATATATTGTACATACAGAAGTTTGTTGACAGGTGTATTGTGTGTAGAGATGCATCGACTGGCTGAACACTTACATATATTATATATACAGTTGTTTGTTGACAGGTGTATCGTGGGTAGAGATGCATCGACTGGCTGAACACTTACATATATTATACATACAGTTGTTTGTTGACAGGTGTATCGTGGGTAGAGATACATCGACTGGCTGAACACTTACATATATTATACATACAGATGATTGTTGACAGGTGTATCGTGGGTAGAGATGCATAGACTGGCTGAGCGTGTACAACTCGAAGAGCTTGTGAAACTTGCATTGATAAAAGGGGATATCGACGAAATGATGAAGGTCCGATTAGGGGCCGTGTTCATGCCACATGGTCTTGGCCATTTCATGGGTGTAGATACACATGATGTTGGTGGCTACCCGGAGGTGAGTGACACCACATTGTTTCACGAGCATGAACTGCATAATAGGCGTACACATATTTACATTCAATTTGTACAATGGTTTATTGTCCTCCTCCGTGGTCGAGTGGTTACAGTCGCTGACTTGTATACCACTGTAACCTATCACCACTGATGGTCATGGGTTCGAGCCCCGCTCAGGCCGTGTCTCTTTATATGAAAAAATTGACAGTTTCTTATGGAGGTCGGTGCACCAAGTACTGGCTAACCGCTTGATCATGCCCAGGAAAGGTGCTGTTAGGCAAACCGCCCGCCGGCGATATAGCCCAAAATGGTGCTGATGAAGGCGTAACACCCGATCAAACAAATGATGGTTTATATCCACAGAAAGATGAAGCAACAGAAGAAAAGCTTGTCGTTATATCAACATAATGTTTATTTACGGTCTGCTCTCAAGTCGTACGATATCGTAAAACATACGTTCAAATATTTGTTATTATTTTGGGCGACGGTATTTATTATTTTTAATTCAAATTTAAATTCTAAAAACTATGGAAAGCATCGTAGAAATCTACAAAATCAGTTTACAAACTTACTAATGTCTGATAACTGAGAGTAATAGACAACTGTTCAATCTGCCGCCTGATGGCTGATAATCACTTAGCATTATATATCTCGCCCAAACATTGTTTGTATGATGCCCCATAGTGCTAGTCATGATAGCGCCGTGGTAGTGCATTCGCTTCAGGTGTGAAAGGCTAGGAGTTTGAGCCCCGCTGGAGCCGTTACGATTGTGCCTTTAGGCAATGCATTTAAATTGTTGCCTCTTCTCTCCCCTCTCCCTCGTGGGGATTGATTTCATCAGGAATGAGGTCTCGAGGGTGATTAATATAAGTTGTGAGAAACGAGGTAAAATAAATTTAAAAGCAATTTCAAGAATCCAGTGTGGGTGTGAATGTGGGCGTGGGCACAAATTAATAATTACTATATTAATCACGCAAATATGACCGTTTCTTAACCCATTTCATTCTGGATACCGTTCAAATAGTATTTGCAAAGAACATAGAGCCAGATCAACCGCCACGGAATGTGCCGTTTGATCAGGCTCTATGCTGTTTGCTATTCAGATGATGTTGCTAAGACACTTGGCTATGTAGCAAACAACATAGATCCTGATCAGCACGCAGCGTCACGCTGCGGCTGATCTGGATCTATGTTGTTTGCAAAAGCCTTTAAATGTATCCAGAATGAAATGGGTTAAGGATAGTGTTGAGTGTGCGAACATTTTGATGGGCGAATATAAATATGCATACAGTAATACTGAGGCCAGAATCATGTATTTACAAAGAACATTGAGGAACCATAAAATGGGCCTCACCCTGAAATCTAATACATAACTATGTGGTGTTTTTTGGGATAGATAAAGGAGGTTTTACTGGGAGGAATGTAATGTATGTATGTTTAATCAGTCGGCTACATACATACATTCAGTGATATAAATGGATTAATGAGGCCGGGCTGAGGTCGTTGAGAACAGTGAGGAACCTGGAACACCAGATGGCGCCACCATAAAATCTAGTATAATATATAATTATTTAATTGTTCAGGGAACAGAAAGGATTAATGAGGCCGGGCTGAGGTCGTTGAGAACAGTGAGGAACCTGGAACACCGAATGGGGCCACCATAAAATCTAGTATAATATTTAATTGTTCAGGGAACAGAGAGGATTAGGATGAATGAGGCCGGGCTGAGGTCGTTGAGAACAGTGAGGAACCTGGAACACTGGATGGCGCCGCCATAAAATCTAGTATAATATATAATTATTTAATTGTTCAGGGAACAGAGAGGATTAATGAGGCCGGACTGAGGTCGTTGAGAACAGTCAGGAACCTGGAACACCGGATGGTCATCACCATTGAACCTGGAATATACTTCATCAATATTGTACGTATTTCATAAACGTCTTATTTTATGCAAACTAGCATGCATTTATTTCTTTTGTCTTAGTTGTTTGGTTTAAACATATTTATTTTCTATCATGTACATGATTATTTACAACAATTGAAATGAGTTTTGTTTGTTGGTTTTCCATGCTGCTGTGTACACAGTTTATTTACATAATGTTAAATAAAATATTCAGAGAATGAATACTTAACCCATATAGGGCTCATTCTAGGTCATCATTTTTGGGAGAAGTGAGAACAGTGTGTTATTTAATAAATTTCAACAAAATAGGGTTATTATACACAATATGACCCATTAAATACAACATTTGAATAGAACATGTACTGGTCAGTGTAACTTACTGGGCAAATTTAAAAAAAAAAAAATTTATTGGAGAAGTGGTCCCCCTGCCCAGGGGGCGAAGTCAGGGTCCCTAGGGCGACTATTTCGCCCAAGTCGCCCTCTAGAATGAGCCCTGACATGTAAATGAATGCATATTACGTTTTTCATTTATATATCTGCCGCCTACACAATGTAATCAAGCTGTCAATGTATACATGCAAATAGTTCCATTTTACAAATGGTGAAACCGAACCTAGCAACAATGATGTATTACACACGTGAAACCGAAACTAGCAGCAATGATGTATTACACACATGAAACCAAACCTAGCAGCAATGATATATTACACACGTGAAACCAAACCTAGCAACAATGATGTATTACACACATGAAACCGAACCTAGCAACAATGATGTATTACACACATGAAACCAAAACTAGCAACAATAATGTATTACACACGTGAAACCGAACCTAGCACCAATGATGTATTACACACGTGAAACCGAACCTAGCAGCAATGATGTATTACACACGTGAAACCAAACCTAGCAACAATGATGTATTACACACGTGAAACCAAACCTAGCAACAATTATGTATTACACACATGAAACCAAACCTAGCAGCAATGATGTATTACACATGTGAAACCAAACCTAGCAACAATGATGTATTACACACATGAAACCAAACCTAGCAGCAATGATGTATTACACACGTGAAACCAAACCTAGCAGCAATGCTGTATTACACATGTGAAACCAAACCTAGCAGCAATGATGTATTACACACATGAAACCAAACCTAGCAGCAATGATGTATTACACACATGAAACCAAACCTAGCAGCAATGATATATCACACATGAAACCAAACCTAGCAGCAATGATATATTACACACGTGAAACCAAACCTAGCAGCAATGATGTATTACACACATGAAACCAAACCTAGCAGCAATGATATATCACACATGAAACCAAACCTAGCAGCAATGATGTATTACACACGTGAAACCAAACCTTGCAGCAATGATGTATTACAAACATGAAACCAAACCTAGCAGCAATGATATATCACACATGAAACCAAACCTAGCAGCAATGATATATTACACACGTGAAACCAAACCTAGCAACAATGATGTATTACACACGTGAAACTGAACCTAGCAACAATGATGTATTACACACATGAAACCAAACCTAGCAACAATGATGTATTACACACGTGAAACCAAACCTAGCAGCAATGATGTATTATACATGTGAAACCAAACCTAGCAGCAATGATGTATTACACACGTGAAACCAAACCTAGCAGCAATGATGTATTACACATGTGAAACCAAACCTAGCAACAATGCTGTATTACACATGTGAAACCAAACCTAGCAGCAATGATGTATTACACACATGAAACCAAACCTAGCAACAATGATGTATTACACATGTGAAACCAAACCTAGCAACAATGATGTATTACACATGTGAAACCAAACCTAGCAGCAATTATATATTACACACGTGAAACCAAACCTAGCAGCAATGATGTATTACACACATGAAACCAAACCTAGCAACATTAATGTATTACACACATGAAACCAAACCTAGCAACAATGATGTATTACACATGTGAAACCAAACCTAGCAACATTAATGTATTACACACATGAAACCAAACCTAGCAACAATGCTGTATTACACATGTGAAACCAAATCTAGCAACATTAATGTATTACACACATGAAACCAAACCTAGCAACAATGATGTATTACACACATGAAACCAAACCTAGCAGCAATGATGTATTACACATGTGAAACCAAACCTAGCAGCAATGATGTATTACACATGTGAAACTGAACCTAGCAACATTAATGTATTACACACATGAAACCGAACCTAGCAACAATGATGTATTACACATGTGAAACCAAACCTAGCAACATTAATGTATTACACACATGAAACCAAACCTAGCAACAATGATGTATTACACACATGAAACCAAACCTAGCAGCAATGATGTATTACACACATGAAACCAAACCTAGCAGCAATGATGTATTACACACGTGAAACCAAACCTAGCAACACTGATGTATTACACATGTGAAACCGAACCTAGCAGCAATGATGTATTACACACATGAAACCAAACCTAGCAGCAATGATGTATTCCGCACGTGAAACCAAACCTAGCAACAATGATGTATTACACACATGAAACCAAACCTAGCAACAATGATGTATTACACACGTGAAACCGAACCTAGCAACAATGATGTATTACACATGTGAAACCAAACCTAGCAACAATGATGTATTACACACATGAAACCAAACCTAGCAACAATGATGTATTACACACGTGAAACCAAACCTAGCAGCAATGATGTATTACACACATGAAACTGAACCTAGCAACAATGATATATTACACACGTGAAGCCGAACCTAGCAGCAATGATGTATTACACACATGAAACCAAACCTAGCAACAATGATGTATTACACACGTGAAACCGAACCTAGCAACAATGATGTATTACACATGTGAAACCAAACCTAGCAACAATGATGTATTACACACATGAAACCAAACCTAGCAACAATGATGTATTACACACGTGAAACCAAACCTAGCAGCAATGATGTATTACACACATGAAACTGAACCTAGCAACAATGATATATTACACACGTGAAGCCGAACCTAGCAGCAATGATGTATTACACACATGAAACCAAACCTAGCAACAATGATGTATTACACACGTGAAACCGAACCTAGCAACAATGATGTATTACACATGTGAAACCAAACCTAGCAACAATGATGTATTACACACATGAAACCAAACCTAGCAACAATGATGTATTACACACGTGAAACCAAACCTAGCAACACTGATGTATTACACACATGAAACCGAACCTAGCAACAATGATGTATTACACACGTGAAACCAAACCTAGCAGCAATGATGTATTACACACATGAAACCAAACCTAGCAGCAATGATGTATTACACACGTGAAACCAAACCTAGCAGCAATGATGTATTATACATGTGAAACCAAACCTAGCAACAATGCTGTATTACACATGTGAAACCAAACCTAGCAACAATGATGTATTACACATGTGAAACCAAACCTAGCAACAATGATGTATTACACACATGAAACCAAACCTAGCAGCAATGATGTATTACACATGTGAAACCAAACCTAGCAACATTAATGTATTACACACATGAAACCAAACCTAGCAACAATGATGTATTACACATGTGAAACCAAACCTAGCAACATTAATGTATTACACACATGAAACCAAACCTAGTAACATTAATGTATTACACACATGAAACCAAACCTAGCAACAATGATGTATTACACACATGAAACCAAACCTAGCAACAATGATGTATTACACACATGAAACCAAACCTAGCAACAATGATGTATTACACACATGAAACCAAACCTAGCAACAATGATGTATTACACACGTGAAACCAAACCTAGCAACAATGATGTATTACACATGTGAAACCAAACCTAGCAACATTAATGTATTACACACATGAAACCAAACCTAGCAACAATGATGTATTACACATGTGAAACCAAACCTAGCAACATTAATGTATTACACACATGAAACCAAACCTAGCAACAATGCTGTATTACACATGTGATACCAAACCTAGCAACATTAATGTATTACACACATGAAACCAAACCTAGCAACAATGATGTATTACACACATGAAACCAAACCTAGCAGCAATGATGTATTACACATGTGAAACTGAACCTAGCAACATTAATGTATTACACACATGAAACCGAACCTAGCAACAATGATGTATTACACATGTGAAACCAAACCTAGCAACATTAATGTATTACACACATGAAACCAAACCTAGCAACAATGATGTATTACACACATGAAACCAAACCTAGCAGCAATGATGTATTACACACATGAAACCAAACCTAGCAGCAATGATGTATTACACACGTGAAACCAAACCTAGCAACACTGATGTATTACACATGTGAAACTGAACCTAGCAACAATGATGTATTACACACATGAAACCAAACCTAGCAACACTAATGTATTACACACGTGAAACCAAACCTAGCAACACTGATGTATTACACATGTGAAACCGAACCTAGCAGCAATGATGTATTACACACATGAAACCAAACCTAGCAGCAATGATGTATTCCACACGTGAAACCAAACCTAGCAACAATGATGTATTACACACATGAAACCAAACCTAGCAACAATGATGTATTACACACGTGAAACCGAACCTAGCAACAATGATGTATTACACACATGAAACCAAACCTAGCAACAATGATGTATTACACACATGAAACCAAACCTAGCAGCAATGATGTATTACACACATGAAACTGAACCTAGCAACAATGATATATTACGCACGTGAAGCCGAACCTAGCAACAATGATGTATTACACACATGAAACCAAACCTAGCAGCAATGATGTATTACACACATGAAACCGAACCTAGCAGCAATGATATATTACACACGTGAAACCAAACCTAGCAACAATGATGTATTACACACGTGAAACCAAACCTAGCAACAATGATGTATTACACACGTGAAACCAAACCTAGCAACAATGATGTATTACACACGTGAAACCAAACCTAGCAACAATGATGTATTACACATGTGAAACCAAACCTAGCAACAATGATGTATTACACACGTGAAACCAAACCTAGCAGCAATGATGTATTACACACGTGAAACCGAACCTAGCAACAATGATGTATTACACACGTGAAACCAAACCTAGCAGCAATGATGTATTACACACATGAAACCAAACCTAGCAGCAATGATGTATTACACACGTGAAACCAAACCTAGCAGCAATGATGTATTATACATGTGAAACCAAACCTAGCAACAATGCTGTATTACACATGTGAAACCAAACCTAGCAGCAATGATGTATTACACACATGAAACCAAACCTAGCAACAATGATGTATTACACATGTGAAACCAAACCTAGCAACAATGATGTATTACACATGTGAAACCAAACCTAGCAGCAATTATATATTACACACGTGAAACCAAACCTAGCAGCAATGATGTATTACACACATGAAACCAAACCTAGCAACATTAATGTATTACACACATGAAACCAAACCTAGCAACAATGATGTATTACACACATGAAACCAAACCTAGCAACAATGATGTATTACACACATGAAACCAAACCTAGCAACAATGATGTATTACACACATGAAACCAAACCTAGCAACAATGATGTATTACACACGTGAAACCAAACCTAGCAGCAATGATGTATTATACATGTGAAACCAAACCTAGCAACAATGATGTATTACACATGTGAAACCAAACCTAGCAACATTAATGTATTACACACATGAAACCAAACCTAGCAACAATGATGTATTACACACATGAAACCAAACCTAGCAACAATGATGTATTACACACATGAAACCAAACCTAGCAACAATGATGTATTACACACATGAAACCAAACCTAGCAACAATGATGTATTACACACGTGAAACCAAACCTAGCAGCAATAATGTATTATACATGTGAAACCAAACCTAGCAACAATGATGTATTACACATGTGAAACCAAACCTAGCAACATTAATGTATTACACACATGAAACCAAACCTAGCAACAATGATGTATTACACATGTGAAACCAAACCTAGCAACATTAATGTATTACACACATGAAACCAAACCTAGCAACAATGATGTATTACACACATGAAACCAAACCTAGCAGCAATGATGTATTACACACATGAAACCAAACCTAGCAGCAATGATGTATTACACACGTGAAACCAAACCTAGCAACACTGATGTATTACACATGTGAAACCGAACCTAGCAACAATGATGTATTACACACATGAAACCAAACCTAGCAACACTAATGTATTACACATGTGAAACCGAACCTAGCAACAATGATGTATTACACACGTGAAACCAAACCTAGCAACACTGATGTATTACACATGTGAAACCGAACCTAGCAGCAATGATGTATTACACACATGAAACCAAACCTAGCAGCAATGATGTATTCCACACGTGAAACCAAACCTAGCAACAATGATGTATTACACACATGAAACCAAACCTAGCAACAATGATGTATTACACACGTGAAACCGAACCTAGCAACAATGATGTATTACACACATGAAACCAAACCTAGCAACAATGATGTATTACACACATGAAACCAAACCTAGCAGCAATGATGTATTACACACATGAAACTGAACCTAGCAACAATGATATATTACGCACGTGAAGCCGAACCTAGCAACAATGATGTATTACACACATGAAACCAAACCTAGCAGCAATGATGTATTACACACATGAAACCGAACCTAGCAGCAATGATATATTACACACGTGAAACCAAACCTAGCAACAATGATGTATTACACACGTGAAACCAAACCTAGCAACAATGATGTATTACACACGTGAAACCAAACCTAGCAACAATGATGTATTACACACGTGAAACCAAACCTAGCAACAATGATGTATTACACATGTGAAACCAAACCTAGCAACAATGATGTATTACACACGTGAAACCAAACCTAGCAGCAATGATGTATTACACACGTGAAACCGAACCTAGCAACAATGATGTATTACACACGTGAAACCAAACCTAGCAGCAATGATGTATTACACACATGAAACCAAACCTAGCAGCAATGATGTATTACACACGTGAAACCAAACCTAGCAGCAATGATGTATTATACATGTGAAACCAAACCTAGCAACAATGCTGTATTACACATGTGAAACCAAACCTAGCAGCAATGATGTATTACACACATGAAACCAAACCTAGCAACAATGATGTATTACACATGTGAAACCAAACCTAGCAACAATGATGTATTACACATGTGAAACCAAACCTAGCAGCAATTATATATTACACACGTGAAACCAAACCTAGCAGCAATGATGTATTACACACATGAAACCAAACCTAGCAACATTAATGTATTACACACATGAAACCAAACCTAGCAACAATGATGTATTACACACATGAAACCAAACCTAGCAACAATGATGTATTACACACATGAAACCAAACCTAGCAACAATGATGTATTACACACATGAAACCAAACCTAGCAACAATGATGTATTACACACGTGAAACCAAACCTAGCAGCAATGATGTATTACACATGTGAAACCAAACCTAGCAACAATGATGTATTACACATGTGAAACCAAACCTAGCAACATTAATGTATTACACACATGAAACCAAACCTAGCAACAATGATGTATTACACATGAAACCAAACCTAGCACAATGATGTATTACACACATGAAACCAAACCTAGCAACAATGTGTATTCCACATGAAACCAAACCTAGCAACAATGATGTATTACACATGTGAAACCAAACCTAGCAACATTAATGTATTACACACATGAAACCAAACCTAGCAACAATGATGTATTACACACATGAAACCAAACCTAGCAACAATGATGTATTACACACGTGAAACCAAACCTAGCAACAATGATGTATTACACATGTGAAACCAAACCTAGCAACACTGATGTATTACACATGTGAAACCGAACCTAGCAACAATGATGTATTACACACATGAAACCAAACCTAGCAACACTAATGTATTACACATGTGAAACCGAACCTAGCAACAATGATGTATTACACACGTGAAACCAAACCTAGCAACAATGATGTATTACACACGTGAAACCAAACCTAGCAACAATGATGTATTACACACATGAAACCAAACCTAGCAGCAATGATGTATTACACACGTGAAACCAAACCTAGCAGCAATGATGTATTATACATGTGAAACCAAACCTAGCAACAATGCTGTATTACACATGTAAAACCAAACCTAGCAGCAATGATGTATTACACACATGAAACCAAACCTAGCAACAATGATGTATTACACATGTGAAACCAAACCTAGCAACAATGATGTATTACACATGTGAAACCAAACCTAGCAGCAATTATATATTACACACGTGAAACCAAACCTAGCAGCAATGATGTATTACACACATGAAACCGAACCTAGCAGCAATGATATATTACACACGTGAAACCAAACCTAGCAACAATGATGTATTACACACATGAAACCAAACCTAGCAACAATGATGTATTACACACGTGAAACCAAACCTAGCAGCAATGATATATTACACACATGAAACCAAACCTAGCAGCAAATGATGTATTACACACGTGAAACCAAACCTAGCAGCAATGATGTATTACACACATGAAACCGAACCTAGCAACAATGATGTATTACACACGTGAAACCAAACCTAGCAACAATAATGTATTACACACATGAAACCAAACCTAGCAACACTGATGTATTACACACGTGAAACCAAACCTAGCAACAATGATGTATTACACATGTGAAACCAAACCTAGCAACATTAATGTATTACACACATGAAACCAAACCTAGCAACAATGCTGTATTACGCATGTGAAACCAAACCTAGCAACATTAATGTATTACACACATGAAACCAAACCTAGCAACAATGATGTATTACACACATGAAACCAAACCTAGCAGCAATGATGTATTACACATGTGAAACCAAACCTAGCAGCAATGATGTATTACACATGTGAAACTGAACCTAGCAACATTAATGTATTACACACATGAAACCGAACCTAGCAACAATGATGTATTACACATGTGAAACCAAACCTAGCAACATTAATGTATTACACACATGAAACCAAACCTAGCAGCAATGATATATTACACACATGAAACCAAACCTAGCAACAATGATGTATTACACACATGAAACCAAACCTAGCAGCAATGATGTATTACACACATGAAACCAAACCTAGCAGCAATGATGTATTACACACGTGAAACCAAACCTAGCAACACTGATGTATTACACATGTGAAACCGAACCTAGCAACAATGATGTATTACACACATGAAACCAAACCTAGCAACACTGATGTATTACACATGTGAAACCGAACCTAGCAACAATGATGTATTACACACGTGAAACCAAACCTAGCAACACTGCTGTATTACACATGTGAAACCGAACCTAGCAGCAATGATGTATTACACACATGAAACCAAACCTAGCAGCAATGATGTATTCCACACGTGAAACCAAACCTAGCAACAATGATGTATTACACACATGAAACCAAACCTAGCAACAATGATGTATTACACACGTGAAACCGAACCTAGCAACAATGATGTATTACACACATGAAACCAAACCTAGCAACAATGATGTATTACACACATGAAACCAAACCTAGCAGCAATGATGTATTACACACATGAAACTGAACCTAGCAACAATGATATATTACACACGTGAAGCCGAACCTAGCAACAATGATGTATTACACACATGAAACCAAACCTAGCAGCAATGATGTATTACACACATGAAACCGAACATAGCAGCAATGATATATTACACACGTGAAACCAAACCTAGCAACAATGATGTATTACACACATGAAACCGAACCTAGCAACAATGATGTATTACACACATGAAACCGAACCTAGCAACAATGATGTATTACACACGTGAAACCAAACCTAGCTGCAATGATGTATTACACACATGAAACCAAACCTAGCAGCAATGATGTATTACACACATGAAACCGAACCTAGCAGCAATGATATATTACACACGTGAAACCAAACCTAGCAACAATGATGTATTACACACATGAAACCAAACCTAGCAGCAATGATGTATTACACACATGAAACCGAACCTAGCAACAATGATGTATTACACACATGAAACCGAACCTAGCAACAATGATGTATTACACACATGAAACCGAACCTAGCAACAATGATTTATTACACACGTGAAACCAAACCTAGCAACAATAATGTATTACACACATGAAACCAAACCTAGCAACACTGATGTATTACACACGTGAAACCAAACCTAGCAACAATGATGTATTACACACGTGAAACCAAACATAGCAGCAATGATGTATTACACATGTGAAACCAAACCTAGCAACACTGATGTATTACACACGTGAGACCAAACCTAGCAGCAATGATGTATTACACATGTGAAACCAAACCTAGCAACAATGCTGTATTACACACATGAAACCAAACCTAGCAACAATGATGTATTACACACGTGAAACTGAACCTAGCAGCAATGATATATTACACACGTGAAACCAAACCTAGCAACAATGATGTATTACACACATGAAACCGAACCTAGCAGCAATGATATATTACACACGTGAAACCGAACCTAGCAGCAATGATATATTACACACGTGAAACCGAACCTAGCAGCAATGATGTATTACACACGTGAAACTGAACCTAGCAGCAATGATATATTACACACGTGAAACCAAACCTAGCAACAATGATGTATTACACACATGAAACCGAACCTAGCAGCAATGATATATTATACACGTGAAACCGAACCTAGCAGCAATGATATATTACACACGTGAAACCGAACCTAGCAGCAATGATGTATTACACACGTGAAACCAAACCTAGCAGCAATGATATATTACACATGTGAAACCAAACCTAGCAGCAATGATGTATTACACACGTGAAACCGAACCTAGCAGCAATGATATATTACACACGTGAAACCAAACCTAGCAACAATGATGTATTACACACATGAAACCGAACCTAGCAGCAATGATATATTACACACGTGAAACCGAACCTAGCAGCAATGATGTATTACACACGTGAAACTGAACCTAGCAGCAATGATATATTACACATGTGAAACCGAACCTAGCAGCAATGATATATTACACACGTGAAACCGAACCTAGCAGCAATGATGTATTACACACGTGAAACCGAACCTAGCAGCAATGATGTATTACACACGTGAAACCGAACCTAGCAGCAATGATGTATTACACACGTGAAACCGAACCTAGCAGCAATGATGTATTACACACGTGAAACCGAACCTAGCAGCAATGATATATTACACACGTGAAACCGAACCTAGCAGCAATGATATATTACACACGTGAAACCGAACCTAGCAACAATGATGTATTACACACGTGAAACCGAACCTAGCAACAATGATGTATTACACATGTGAAACCGAACCTAGCAACAATGATGTATTACACACGTGAAACCAAACCTAGCAACAATGATGTATTACACACATGAAACCAAACCTAGCAGCAATGATGTATTACACATGTGAAACCAAACCTAGCAACAATGATGTATTACACACATGAAACCAAACCTAGCAGCAATGATGTATTACACATGTGAAACCAAACCTAACAACAATGATGTATTACACATGTGAAACCAAACCTAGCAGCAATGATGTATTACACACATGAAACCAAACCTAGCAGCAATGATGTATTACACATGTGAAACCAAACCTAGCAACAATGATGTATTACACACATGAAACCAAACCTAGCAGCAATGATGTATTACACACATGAAACCAAACCTAGCAGCAATGATGTATTACACACATGAAACCAAACCTAGCAGCAATGATATATTACACACATGAAACCAAACCTAGCAACAATGATGTATTACACACGTGAAACCAAACCTAGCAACAATAATGTATTACACACATGAAACCAAACCTAGCAACAATGATGTATTACACACGTGAAACCGAACCTAGCAGCAAATGATATATTACACACGTGAAACCAAACCTAGCAGCAATGATGTATTACACATGTGAAACCAAACCTAGCAACAATGATGTATTACACACGTGAAACCAAACCTAGCAGCAATGATGTATTACACAAGTGAAACCAAACCTAGCAACAATGATGTATTACACACGTGAAACCAAACCTAGCAGCAATGATGTATTACACATGTGAAACCAAACCTAGCAACAATGATGTATTACACATGTGAAACTGAACCTAGCAGCAATGATGTATTACACATGTGAAACCAAACCTAGCAACAATGCTGTATTACACATGTGAAACTGAACCTAGCAGCAAATGATGTATTACACACGTGAAACCGAACCTAGCAGCAATGATGTATTACACACGTGAAACCAAACCTAGCAACAATGCTGTATTGCACATGTGAAACTGAACCTAGCAACAATGCTGTATTACACATGTGAAACCGAACCTAGCAACAATGCTGTATTACACACATGAAACCAAACCTAGCAACATTAATGTATTACACACATGAAACCAAACCTAGCAACATTAATGTATTACACATGTGAAACCGAACCTAGCAACAATGATGTATTACACACGTGAAACCAAACCTAGCAACAATGATGTATTACACACGTGAAACCAAACCTAGCAGCAATGATATATTACACACATGAAACCAAACCTAGCAGCAATGATGTATTACACATGTGAAACTGAACCTAGCAACAAATGATGTATTACACACGTGAAACCAAACCTAGCAACAATGATGTATTACACACGTGAAACCAAACCTAGCAACAATGCTGTATTACTCATGTGAAACCAAACCTAGCAACAATGATGTATTACACACAGGAAACCAAACCTAGCAGCAATGATGTATTACACATGTGAAACTGAACCTAGCAACAAATGATGTATTACACACATGAAACCAAACCTAGCAGCAATGATGTATTACACATGTGAAACTGAACCTAGCAACAAATGATGTATTACACACGTGAAACCAAACCTAGCAACAATGCTGTATTACACATGTGAAACCAAACCTAGCAACAATGATGTATTACACACAGGAAACCAAACCTAGCAGCAATGATGTATTACACCCGTGAAACCAAACCTAGCAGCAATGATGTATTACACACGTGAAACCAAACCTAGCAGCAATGATGTATTACGCACGTGAAACCAAACCTAGCAGCAATGATGTATTACACACGTGAAACCAAACCTAGCAACACTGATGTATTACACATGTGAAACCAAACCTAGCAACAATGATGTATTACACATGTGAAACCAAACCTAGCAACATTAATGTATTACACACATGAAACTAAACCTAGCAGCAATGATATATTACACACATTGAAACCGAACCTAGCAACAATGATATATTACACACATTGAAACCAAACCTAGCAACAATGATATATTACACACGTGAAACCGAACCTAGCAACAATGATATATTACACACATTGAAACCGAACCTAGCAACAATGATATATTACACACATTGAAACCGAACCTAGCAACAATGATATATTACACACATTGAAACCAAACCTAGCAACAATGATATATTACACACGTGAAACCGAACCTAGCAGCAATGATATATTACACAAGTGAAACCAAACCTAGCAACAATGATATATTACACACGTGAAACCAAACCTAGCAGCAATGATGTATTACACACATGAAACCGAACCTAGCAACAATGATATATTACACACATTGAAACCGAACCTAGCAACAATGATATATTACACACGTGAAACCAAACCTAGCAGCAATGATATATTACACACGTGAAACCGAACCTAGCAACAATGATGTATTACACATGTGAAACCAAACCTAGCAACAATGATGTATTACACATGTGAAACCAAACCTAGCAGCAATGATGTATTACACATGTGAAACCGAACCTAGCAACAATGATGTATTACACATGTGAAACCGAACCTAGCAACAATGATGTATTACACATGTGAAACCAAACCTAGCAGCAATGATATATTTTGGTCAAAGGAGGAAGTGATTTGATTTTGGGAGAAATCAGGGAAGGCATGTGGACATGGAGGTCATCCCAGCACGGGGGTCTGCATCTCTACAAAGCACATGGACATGGAGGTCAGCCCAGCATGGGGGTCTGCATCTCTACAACTGCTATTCTATAGTTGCTTTTGTTTTCAGCTTCTTGACCAAGCCCTTGCCAACCCAGACCAGGCACGATTTATGTGTGAAGACGCGATCAATCAATACAAAGGATTCGGTGGGGTAAGTCACGTATACATATAGACCAGACGTACATGCACCATTTCTGTGAAAGTTCACACCTCGTCAGGGTCTCGTTCTCATACGGCCTGTTGGTGAGCTGCTAGCTAGTTAAATAATGGTTATTGATTGCCTATCAGCCTGGTGCCTGGCCTTCAAGGATAGGATTGGAGAAGTACTGATGTTCATAAAGGTGTTGTATCAGTCATAAATGTCTGGCCTGGTGGCTTACAGCATTGATGTTTATATTATAACAACATGCTTCGCAACAACGACTGGTGTATTATAACAACATGGACTATAGCACCAACGACTGGTGTATTATAACAATATGGACTATAGCACCAACGACTGGTGTATTATAACAACATGGACTATAGCACCAACGACTGGTGTATTATAACAACATGGACTATAGCACCAACGACTGGTGTATTATAACAACATGGACTATAGCACCAACGACTGGTGTATTATAACAACATGCTTCGCACCAACGACTGGTGTATTATAACAACATGGACTACAGCACCAACGACTGGTGTATTATAACAACATGGACTACAGTGCTTCGCACCAACGACTGGTGTATTATAACAACATGGACTACAGTGCTTCGCACAAATGACTGGTGTATTATAACAACATGGACTACAGTGCTTCGCACCAACGACTGATGTATTATAACAACATGGACTATAGCACCAACGACTGGTGTATTATAACAACATGGACTATAGCACCAACGACTGGTGTATTATAACAACATGGACTATAGCACCAACGACTGGTGTATTATAACAACATGGACTATAGCACCAACGACTGGTGTATTATAACAACATGCTTCGCACCAACGACTGGTGTATTATAACAACATGGACTACAGCACCAACGACTGGTGTATTATAACAACATGGACTATAGCACCAACGACTGGTGTATTATAACAACATGGACTATAGCACCAACGACTGGTGTATTATAACAACATGCTTCGCACCAACGACTGGTGTATTATAACAACATGGACTACAGCACCAACGACTGGTGTATTATAACAACATGGACTATAGCACCAACGACTGGTGTATTATAACAACATGCTTCGCACCAATGACTGGTGTATTATAACAACATGGACTACAGCACCAACGACTGGTGTATTATAACAACATGGACTATAGCACCAACGACTGGTGTATTATAACAACATGGACTATAGCACCAACGACTGGTGTATTATAACAACATGCTTCGCACCAACGACTGGTGTATTATAACAACATGGACTACAGCACCAACGACTGGTGTATTATAACAACATGGACTATAGCACCAACGACTGGTGTATTATAACAACATGCTTCGCACCAATGACTGGTGTATTATAACAACATGGACTACAGCACCAACGACTGGTGTATTATAACAACATGGACTATAGCACCAACGACTGGTGTATTATAACAACATGGACTATAGCACCAACGACTGGTGTATTATAACAACATGCTTCGCACCAACGACTGGTGTATTATAACAACATGGACTACAGCACCAACGACTGGTGTATTATAACAACATGGACTATAGCACCAACGACTGGTGTATTATAACAACATGCTTCGCACCAATGACTGGTGTATTATAACAACATGGACTACAGCACCAACGACTGGTGTATTATAACAACATGGACTACAGTGCTTCGCACCAACGACTGGTGTATTATAACAACATGGACTACAGTGCTTCGCACAAATGACTGGTGTATTATAACAACATGGACTACAGTGCTTCGCACCAACGACTGGTGTATTATAACAATATGGACTACAGTGCTTCGCACCAACGACTGGTGTATTATAACAATATGGACTACAGTGCTTCGCACCAACGACTGGTGTATTATAACAATATGGACTACAGTGCTTCGCACCAACGACTGGTGTATTATAACAACATGGACTACAGTGCTTCGCACCAACGACTGGTGTATTATAACAATATGGACTACAGTGCTTTGCACAGACGACTGGACAACTGGTGTATTATAACAACATGGACTACAGCTCTAATGGATGAGTCTGTCAAACCTGTCTTAAGCAGCCAGTCAAGGGAACTAGTAAAAGTGACCGTTCAACACAGGTGGCTGCTTAATAGAGGTCAAATAATAGTAGGATGTCAGTTCTGGGATGTTGAAAATGGCTGCTTAATAGAGGTGACACAGAAACTGATCTGGATCTATGTTGTTTGCCCATTCTGTCCAATTAATCGGCAGGTTAATATACCTTAGTAAAATTACTTCCTGTATTTACAGGTAAGAATAGAAGATGATATCGCAGTGACGGAGGATGGCATGGAGTGTCTGACAGTGGTACCACGCACTGTGGAGGAGATCGAACAACTTATGGCTGAAGGTCATGGTCACAAGGTCACTCTGCCACAGGAAGCCGGTAAAGCCAGTGTCTAGCTCTGAAGATGCCGTTTGTGCCTTCTAGTGTTCAGTGATACTGTGGGATATTTATTCCAGACCAATCTAAATATATCGATATACAATATGTGATACTGTGGGATATTTATTCCAGACCAATCTAAATATATCGATATACAATATGTGATACTGTGGGATATTTATTCCAGACCAATCTAAATATATCGATATACAATATGTGATATTAATATTGAAACGACATGCATAAATTTTAAATATTACCCATGCAAATTCTACATGCAATATGCGAACAAACTTATGCAGGTGTGTTAAGTGGGGAAGATGTTGTTAGTGCGTGCAGATGAAGAAAGCAGAGAACATTATCGTGTCCACATACTGGTAATGTAACAAGTTAATGATCCATGGAAAAATGTTGCAAAAATAAAATTGGAAATTTAATATAGACGATTTTTAGTTTAGAATTAGTTTTTTTCTTTTAAAGCAGCATTACATCGTAATAAAGGATGTTTTGGGTAAAATATAAATACTAATGTGTGTGTCTTTACAAAAATCGAATTAGTCGCTCAGAAACGATAAAATGCCAATAAATTTAAACCGTCGTATACGCGAATTTGTTTATCAACACACGAAATGTAAACACACACAGCGAGCATGCGTGAAACAACAGAGGATGTAGAAAACAATGTATATATTTTGAACATGAAAGACTATCTATCTATCTTCCTCTAATGTCAAACCCCTCGCGGGGAGGTAGAAATGTCCCAAAAAGACTTAGCTAACAGAGGTATGAATCAACATATCAAGTAATTTAATTAAAAGACAACATGGGACAAATGGGGACGATGCATTCCGAAAGTAAACAAGTGCGGACGATGCGTTCCGGTTGTAAACAAGTGTGTGACCGATCGACTCAGAAAGTCCTACTTTCGGTTTTGAGTTTGTTTTATCGCAAAAAAACACTGTTTACCAAATGAACATAAGCATACAAAGTATAATGTTAGAATGTGTAGCTGCATTGCTACCCATACGTAAAAATTGAATTTTTCAAATATCTTTTATTTCATACGATGTAATGCTGCTTTAATAGATTTTCTTTCCATAATTTGTTATTTTCTAGCACATTTTATGCCTATTCCATCTGTGTTATATCTTGCATTATGCATGGTACCCGTTTCTTCATATTTTCATGAAGTATGAATTATTTCAATTATTCATTAAAAAAAATACCCCAAGACGCGTATACAATTTATGTCTTGTTATTAATTAAAATAACGTCAATAAGCAGCCAGCCAAGTGTATCACAGAAATTATCTGCTTATCACAGGTGGCTGCTTAATAGAGGTCAAATGTATACGAAAACAACATATTGGGAATCTTGGAAACTGGCTTCTTAATAGGTGCATGCATATATATATACAGTTTAAAAAATGTCATGTGTTGTAATCAATGGATTAGTGATTGCGATTTCGGATGACTGACCGGCAAGCCAGTATGCGGATGACTTGACCGGCAAGCCAGTATGCGGATGACTTGACCGGCAAGCCAGTATGCGGATGACTTGACCGGCAAGCCAGTATGCGGATGACTTGACCGGCAAGCCAGTATGCGGAAGACTTGACCGGCAAGCCAGTATGCGGAAGACTTGACCGGCAAGCCAGTATGCGGAAGACTTGACCGGCAAGCCAGTATGCGGATGACTTGACCGGCAAGCCAGTATGCGGATGACTTGACCGGCAAGCCAGTATGCGGAAGACTTGACCGGCAAGCCAGTATGCGGATGACTTGACCGGCAAGCCAGTATGCGGATGACTTGACCGGCAAGCCAGTATGCGGATGACTTGACCGGCAAGCCAGTATGCGGATGACTTGACCGGCAAGCCAGTATGCGGATGACTTGACCGGCAAGCCAGTATGCGGATGACTTGACCGGCAAGCCAGTATGCGGATGACTTGACCGGCAAGCCAGTATGCGTATGACTTGACCGGCAAGCCAGTATGCGGATGACTTGACCGGCAAGCCAGTATGCGGATGACTTGACCGGCAAGCCAGTATGCGGATGACTTGACCGGCAAGCCAGTATGCGGATGACTTGACCGGCAAGCCAGTATGACGTCGTCAAATAAGTTTCCTCGTTAAATAAAGTATTTATTATTATATCCTGACCAAGTCTTATTTAATTTTAAAGATCGTCTCGGAAACACCGGGGGTCCTTAAATGGTACAACTCCCTTTTGGAATTGTCGTCCGTACAGCTTTGGCTTGCTTGGACTTCCAACTCTCCCTTGCCAGCTTGGATGATAATCAAGCCTAGTTGTACATGCTGTCTGCATTACGCTTGCCTAATTGTTTTTACAGAGTTATGGCCCTTTGAAGATGTTTAAAGAACATACTGTCACTAGCTTCATTGCCCGATTTTGATGTAACTTTACAGGAGTGATCATTATCAAACTTACTCTGCATCGTGAGTAAATCAATTATTCACTAATCCCATGTTCCTACCAACTACAAATACAACAAAGAAACAAAATAGGATTCAGGCATTTGTATTTGACAGCATTCAATATTTATAATGTATGCATTGGTAGCAAATATCTTGTACATGCCCCCAAAGTAACCCGAGTGCGAATGATTAAAATTCTCGTGGAATAAATATGTCTACGATGTTACACCATATGTTCTAAAGTAAGCCAATCCCTCAGAAAATCACGTAAATACTAAACTGTAGTGCCGGCTGCTCCAACCCACTCCCCTAATTATACATGAAGTATAATCTCCTCATCTTTTTCTATTATTTCTTTTTTGTGAAGGAGGAAGTAGAAAGAATCCATGCAAACTATCCAGTGTGAAAAGGCCTTCTTTGCTGCCCCACGACCTTCCCAGGGACTAGCATAACGATAAAACTGGTTAACATCTATAGACTAGTTCCAACTCGTATGTACAATATCACGCTCTTAATCATTAACAAACTTGTTTGTGTATGCCGTCCTCACATTCTGCACATTTTTTCCACAGAAGATCTTCTAAGCTCCTTATCGGATTTTTACGATACCAAACCTAGTTTCGTCGACTTGTATACCACTGTAACCTATCACGGGTTCGAGCCCCGCTCAGGTCGCGTCTCATTTATATGAAAATTAGTTGGCAGTTTCTTACGGAGGGTGGTGCTGGTTAACCGCTGGAGCCTGCCCAGTAAAGGTGTTGCTAGGTTGTAGACAATACACCAATATCCTTCTCCTGTTTATACGACAGCGTTTCATAATCTTGTTCATAATTCGATATTATCTTGTTTTAAATTAACCGAGTTACTCAATATTTCAGTCATATTGTTGCCCAATATTAATGGTATGTTTTTTCAATGAATCGTTAATAATCCTGTTAGTTTAGACAAATTGCGAAACAAGTTCATACAACATTATTTTAATCGCTCCCGAGACCTCATTCCTGGTGGAATCCATCGCCATGTGGGAGAAAGCGGCAATGTGGAATTAAATGCCTTGTCCAAGTGCAAAATCGTTACTGGGCGCAAACTCCAGGCCTTTCACACCTGAAACGGCTACAGCTGGGCGCAAACTCCAGGCCTTTCACACCTGAAACGACTACAGCTGGGCACAAACTCCAGGTCTTTCACACCTGAAACGACTACAGCTGGGCGCAAACTCCAGGCCTTTCACACCTGAAACGGCTACAGGTGGGCGCAAACTCCAGGCCTTTCACACCTGAAATGACTACAGCTGGGCGCAAACTCCAGGTCTTTCACACCTGAAACGACTACAGCTGGGCGCAAACTCCAGGCCTTTCACACCTGAAACAACTTCCTATTTATTAACTAACACATTTGACAGTGTATACGTACATATTGGAAATACACTAGAATGGGGACAACACAACATGTTACATATGGTAAGATTTTTTTTTTTTACTCTGTACAATAAATATAATGCATGCGAGTCGTCACTTCTCTATTACATATTTGGATAGCAAGTGCATGAAGTAGTGAAATAAATGAAATAGTTCACGTATTTCAACAGATAACAGTACTTAAAGACGTTTCACCTACTTTTCTATTGAGGCTGATTAACCACCTTACTATACACATCACTATAATACGATGGTTGTCCATTACATTCATACAACACAAGTTATCAAAGCATAGACTTAGAATGTCAAAAGCATAGACCGAGTATACAGGAGAAGCATAGACCTACCGAGTATACAGGAGAAGCATATACCTACCGAGTATACACGAGAAGCATAGACCTACCGAGTATACAGGAGAAGCATAGACCTACCTAGTATACAGGAGAAGCATAGACCTACCGAGTATACAGGAGAAGCATAGACCTACCGAGTATACACGAGAAGCATAGACCTACCGAGTATACACGAGAAGCATAGACCTACCGAGTATACAGGAGAAGCATAGACCTACCGAGTATACAGGAGAAGCATAGACCTACCGAGTATACAGGAGAAGCATAGACCTACCGAGTATACAGGAGAAGCATAGACCTACCGAGTATACACGAGAAGCATAGACCTACCGAGTATACAGGAGAAGCATAGACCTACCGAGTATACAGGAGAAGCATAGACCTACCGAGTATACAGGAGAAGCATAGACCTACCGAGTATACAGGAGAAGCATAGACCTACCGAGTATACAGGAGAAGCATAGACCTACCGAGTATACAGGAGAAGCATAGACCTACCGAGTATACACGAGAAGCATAGACCTACCGAGTATACACGAGAAGCATAGACCTACCGAGTATACACGAGAAGCATAGACTACGGTTAAGAGACATAGACCTACCGAGTATACAGGAGAAGCATAGACCTACCGAGTATACAGGAGAAGCATAGACCTACCGAGTATACAGGAGAAGCATAGATTGAGTATACAGGAGAAGCATAGACCTACCGAGTATACACGAGAAGCATAGATTGAGTATACAGGAGAAGCATAGACCTACCGAGTATACACGAGAAGCATAGACCTACCGAGTATACACGAGAAGCATAGATTGAGTATACAGGAGAAAAAAATGGTTTATGTATAGCCACAAAGTACATTGTTCTGTTGCGAAATTTCATAAAAAAAATTCATAAAAAAATATATTTACATATTACGAACTTAACAAATCTAGTGATAAGACGACAAATCCGAGTGATAGACATGGTCCCCATACTTACTGGACATCCCACGTACAAAGTGCATATAATGTGTGTTAAAATATCTGTCCAATTTTGTCACCAATTCTGAATTTGTTCACGACCTGCTTAGTAAACAAACACTGCACACTTCCCACTAATCCCCAGTCCAAGATGATATATTCTCGCGTGACAAGTGTGTGAATATGGTATACAGTCAGGATTGCAGTGTGATCCGCAAACACGAAATAGTCTATTACATACGGCTGCAAGTAATGCTTAACATAAAGAGAATTTAATTTTTCAAAAACTTGATACCTCAACATACCTATATAGAGATTTTTCTCAGACTCAAAGTGAATTGATTGGTCGATTCCGAGATTTAAGCTCGATACTGAGTTTGAGATTGGAGAAAAGTTTTATAACCACGGGGACTGGTACACATACAGATGTAAATGTTCCATCTAATAACCAACATAAACGTAAACAGTTGCATGGAGTCAAACTGGCTATGGTTAAATGATGTCACTGGAAGTAAACTGATGTTGTAATAATATGCTGACATGGTATACCGGTACATAAAATGAAACACACGAGACGCCCACAATGCCTCGCCGCTTATTGAATTGGAACAAGAGTGTAACCCCCCACCCCCAGAGAGAAAAAAAGATATGCATCGCAAATATGAACAACTGTATAACAACTGTCTGTGTCTACTGAAATACTTGTCTATGGCAATCAGTCTTCATGAAACAAGAGTTTTAGGGGTTTTAAGTCGCACCAACAGCTTATGTCATACGGCAACTCTCCAGCTATTATTGATGGAGGAAGACCCCGGGTACCCCCACCACCAACAGTATTTTAGGCAAGGACAGGTGCCTAATATAACCACCGACCTACCGCATGCCAGCTTGATAGTGTCCTCGCATAAAAGAATTTGACAACTCACAATGGGATTCGAACCTACAGCGGTGAGGGGCAAGTAATTTGAGATGAATGACTGAACAACTCGACCAAGAGTAAATAAGACAAAATAATTTCTCGTCTATTTTCAATTCTCAGAACTCTAACAATATGAAAAGAACACCTACTACACCTACTGTTAGTGGCTACTATTTGCGTTCTAGTATACCGGTAAAACAGAAACAAAATTTGTTAAGATTCCATCAGGACAGCTCAATATCTCTACACTAACTAATAGCTTGTGATCACTCGAAGACAAAACAAGAGGTATAATGTTTGTGAATATAGATCGTGTACAATTTATTGGCCAAAATACATTTGTTTGATAATGGTGAAAGTATCTGAAAATCATAGGGTACACTTTTATGACCCAAAACGCCTAATGAGGGGGAGGGGCCTTCCAATTACATATTCAGCTTGCATATATAACACTTGCCAAATTACATCCATGTGTGGGCAGGGTTTATGATACTGTTCTGTGTGACCATTACATCCACGTGTGGGCGGGGTTTATGATACTGTTATGTGTGAACACCCTCCGCCCCTAAAGTTGTGATTGAGCCGACCACGTGTAGCTGTAAATCAGGGTGCACCGGATGATAGTTGTTGCAAGACTGGTACTCTATACACACTCAATTTAAAATGCTATGTTGGTGACTGTAACCATGTGATATAGTGTGGAATATGTAAGCGGATGGGGTGTAGGACGCAAAGCCTGGACCCCAGATGTGGTGTAGGACGCAAAGCCTGGACCCCAGATGTGGTGTAGGACCCCCCCCCCCCATCCAGATGGAGGTCAGAATATAAGAAATATTTACCCCCATAATATTCACAAAGTTACACCCACAAATCAAGTGGAAAAAATGCCATTTTGGCCAACAATTTGTACAGGATTACATATTGTACAACACTACGTCATAAACAGAATAACAGTTGGTTAACAATGCTATCAAATACACGATTTAGATTCAATGCACTAACAAGCTACTTGTTAAGCACTTGCATCTCTAATACCACTTGATTCTCACATCTCACACTTATTTATTTGTGCTGGATATATTCAAAATGTACACATGTTAAATTGCAGATCTGCATTATAATATTATACACAACTGTACATCTGGGTGAATATACAGTATAAAAAACCTAGGCCGTAAACCCGTTGCATGCTGATTAAATAAAATCACATTTGGAAACAACACAGATCCAGATCAGCCGCAGCTTAGTCTGATCAGGATCTATGTTGTTTGCTATTCAGCCAAGTGATTTAGCTCCACTATACTAATAGCAAACAGCATTGAGCCTGATAAGTCTGTATGTTCTGTCTGATCAGGATCTATGTTGTTTGCTATTCAGCTCCACTATTCAGCAAACAGCATTGAGCCTGATCAGTCTGTATGTTGTGTGCCGTCTGATCGGGCTCTATGCTGTTTGCAAGTGATTTTATCTGCCGCTAGCTAATGAGACAAAGTGATTCCAATCATCCAATGTAGCACACACTGTCTGTCACACGTGGGTCTGTCACATGTGGATCTGTTACATGTGGGTCCGTCGTTGGTTAATCCGAACGTTTTGTTTACATGATCATCCTAGTCGACATTACTATGTCCGTTCTAGACAGATCATCCACACCATAAACTGAGGCTACCTCATCCACGATTAACCGAGGCTACCTCATCTACACAATAAACCGAGGCTACCTCATCTACACTATAAACCGAGGCTACCTCATCCACACGATAAACTGAAGCTACCTCATCACCAGTACCGACGCAGGGGCCATGCAACAGTTTTATTTAAGCAGTGTTTTACAACGCTTCATATCCATTAGAAATCACTATCCCATATACTCTGAGGTGGCGAGGTTAAACAAACGGATTCATCATCATTAGAAAGCACACACAGATCATTTCCACAATAATACTCACAAGTCGACGGGCTCCCAACTGACGACGCTTCATATCCCTTAGAACCCACTCGCATATATGCTCATCATCATTACACGCAGAGAGATCATTGACAATAATAGTCTCGACAGGCTCCCAATTCCACTCGCTCCTGGTATGTTCCGCTACGGCCGTGTTGGTTCTGGTATTTCGTACTGGAATCGTACATTTTCTGGTACAATATAAACGATTACGGTATTTATTCAATATTCTGAGATTGTATAATAAAGTCGCGTAGATATAATATCGTGGATTACAATTGATCGCGAAAGGCTTGCCTGACAATGAATCTACTATAAACTATTGTCCAATCATTGATGTGCACATTGTACTCGTTGACCTCCCGGCATACCACTCTCGTCATCTTCGTCCTCGTCATCGTGGTAAGCCTCCCTTCTTCCACCGCTACCCGATCGAGTTTCATCAAATTCCACAAGGTTAACTTCTTCTACATGTTCTCCTTCCGGCATCTCAAACTTTGGTCTCGTTGGCAACAGCTTCTCCAGTTTCTGAAAGGTTAATGATCGACTTTAGGCTGTCCGATTAGCACAGTGGTTAGCGCGCTCGCTTCTCATCAATACAACCCTGGTTCGATCCTCGGACCGGGAAGCATGTGAGATGGTACGATGGTCGCAAGATCGGACAGGTGGGTTTTCTCCGGGTACTCCGGTTTCCTCCCACACTAATTACCACATATACGCTTTCATCCGCACCAATGAGAGTGATTAATATAAGTTGTTAAAACTTGCTTCGCAATCGTTGTAAAATAAATAAAGTTTAAACTAATGATCGACTTAAAATAGAATATTAGTGAAAGTCAAACATGAATCATTTATATTTAGTTCAATCATATTTTATTTGCTATTTGACATTACAAACATAATCATGACAAAGCAAAGAAAAAGCAAAATGGGTTGAGCAACAAGTTCTAACAACATTAGTATACTGCCCTCCCCAAAACAATATGGATATGTTACACCCCGCCCCCAATAATCCTACAGAGGGACCAGTCCATTTTAAATGGGTATCCTCTATTTTCACCATGGTTTCTTTGCGCCATATGCTATCAATTTCACTAGTTTTCTCATCTTGTCTGTATTAAATTATTAGTTCAGTTTAGTTAATACAAATTTATTTTATAGTTTGACTGCGAAACAAGTTCTTACAACTAAGTTTAATAAGAGAAGAGCAAGTGTGAAATTGAAATGCCTTGTCCAAGGGCACAATCGTAGTGGCTACAGCTGGGCTAGAACTTGGGGGGGGGGGGTTCTACAGTGGAAGTGAAGGCGCTACTACTACTTTCACCAGCAGCTTCAATGGATATTTTACTGCAAAACTTTGTTACGATCAATTAATTAGCATGATTTTAATAAAATCACATTAATAATACGACATCTGGTTAGTGAACAGTAAAAACAAATCATTCCAACTAGAGTTTAACCTGCGCGAGGCTGCAGAACACTACTTAACGCTGACATCGCCGTGATTGTATTTAATGTATACATGTGACGTTTTTAGTCTATTGTTTAAACTAAGGGGTAGTTAACACGGTCTGCACAACTGCAGTAGCTTTACCACTTTAATCATGCTGCACCTGTAGTTGAATCATATTTTAATGCTCGATTCATTTATACATATATGCAATACAAAACATGACAATTCAAAGACAAACAGGATGGGCAACAAGTTCTAGCAACATTTAGTTACCCCCTTCCAGCTGCACTACAGGGAGGGGATTGGGCGGGGGGTAAACTCAAAACCCTCAGTAGGAGTTATCTACTGAGACCATCACAAGTCTGGCAAAGTATAAATTGTGACCTGTTAGTTCTGCTTCAAAATTGAAGAACTTAATTATTATAAAGAGGAGTCTGGAAAATGGCATGGCATTGTACTAACTGTATAGTGGCCATGTCTGATCGCGAACACGACAATGCAAGTGAAATGCTAACTTCAACTGATTTCTCCTCACTTCTCCCTAAATTGACTTGAGGAGGAAGCGACTTCTCCTTAAATTGACTTGAGGAGGAAGCGACTTCTCCTTAAATTGACTGGAGGAAGCGACTTCCCACTAAATTGACTGGAGGAGGAAATGACTTCTCCCTAAATTGGCTGGAGCGACTTCTCCCTAAATTTTGGACTAAAGTTGAACCCTGCAAAATTGTAGTAGATTATACTTGTATACTATACTGTATATATGATTATACTATACTGTATTCCCTCACTCAATCTATCACTCACCTTTAACTGTTGGTTCGTCGCAAAGTTTGCTGGTGGAAATATCACATCAAATTTGATTAACAAGTCTCCCTTCTCGAAGGGGTTTCTGTAATGAGGGAATCCTTCATCTTTGACGACCTTTATGGTTCCTGCAACAGAAAATAATCACCAGTAAATCGCTGTTCACACAAACTCAAATATACATGTAAGATGCATGTAGGGCTCATTCTAGAGCGTGACAAGGGTGAAATGACCGACACGGGTGAAATGACCGACAAGGGTGAAATTGAAATGACCAACAAGGGTGAAATGACCACCCTAGTGAACCACTTCAAAATTCATTAGATGACTTGACAATGGCCAATGGTCCTATACAGCTTGAGTACTGCACTGTACACATTTATTTTAGCACGATTAGGAAAGATTGAAAGTTTTTACAACATTAGATTAATAGCTCTCGCCTCGGTCATGATGGAATCCATCGCTATGAAGGAGATAGTATATACAAAGTGGATTTGGTTTAAACATATTTATTCCACTATATACATTCACAAAACAATACATCAAAGAAGTGAAGAGGATTTCAGTGTCTTGCCTAAGGATATCTGCTATCTCATCCACAAGGACCATAAAGTAAAAATACTTTGCTCATGAACAATGTTTAGAAAGGACATTTTTGTAAAACAGTTTGTCTATTTTTCTACATTCTCGTTTTACAAATTGATTTAAATGCTCTAAAAGGATAGTTTATTTCTCAGTTTATAACAAGGGCCAACATGTCTGTGGTAGGTAGGTATTGCTAATTCAAGACGTATCATTATTTAACCCTTTCAACACTACAGGCCTCTAAATAGGCTTACAAAAAGTGTAGATCCAGATGAGACGGCTCGTCACAGAATCTGCACTTTTTGCCAGTAATAATTATTACTATTTTTAGATAAAATTACCCATTTTGATAAATGAACTGGTCCAAAGGTAATTTTCTTATTAATTTATTGGTCTAAAAATATCATGCACCAGTCCACGTCAGTTACTTGGGGTTGAATGGGTTAAATTCGGCCATATGTAAAACAATACTGCGCTTTGTTGGTCCCAAATGCCAGTTGGGTGGTTGTATCTTACTGACCTGGTTCGACAACAGTGCCAGCTGGATGCTTCACGATCAACTCGCGCCCATCAAGCTGTTTCACTGTAAACTCAAACCCACACAAGGCTTCGGTAAGGCTGATCTTGTGTGGTATGAAGAGGTTATCACCGTCGCGAGAATACATTTCATGTTCCTTCTGTTGTAAAACTATGATCACATCACCCGGCTCTAAATCAGGCTGAAAAATAAATGGACATACTAAGTATGCAATACGTCTCTGTGCCTATCTACCAATACACATTGACCAAGCAAAGAAACAACGGAAACGTTGGTGACCTGACGTGGGAACTGAAACTCACGACCTCCCGAACACTAGTCGGGCAGTTTTGCCAACTAAGCCATACACACCGAAAAAAACACCACACCATTACGATTGTTCTAATCTAATAAAGTACTTCACAACTCAAAAATATGCAATGCTCCAGCTTTGTGGAATTATTCCTCGAGGTCTTTTGGCTGGATATAAATGGTATAATTCTGCAAAGCCTCTTGGCTGGACACAAATCAATTATCTCGTAGGATGCTCAAAATCTTAATTTAAATTCCTGGTTCAAAAGAATTTGGTGATATTCAAAATGACATCAAATATATTTAGTTTGTATCACTATAAAGAAACCGCTAGACAGGAAACAACAAAATCTTACCAACTGATCACCCTCTCCTCTGAACGGAATCTTCTGCCCATCTTTCATTCCTTTATCAACATGTACCTCGAGTATTTTTGTCTCGCTATTCACTTTTTTACCTTTACATTCTTTGCACTTATCGCGGTCACTGATGGCTTCACCTATAACAACAGAATGCTGGGTAAATTATACAGTACTTCTCCCGCACTACAGAATGCTGGCTAAATTATACAGTACTTCTCCCAGACCACAGAATGCTGGGTAAATTATACAGTACTTCTCCCGCACTACAGAATGCTGGGTAAATTATACAGTACTTCTCCCAGACCACAGAAGGCTGGGTAAATTATACAGTACTTCTCCCACACAACAGAATGCTGGGTAAATTATACAGTACTTCTCCCAGACCACAGAATGCTGGCTAAATTATACAGTACTTCTCCCACACAACAGAATGCTGGGTAAATTATACAGTACTTCTCCCAGACCACAGAATGCTGGCTAAATTATACAGTACTTCTCCCAGACCACAGAATGCTGGCTAAATTATGCAGTACTTCTCCCAGACCACAGAATGCTGGCTAAATTATACAGTACTTCTCCCAGACCACAGAATGCTGGCTAAATTATACAGTACTTCTCCCAGACCACAGAATGCTGGGTAAATTATACAGTACTTCTCCTGCACTACAGGATGCTGAGTAAATTATACAGTACTTCTCCCAGACCACAGAATGCTGGGTAAATTATACAGTACTTCTCCCGCACTACAGAATGCTGGGTAAATTATACAGTACTTCTCCCGGACTACAGAATGCTGGGTAAATTATACAGTACTTCTCCCAGACCACAGAATGCTGGGTAAATTATACAGTACTTCTCCTAGACCACAGAATGCTGGGTAAATTATACAGTATTTCTCCCGAGGGGTAAATCTTAGGACAAAGTACTAGTCAGGTATTGGACTTGTGATCATTGAGTAAGCACCACAGAAACTGGTCAGCACGTCTAGGTACGAATTGCACAATATTTTATTTTTATTATTACCTTCTCCGTGACACTCCGGACACACAGATTGCATTTGTTGGACCATACCCGGTCCCAATTGTCTCAATGTGACCTTCACCCCTCGCCCATTACATACACGACACCGTACTGTTGCGCCCGCTTTACCACCTAACCTAAAATTCATAAAAATGCAACAGGATTTTATTGGACAATCTCAAAATATCAACTACTCGAGCAACTGTTTGACGTTTTTACAAATGTTTTCAACAAAATTATTACTACGTACTTATCTAGTTAACACTTATCACCAGTATGCGACTGGACAAAATACACCTTGGCATCATATAAATATATAAAATTCATTTTTTGGCAAATGCAAATTCCGACTGCTTATACTGGTTGTTAATGTTCAGATTGTGGAAGTCGTGATAGCGCGTTCGTTTCAAGTGCGAAAGGCCCGGAGTTTGCGCCCAGCTGTAGCAATTACGATTGTGCAAGGCAATGCATTTAAGTTCCACATTGCCTATTCTCTTTCCCTCGTGGCAATGGATTCCATCAGACTGATGAACCCTTTTCACATGAATCACATTTGCAAACAATATAGTTTCAGATTAGCCACGGCATAATGCCGCGTCTGATCAGGTTCTATGTTGTTTGCTATACAGCCAAGTGTTTTAGCTGCACTATCCGAATAGCAAACAGCATAGAGCCTGAATCGACGGCACGATCTGTCTCTATGCTATTTGCAAAAGTGATTTTATCTGCCGCTAGCGTGCAGTGTTAATAAAAGTTGTAGGAACTTGTTTCACAATCGAGCTAAATAAATTTGTATATATAAACTAAATGGTGAGATATTCTATCTGTTGAAAGAGTTACTCACCCGTTACATTTTGTGCATATCACTGTTTTGCTGAGCTGTAGTTTAGATGTTTTTCCATTATAAAGATCTTCTAAAGAAACCCTGGAGAGAAAAATAAGAAATATACACTACATTTGCAATTATGAAATATCGGATGAACAGCATGCAACGACAGAAGGCGTAACATCTGATATCTCTTTATCACCAATGAACCCAGGTTCGATCCTCGTACCAGGAAGTATGTGAGATGGTACGGTGCACAAATGGGTGAGACTAAAAATGTCAGGATGGTGGGCCCTGCCGTTGAACTCTAGAAAAAAAACCTATTGTAAACATAATGCAAATGCATTAAAAACACTCTAGAAAATTTAACCGTCAATCGACTTTTAGTACATGTTATGTTATTTCGGGTTTTACGCCTGCATCAGCACCATATTGGGCTATATCGCCGGCAGGCAGTTTACCTAACACCTTTCCTGGGCCGGCTCCAGTGGTTAACCAGTACGGGTGCACCAACCTCCGTAAGAAACTGCCAACTTTTTCATATAAATGAGACACGGTCTGAGCGGGGCTCGAACCCGTGACGATCAGTATTGATAGGTTACAGTGGTATAAAAGTCAGCGAATGTAACCAATAGACCACGGAGGCGGACTACTTTTAGTACAACAGTAATAAATCATTTGAACATGTGCCAATGTATTAGTATCTATTGGTCAAGTCAAACAGACAAAAGCTCTTAGTTTACCAAATCATACGTACCTGAGTGGATGGTAGGTGTCCTCCCCACGTCTCCTGCCCCTCCGACCCCCTCCCATTTGACCCATGCCCCCGCCAAAGCTGAACGGTCCACCACCACCACCACCGCCCATACCCCCAAATATCCCTCCAAACAGATCTCCAAATAGATCGGCACCACCAAACCCTGAAATAGTAGAGAAACATTATTTAAAAGGGAACTGTTAAACATCAATTGTCAGTTTCCACTACAACTCACACTACGAGTGTTTCCCATTTCCCACATGCTACGAGTGTTTCCCACACACTACGAGTGTTTCCCACACGCTACAAGTGTTTCCCACACGCTACAAGTGTTTCCCATTTACCACATGCTACGAGTGTTTACCACACTCTACAAGTGTTTCCCACACGCTACCAGTGTTTCCCACACACTACCAGTGTTTCCCACACGCTACAAGTGTTTCCCACACACTACGAGTGTTTCCCACATGCTACGAGTGTTTCCCACACGCTACAAGTGTTTCCCACACACTATCAGTGTTTCCCACACGCCACCAGTGTTTCCCACATGCTACAAGTGTTTCCCACATGCTACAAGTGTTTCCCACACACTACGAGTGTTTCCCACACACTACCAGTGTTTCCTACCAGTGTTTCCCACACACTACGAGTGTTTCCCACACACTACGAGTGTTTCCCACATGCTACAAGTGTTTCCCACACACTACCAGTGTTTCCTATGAGTGTTTCCCACACACTACAAGTGTTTCCCACACACTACCAGTGTTTCCTACGAGTGTTTCCCACACACTACAAGTGTTTCCCACACACTACGAGTGTTTCCCACACGCTACAAGTGTTTCCCACACGCTACAAGTGTTTCCCATTTCCCACATGCTACGAGTGTTTACCACACTTACAAGTGTTTCCCACACACTACCAGTGTTTCCCACACGCTACAAGTGTTTCCCACACACTACGAGTGTTTCCCACACACTACCAGTGTTTCCCACACGCTACAAGTGTTTCCCACACACTACGAGTGTTTCCCACATGCTACAAGTGTTTCCCACACGCTACAAGTGTTTCCCATTTACCACATGCTACGAGTGTTTACCACACTCTACAAGTGTTTCCCACTGTGTTTACGCTACCAGTGTTTCCCACACACTACCAGTGTTTCCCACACACTACAAGTGTTTCCCACACGCTACGAGTGTTTCCCACACACTACGAGTGTTTCCCACATGCTACGAGTGTTTACCACACGCTACAAGTGTTTCCCATTTCCAACATGCTACGAGTGTTTCCCACACACTACAAGTGTTTCCCACACACTACCAGTGTTTCCCACACGCTACAAGTGTTTCCCACACGCTACAAGTGTTTCCCACACGCTACAAGTGTTTCCCATTTACCACATGCTACGAGTGTTTACCACACTCTACAAGTGTTTCCCACACGCTACCAGTGTTTCCCACACACTACCAGTGTTTCCCACACACTACAAGTGTTTCCCACACGCTACGAGTGTTTCCCACACACTACGAGTGTTTCCCACATGCTACGAGTGTTTACCACACGCTACAAGTGTTTCCCATTTCCAACATGCTACGAGTGTTTCCCACACACTACAAGTGTTTCCCACACACTACCAGTGTTTCCCACACGCTACAAGTGTTTCCCACACGCTACAAGTGTTTCCCACACGCTACAAGTGTTTCCCATTTACCACATGCTACGAGTGTTTACCACACTCTACAAGTGTTTCCCACACGCTACCAGTGTTTCCCACACACTACCAGTGTTTCCCACACGCTACAAGTGTTTCCCACACACTACCAGTGTTTCCCACATGCTACTAGTGTTTCCCACATGCTACAAGTGTTTCCCACACACTACGAGTGTTTCCCACACACTACCAGTGTTTCCTACCAGTGTTTCCCACACACTACGAGTGTTTCCTACACACTACGAGTGTTTCCCACACACTACCAGTGTTTCCCACATGCTACAAGTGTTTCCCACACACTACCAGTGTTTCCTATGAGTGTTTCCCACACACTACAAGTGTTTCCCACACGCTACAAGTGTTTCCCACACACTACCAGTGTTTCCTATGAGTGTTTCCCACACACTACAAGTGTTTCCTACACACTACCAGTGTTTCCTACGAGTGTTTCCCACACACTACCAGTGTTTCCCACATGCTACAAGTGTTTCCCACACACTACCAGTGTTTCCCACACGCTACAAGTGTTTCCCACACACTACGAGTGTTTCCCACATGCTACAAGTGTTTCCCACACGCTACAAGTGTTTCCCATTTACCACATGCTACGAGTGTTTACCACACTCTACAAGTGTTTCCCACACGCTACCAGTGTTTCCCACACACTACCAGTGTTTCCCACACACTACAAGTGTTTCCCACACGCTACGAGTGTTTCCCACACACTACGAGTGTTTCCCACATGCTACAAGTGTTTACCACACGCTACAAGTGTTTCCCATTTCCAACATGCTACGAGTGTTTCCCACACACTACAAGTGTTTCCCACACACTACCAGTGTTTCCCACACACTACCAGTGTTTCCCACACGCTACAAGTGTTTCCCACACACTACGAGTGTTTCCCACACGCTACAAGTGTTTCCCACACGCTACAAGTGTTTCCCATTTACCACATGCTACGAGTGTTTACCACACTCTACAAGTGTTTCCCACACGCTACCAGTGTTTCCCACACACTACCAGTGTTTCCCACACGCTACAAGTGTTTCCCACACACTACCAGTGTTTCCCACATGCTACAAGTGTTTCCCACACGCTACAAGTGTTTCCCACACACTACGAGTGTTTCCCACACACTACCAGTGTTTCCTACCAGTGTTTCCCACATGCTACAAGTGTTTCCCACACACTACGAGTGTTTCCCACACACTACCAGTGTTTCCTACCAGTGTTTCCCACACACTACGAGTGTTTCCCACACACTACGAGTGTTTCCCACACGCTACAAGTGTTTCCCACACACTACCAGTGTTTCCTATGAGTGTTTCACACACACTACAAGTGTTTCCCACACACTACCAGTGTTTCCTACGAGTGTTTCCCACACGCTACCAGTGTTTCCCACACACTACCAGTGTTTCCTACGAGTGTTTCCCACACGCTACCAGTGTTTCCCACACGCTACCAGTGTTTCCCACACGCTACAAGTGTTTCCCACACACTACAAGTGTTTCCCACACACTATCAGTGTTTCCCACACGCCACCAGTGTTTCCCACATGCTACAAGTGTTTCCCACACACTACGAGTGTTTCCCACACACTACCAGTGTTTCCTACCAGTGTTCCCACACACTAAGAGTGTTTCCCACACGCTACAAGTGTTTCCCACACACTACCAGTGTTTCCTATGAGTGTTTCCCACACACTACCAGTGTTTCCCACACACTACCAGTGTTTCCTACGAGTGTTTCCCACACGCTACCAGTGTTTCCCACACACTACCAGTGTTTCCTACGAGTGTTTCCCACACGCTACCAGTGTTTCCCACACGCTACCAGTGTTTCCCACACACTACCAGTGTTTCCCACACGCTACAAGTGTTTCCCACACACTACCAGTGTTTCCCACACGCCAAGAGTGTTTCCCACACGCCAAGAGTTTCCCACACACTATCAGTGTTTCCCACACGCCACCAGTGTTTCCCACATGCTACAAGTGTTTCCCACACGCTGCAAGTGTTTCCCACACACTACGAGTGTTTCCCACACACTACCAGTGTTTCCTACGAGTGTTTCCCACACACTACCAGTGTTTCCCACACACTACCAGTGTTTCCCACACGCTACACGTGTTTCCCACACACTACCAGTGTTTCCCACACGCTAGAAGCTGCAATATGACCAAACATGTCAGTGTGACTGTGAAAATAAGATTTTGCAACTGTGAATGATGTTATTGTTGTGTTAGTGTTGACAAGACTGAAATAGCGGTTTGTTTGTTCAGGTTTTACGCCTTCATCAGCACCATTTCGGGCTATATCGCCAGCGGGCAGATTACCTAACAACACCTTTCCTGGGCAGGATCCAGCGGTTAACCAGTACTTGGTGCACCAACCTCTGTAAGATATAAATGAGACACGACAAGCGGGGCTCAAACCCGTGACCATCAATGATGATAGGTTACAATGGCATACAAGCCAGCGACAGTAACCACTCGACCACAGAAGCGGACTCTCAAATAGCTGATTTAGCATCTCGCATGCATGTATATAAATCTGCTAGAATGAATGAATAAAATGGCATCTTACAATCCTGCAAGTGTAAGGCAGTCACCCGGATTATTAGTGTCCTGGCTGGCAGGAACTCAACAGTTTACAGTGAATAACTACATGCATGTAAAACAAAACTGCCATAATACATACCACCGCCTCCGGCTCCATCTTTGAGACCCTGTAAACCGTATCTGTCATATATCTCTCGTTTCTCCGAACTGGACAACACCTCGTACGCAAAGCTTATTTCTTTAAACTGAAACAAAAGTTACAAACCTAAATAACATAATGTAACCAGATTATACATATAACATAATGTAACCAGATTATACATATAACATAATGTAACCCCAGATTATACATATAACATAATGTAACCCCAGATTATACATATAACATAATGTAACCCCAGATTATACATATAACATAATGTAACCCCAGATTATACAAATAACATAATGTAACCCCAGATTATACAAATAACATAATGTAACCCCAGATTATACAAATAACATAATGTAACCCCAGATTATACAAATAACATAATGTAACCCCAGATTATACAAATAACATAATGTAACCCCAGATTATACATATAACATAATGTAACCCCAGATTATACAAACAGACAGAAAATAGTTGAATCTACACAACTACCCTTGCATTAGGAGTCTATGTACATACCTTCTCCCCTGCATCAGGATTCTTGTCTGGATGAAATTCTTTTGCCAACTTGTAGTATGCCTAAAGATAAAGTACAATACATTGTATATTACTGAGGCCTAAAAAAATGGTTTGGTTCGGGTAACATGCCCGAAATTGCTCGGTAGGGTAGGTCGGATTTTGTTTCATTGTTCAAGTGGGCGGTTTTTGCCATCGACACCTCTGCTTAATCCATCTGGTGTACACCGATATTCTTCTTCGATTTGTGCGAATGTTGTTGCTGGTGAAAAAAGTTTAAAAACACGCCTTTATGCTGACTGCAATGCGTTTTCCAAATATTTACAGGGATCATTTTAGAGGGCGATGTGGGCAAAATTGTCGCCCTAGGGACCATGACTTCGCCATCTGGGGGCCCCACTTCTCCCTTAAATTATTTTTTGTTTTTTACTATTTTCAAACAAAATGTTGTTAAGATACACTGGCCCATTATAAAGCACTCCTTCTATTCAAATGTTGTATTTTAACCCTATTTTGCAGAAGTATATTAAAGAACACCATTTAAGGAAGCGATCACGCGCTTTCTCACGTCTCCCAAAAATTCTGACCTAGAATGAACCCTGTATTTATAACCGTTATTTATGTTATGATTCGGGTTTTACGCCGGCATCAGCACCATTTTGGGCTATATCGCCGGCGGGCAGTTTACCTAACAACACCTTTCCTGGGCAGGCTCCAGCGGTTAACCAGTACTTGGGTGCACCAACCTCCGTAAGAAACTGCCAACTTTTTCATATAAATGAGACACGGCCTGAGCGGGGCTCGAACCCGTGACCATCAGTGATGGTATTTATAACCTACATTTTTATTTTGTCGTTCAGTGTTACAAGATGCTTGACGTACAGGGCGTTCATAGGAATAGCGTCTTTATGATCGTCTACGTGATACTGAGCAAAAAAGTACAGTATAACCCGAAAAGGACAAAAAAGGAAATTAACGATTTTTTTTCTTTTTCGGATCGGTCTCTAAAAACGCTATTGGTCAGCGTGATTTTATAGGTAGGGTAGGGTACCCGAACCAAACCATTTTTTAGGCCTGATGAAGCATTGCTGGTCAACCAATAGCCTGGGAACAGGCGTGGATATATTTTGCCTAGTCAGTCATATAAATATATTTTAATACCGAGATCATTAATTGGACCGTATTGAGTTTCTGATAATGTCATTTTGCCAGAAGTTAATTAGTGAATAATCGACGGACTGGAACCCAGGCTAGTCAACCAACAACAGAACTCTAAAATCATTTGGCATTATTGAATTGTTGTGTACGTTGTGTTGTGTACGTTATGTTGTGTACGTTATGTTGTGTATGTTATGTCGTGTATGTTATGTCGTGTATGTTATGTTGTGTGTTATGTTGTGTATGTTATGTCGTGTACATTATGTCATGCTGTGTACATTATGTCATGTCGTGTAAATTATGTCATGTATGTTATGTCGTGTATGTTATGTCATGTACGTTATGTCCTGTACACCATGCCGTGTATCACAGAAAGGATATATTTAGTCTGGCTCCTACTACAGTGACCATTAACTCCAATCTTGCTAAGGTTACTTTCTTCAATGGGGCGATTCTTTGCCATAATTAACAGAATTTGGTTTCCATAGCTACACACATGGTTAATTCTAGGATACGTGTTGGTGTAGTAGAGCCAATATGGCGCACGTAGGCTCTTTTACGGTGTTACTCGTATTCCTAATCAATTAACACCAACAACATACAATAGAGAGCATAGTTATAATCATGACGCAGCGTTGATCATTGGCTATCGATAGGAGCGCTGAGCTATACAAGCCAATCATTATTAGCGGTACATTTCGCTGTGGGATGATTTTATGAAAACAGTAACATTCATCCCTAATACAAAGCTAAAATACCTACCTCAATCTGTCAATTATTGCATATTAACAATGCAGTTACAGGGTTCCCGCTGCCTGTCGCCAATGGCGACAAATAACAAATATTGGCGCTAAATTTTGTTAATTGGCGAAAATAGTTAAATAAGACAGGTTTGATTGTATGCTTCTTGACTTTCCATTTAATAACAATAAATTAATTGTTAATGTAACCAATTTAACCAAATTATGTTTGAGAAAGTCTTAATAACTTTACAAATTGTTACACTTAATCAATAATTGTTTGTTTAAGATTGGGGACCAAATTTAACCTCACAATTATTCATGTATATACATGTAGTATACACAAATTAAACGTGCGATTAGGACTATAATACTGTCTATAAGTAGAGAATTTCACACATTTTATATTATGCATAATGGATGTGGTAAGGTGGCATGTTATGAATAAGACATTAAGAAATGATATCCTGTTTTACAGCTAATCCCCTCCATGGCTACACTGTACACAAATTGTATATTCTCTCTTAACTCTTGAACTGTCAGGTTTTGGTCACATTATCGTAATTTTGTGGTGGAGATATATAATGTACAGACGGATCTGTAGTCTAGTGGTAACATGCTGGACTGGTAATCCAGGGATCGCAGGTTCGATACCCAGTCTGACCCTAATGAAATTAACAGTCTTTTATATGGGACTTTAAACCGAGGTCTTGTGTCGGTGCTTTACACTGTGCACGTAAAAGAACTAGGGGAGTCTATGTCTGTATCATTGCACTATCCTCCAAAAATCTAAAATGACATATCTCTTCAGGAGACGTCGCTCATATGGGCAACAGATAGTGACGATAAATAAACGTAAAACACACACATAGATATATCATTTTCATCTCCTTCCACACTGAAGACTTTTATAAGTTTGTCCGTTTTTTCAGGTAAAACACACAATTTTTGCCAAGTTTAATAATCATTTAAAGTTTAATCAAAACATTTATTTTTTACCATAGATGACACACATTGGAACGTAAACATACTATGGAAATATCAGCCGCAAATCCGTAAAAACCAGAAACCTGTATCAAAAATCTGCACCCCTTTATACTCAAATAATTTCCCACCCAAAATCCTGGGCATTACATGAAATATCAGAATATACAAAATCACGTGCGTGGTGCACCACCGGAGTAAACCCAATAATACTAATAATGATACCGGAGAATCAGCACCGAATTTAGAATTGCATGTACATGTAGTTATATTATAGACGACGGAGCAAATCTCGCAGAAAAAGTAATCAAATTTATACGCGGATGTAAGCGTATACATGTATGTGTGGACATTCGTGCAGTGGAACCCGGAGTACCCGAAGAAAACCCACCCGTCCAACCACATATCATTTCACATACATGTACTTCCTGGTCCTAGAATCCTATGTTGGTGTATTGGTGAGAAGTGAGTGGGGTAGCCACTGCGCTATTCAAGTATCAAATTGTTAACCAGATCATGAATCATATCATCTTCTCCCAATTACTCTTCATTCCTCAACTTGAGCACTCTGAAGTGGGTGAATGTATATAGGTCGTCGAGAACAACTCGATGCAAAAAAAATGCTGTTATGTATCGGTTAAAAACGTAAAAACACACGACCGACAGCAGCCCTCGATGGTATTGACTGCTACCACTGGATATAGAAGCATGTTCCATAGTCATATGGCACTTGGAAAGTAGCCCTTGTGTAGAAGAAGTCTAGAGTGCGGTATAGATACTTATCTATCTTCCTATGTCGAACCCCTCGCGGGGACGTAGACATGTTACTTGTTATCTATTATAGACAGATATTAGCTGGCCGATAGCCTGATTGTATACATGTTACATTTATGTCAAACCCCTTGCAGGACATAAGACAGGTTTTCCTAGGCAGGTTTAGCTGACCTAATCACTTAACCAGTACTAAGCTAATATAAGTAAGAAGTAACGTGTTCAATCTATTTATTAAGCATATTACACCTTATTGACTTAATATCTGCCCTTTATAATGATTAATTATAAAGTTATGAGAGTATTTCGGCGATTTCATTTTCAAGGGAGACTAATCCTACTCTACCGTATACCGAAAGACAAAATCGCCGAAATACTCTCATAACTTTATAATTAATCATTATAAAGGGCAGATATTAAGTCAATAAGGTGTAATATGCTTAATAAATAGATAGAACACGTTACTTCTTACTTATATTGCTGTTATATACTGGTTTTCAGTATTTTTCAGTGATTCGGTGTCTTTCAGTATTTCTAGGGACCGCATACCGAGTATTGAACCCGGGATCTTGGATTCCATAATTCAGCACTGCACTATTAGTATTGATTAAACACTTTTAATGTTATTGTTAAAGATCATTTATATATCTATGCCGTAAGTGTTTATGACTATGCTTCAATAATATAAAATTTGTAAATCCATGAACACACCAAATACACAAATAGTTCAATGAAACAAACCTGCGTAATTGAGAACGATCGCGGAAATATATGACAAACGAATTTTCATGAATTACACAGGCTATTTTTGTTAATGTCTCTAATAAATGAATATATTTTGACTGTATGACAATTGGATAATTTATACTAACCAATATAACCTCTGATTGAAGAAATAAATAAGATTTATGTATTCATTTGTTTGAGAACTTCCAGATCCTGAGATCGTTGTGACCTTCTGTTCAGACCTATTTATACAGATCTACGACCTTTTATCAATGGAATATCAACATCTAATATGGCACTAATAATATACTTTACCCTTGCCGCAATAATTAACATTTACCTTTTTTATTTCGCCGTCAGATGCATGTTTATTAACACCAAGAACATCGTACAGTTTTGTGTCGGCCATCGTTATTCACGCCGTTCCAGAAAATATTCATGACGTCATCCCTCGTGCCACCTGTCCTAACACCGAACACGAACGACAACTCTTTTGTGTCCCAATTAATGGTGTCACTAACTTTGAAATATGTTTTGAATAGGGTAGAGTCGTGTGCTAATTGCATTGCATTAATTATCGTCCAGAGGCCATGTGTGGCTGACGCAAGATGTCACGTGTAGCTATCACAGTTAGCCTAATGTTATTTCGCCAAGCAATCTTCTTGTAAATCACATCAGTAGAATGTCTTTGAATGTATTTTTTAATTTATCTGAAACACTAATCTTGTTTGTCTGAGTCCAATTAGAGGATGCCATATATATATATATAATTTAAATTATTACTTAATGGATAGTTTTCTTAATTCATATAGCCTTCTGACATGCAACTAGCCTATGTGTCGTCCGTGTTCCAGTGGTAGAGCGCCGGATTTGGAATCGAACGGTCCAGGGTTCGATACTCGGTCAGGCCACGTATGTAGTGTCATTGAGAAAGGCACTTCACACACATTGCTTAGTACTGGTTAACCACTTAGGTCGGCTAAGCCTGCCTAGGAAAACATGTCTAGGTCCCCGCAAGGGATTTGACATTAATGGAACATACATATATACATACAGACAGCGACCCATTCCCGAGTCTCCTCTGGTTCTTTTACGTGCATGATGTAAAGTACCGACACGAGACCTCGGTTTAAAGTCTCATCTTAGGAGGCGCGAACGTGTGTGCGGTTGGTTATATCTGACAATGTGTGTATGTAGGTCTGGTTACCTGGATGTACTGTTAGTGAGGAGTCACAGGTCGCTCACAATGTGTGTGTTTCGAGTTATGTAGGTCTGGTGATCGGGATGCACTCCTCTTTCTTATCTATATAAATGACTTCCCTGAATACCTCAATCACAGTACCCTTAGACTATTCGCAGATGACAGCATTATATATAAAGAAATTAACAACACTTCTGATGCAAAACTCTTACAATCTGACCTAGACGCTGCTGGTAGATGGGAGCAGGATTGGCTCATGAATTTTCACCCTGATAAATGTAATGTGCTAAATGTCACACAAAAAAGAAACCAAGTTAAATTTACATACAAACTTCACAACCACCCCCTTGAAATTGTCGAACATGCAACATATTTAGGCCTCACTTTACAGAATAACTTAAAATGGGATAAGCATATAAACTCTATAACAAGCAAAGCTAATCGTCATTAGGATTTCTCCGCAGAAATTTAAAAATCAACTCTACCAAAGTAAAAGACCATGCTTATAAAGCCCTCGTCAGACCCAAACTAGAATACTCCTCTTCTGTTTGGGACCCACATACCAAAAGCCAAATTAGTCAAATTGAAAAAGTACAACGCCGTGCAGCCCGCTATACATCCAACCGCTACCACAATACAAGTTCTGTAACTGACATGCTCACTCCTCTCAACTGGCCCACCTTGGAAATTCGAAGAATCCGTACCAGACTCATCATGTTTTATAAGATCATACACCACGTAGTTGCCATCCAACCACCCTGTAATCTAATTATTCCTTCAGACCCCAGAACCAGGCACAGTAACACCTATACCTACAAACACATACACGCAGCTAAAGACTCGTACAAATACTCTTTCTATCCTAGAGCCGTCACTCAGTGGAACATGCTACCGCCCACCATATATGCCGCAGACACAGTGGACGCCTTCAAGGCCCTGATCCCTGTGTCTGTCCTCACCCCAATATATTTTGCATAAATTGCCACAATTATGTACATAGTTTTATAAAAAACACTTAAAAATATATCTAAAAATATGTCTATTCACTGTATCCTTTCTAATGAGCACTTTCTGATCAAGCACTTAACTAACACTTTTTATTACGGCGCCAGCACCTAATCTTCATAAGTGAAGGAGTGCTGTATAAACAAAGAAGAAGAAGAAGAAGAAGAAGAAGAGTGAGGGGTCACAGGTCGCTCACAATGTTTTTGAGTTATGTATGTCTGGTGACCGGGATGCACTGCGAGTGAGGGGTCACAGGTCGCTCACAATGTGTGTGTTTCGAGTTATGTAGGTCTGGTGACCGGAATGCACTGCGAGTGAGGGTTCACAGTTCGCCCACAAGCTGAGACTTCACCCGACATGTACCTTTCAAAAACGTTTAAGATATTTTGGAGTGAAGTGTACCCCTCCAAAGCAGACACCTGGGCAGAACCACCGATCGTCTGCAAAACAGCTGGATATCTTCCTATCGTACAAAGTGCAAAAGTTATGATACAATTATTTATATCGTTAGTAATTAAGATATCATGTTTATGAATCATTATAAAATACAAATAAATGTTGTCTTCTGTGACATGAACAAGAAATAAGCTGAGTTTCACAGCTATGTTTAGAACTGAGGTAAAATGACTACCAACTGTCTGCCATTGTTATCATTATGAATCATGCTGTTTGTGACCTGGACTGCACCATTAGTTTAATAGCAATATAATAATATGTGTTTTTGTGTGTTTTACGTTTATTTATCGTCGCTACCGGTTACCCATATGAGCGACGCCTCCTGAAGAGATTAATCAGTTTAGATTTTGGAGGATAGTGCAATGATACAGATAGAGACCCATTCCAGAGTCTCCTCTGGTTCTTTTACGTGCACGGTGTAAAGCACCGACACGAGACCTCGGTTTAACGTCCCATCTGAAAGACTGTTAATTTCATTAGGGTCAGACGGGGGATCGAACCTGCGATCCCTGGATTACCAGTCCAGCGTGTTAGCACTGGACTACAGATCCGTCTGTTAATAATATGTAGCAGAAATTGGTATGTACATATATGTGACGCTTCGTTGTGTAGCTCTTTATTGCATTGTAGTAACTTATCGTCACAACCAGAGGGTTTATTTGGCTAAAGAAATACATTCATCAACATAGTCGACATAATTATATGCAGATCAGGCACATTTATTTTATATCTGTATGAAATTCTTATTGTTGTAGACTGGAATCCCTCAATTCGAATGTTTGTTTATAAATGTTAATGTTCTATGCTATAGCGACGCTACATCTGTGAAAACGCAAATTTCTACAGAATACGTATTTTCCTGTTATATGGTATAATTATTTCCCCCAAATATTTGCCTCAAAAACTGACTATTTCAACTAATAAACAAACGTCGTATACGCAGCTTGTTGACATAACAAAATAATGTAAATATCGTAGACAGCCATGCGTAATACAACTCGTGTATCATGAATAACACGATATATGGTACAGATTTACCGTTATATTTCACATGTGTGCCTATGCCTATTTATTTGTAGACTAATCTTAGTTAAATTATCTCTAAACAACATTATCTCGCGTTGAACATTGACTCCGATGACAAAAAAACGTCAATTCAGGAGCATGGATGACAGTTATATGAAATCCTACTTTAAATTTTGAAAGTTTGACCATAAAAAGCATTCTTTATTTGTTCAATGCCAGTGGTCGAATTTATTTGGAAGAATTTGTAATAGCAATGCAATACATGAAAAAATACATTTTCTTTTCTTTTTGCGATGTAATGTCGCTTTAGCAAATAGAACCAATAACACCATTTTACCCTTTTATAGTAATCTCTCTTGCTTTATTCTATCTTTGATCTAAATATTTCACTATACTCTGTAATTAGTAACTATTCAACCAAGTGTTTTAGCTCCACTCCCCGAATAGGAAACAGCATAGAAAATGGCTGACTGACTATAAAATTTATTTAAAGTCGCCACCGCATAAATGCATTTGGGCGACTGAGTTTTCTAAGATGATTAAAATACACATTCTTCTATTATGGTGATAGATACCTACAAGTATTACATACACGAATTAGAACCAAGTCAAGTGGGCTCCACGAGCATCTCTTTTAAAAAAAACTTAATTCAATCACCACTATGCCGCTGTGGATCTAATGAAAACAGCTACCACTTTTTCTTTGAATGTACATACTATTCTAATATTCGAATTGATTTCCTACACCATGTGCTAATATTATGCCCTACTGCTAATCTGAATACTATCCTACATGACGAGGAGACCCTGACAGATGACATTAACAAAATAATATTTGAATATGTCCATAACTGCATTCGTGATACAAAACGATTCTTTGAGTGAAACCCCATACATATAAGACCCCATTGTATATAAGACGTGCACTTGATGACTTTACCCCTGTCTGCCTGCGCTACATTCTCAAATATCTTCTCTTTCATCTGCTTTCTTACCGGTATTAGATTTCTGTCATTTCTAAGCAATATGCACATTTGGTATACATGTATTAGCTCCACACCGTCCAAATTAGTACTGTGTATTTTGAACTGCAATGAGAGAAACTATATAAGCTCTGCTTCCGCTTTGATCCTTTTCTATTCTTTGATTTTGTGTGCATGTATTGTTTTGTGAATGTATATGGTGGAATAAATATGTTTAAACCAAAATACACATCATCTAAAAGTGATGGTTTTGCCTATCATAATTATTATAACTAGATATTTATATAGAAAATCAATCGGCATTCATTATTCAAGATTGTTATGTTAACGGATGTGGTCCAATTTGTCCATCGACGATACGTGGTGTGGTCCGACCCGTCACGGATGCTGTCGGGTGTGGTCCGACCCATTACGGATGCTGTCGGGTGTGGTCCGACCCGTCGTGTGTGTTGGTTTTTACGTTTATGTATCGTCGCTACCGGTTGCCCATATGAGCGACGCCTCCTGAAGAGATTAGTCATTTTAGATTTTGGAGGATAGTGCAATGATACAGACAGAGACCCATTCCATAGTCTACTCTGGTTCTTCAACTTCACTTCAATGTCTTTACTCATCAAGATCCGCCAGGCAGACATAACGACGAAATGTGCAGTTTAAAACGTGTGCATGTGCATCGCCAGACGCTTTGAACGTGAAACTGTCTTTTACGTGCACGGTGTAAAGCACCAACACGAGACCTCGTTTTAATGTCCCATCTGAAAGACTGTTAATTTTATTAGGGTCAGACGGGGGTTCGAACCTGCGATCCCTGGATAACCGGTACAGTTCGTTAACCACTGGACTACAGTTCCATCTGTGGTCTGACCCGTCACAGATGAAAGCGAATATTGGTGTTGAACCCATAGAAGTAATACTTATCGGTATTAAGCCATCTGTTTACAGTTCTTTTGATAAACTGTTTTTATTACGAACACAGGAAGTGGTGGGGGATTAGTTTCTGAAACATAATTTTTTTATTTAATTTATTTTCTTCACTTTCTTACCGGTATATGATCTAAGCATGGCAGATTATGAGGATGACGAAGAAGGAATGTGGAATGCTACTGGAGAGGATGGATTAGTTGAAGGAGTATGTTCAATATCCTGAAGCCAGTCACATTACAATGACAATCCTTTCAGTATCCCGGAGGGTTGGGGATAGAGGCAGCAATTCCATAAAACATGTTGCAGTAAACTAAAGCTAAAACAGTAGACTACTCTTCAATTGAAGATCAAATTTAGCCCTATCCCTAATGCCCAGATTACTGCAAATTTTCCTACGATTATCCCCAATGACCCTAATATCGGTGAATACTAATAAGCGGTGATATCAGAATAAATCCAAATGAACCGCACATGTTCATTTTGTGCTTACTATTGACAATTACCGTAGGATTTCTGAAACTGTCCATAGCAAAAACTAACTCAAATGTCATTTCTACAGGTAAATTTACCGTAATTTATTCAAAACTTGTTTTTTCCTCTTACACTCGTAAGATTTTGTTCATGTTGTCAATATTTAGTTGAATTTCAATGGATTTGTTATCTATCGGCTGCATTTGACATTTGTAAGGTGCCCGCTACTCATGTGATGTCACATGATTGCCTTATATGGCATTTATTGCTACTGGTATAAACTTGTGAGGTGAAATTTACATCGTCACCGGTTATTGGTATCACCGCATAAATAAAAGATGGAGGCATGTGCTGTTGCTTTCACTTTGTTTTTGATTTAATTATGATTTATTTCTTACTAACTAATATTGCATACAATAAAATAAATATGATTATGCTTAATTGAGAGTGAACATTATTTGCACAGCCTCGTTTTGGAACAAAAATACACAGGCTATTGCTTATGTCACCGGTTACTGGTATACCCAGGATACTGCCAATTGTATATTTTGTTACTGCCTCTATCGTTAACGATCCCGGAGTGAAGAGTAACTTACCAACATTTTTTTTAGATTTCCACTGACCCAGCGTTTTACAATAGTGTTGTTTACGGTCGAGCAAACATTTGATGACATACAGACAATTGTTCAGTGTGCATGGAAAAAACCGTGTCCAAATAACATTTTACCTCGAGACTATGGGCCAATCGAGAAGCCAATTATATGAATATAACTACATCAACTGGCAAACACTTGAATAATGACGCATTAAGTCATATAACTATGCAAAATCAGAAATAACTTGGTATGCGACCACAACCATCTAACACCTTCAAGGAACTGAACATGAACTACTATGTACAGTCAAGCCCCAGCTTAACCATTTTTGCTGAACAGCTTGCCAATGTAACTCTCATGTAACACTGTAATTACCTTAAAGCAGCATTACATCGTATGGAATAAAATATATTTGAAAAATTCAAATTGTACGTATGGGTAGCAATGCTGCTACACATTCTTACATTATACTTTGTATAATTATGTTCAATTGGTAAACAGTGTTTTTTTGCGATGAAACAAACTCGAAACCGAAAGTAGGACTTCCCGAATCGATCGGTCACGCACTTGTTTACAATCGGAACGCATCGTCCGCACTTGTTTACATTCGGAATGCATCGTCCCCATTTGTCCCACGTTGTCTTTCTTAATTGAATTACTTGAGATGTTGATTAATACCTCTGTTATCTAAGTCTTTTAGGGACATGTCTACAACCCCGCGAGGGGTTCGACATTAGAGGAAGATAGATGGATAGTCTTTCATGTTCAAAATATGTTGACATTCCAACGTTGTTCTCTACATCCTCTGTTGTTGCGCGCTGTGCGTGTTTACATTTAGTGTGTTGATAAACATATTTCGTTTGTTGATAAAACAAATTCGCGTATATGACGGTTTATATTTATTGGAATTTTATCATTTCTGAGCGACTATTTCGATTTTTGTAAACACACACACATTAGTATTTATATTTTACCAAAAACATCCTTTATTACGATGTAAATTTTTGTAATGCTGCTTTAACCGTAATATGTAATTATTTTTAACGCTGTTTATCTCACTTAACCACTGTCGCGGACAAATGCCTCCCAGTCATACTCATTATTGAGTTTTGGGAGTAAGATGTAGATCACAAATAAATATTTGAAGCCATGTATTTGACAAAACATATGCAAAAAAAAAAGGGAAAAAATGTTGCGCCAAATATTTTTGCCAATCCACAAATATAAGCGCCAATATTTGTGTGCGCCATTGCCGACCGACAATGGCAAATCTGCATATTATTTTCACAAGCCCACACCAGAGCCCCACTTAGTAGTGTGTGTATAAACCAGTTTGTGTTTCAGAGTCCGGAGCATGATGATGAGGAGATGGGTGATGAGACAGTGCAGCATGAGTGCCTCGACACGTTTGCTAGTAAAGACTTCATCATGGAACCAGGCGTGTTTGCAATGCTCAAAATGTAAGTGTTGTGGACAAGCTAAATGTAAGTGTTGTGGACAAGCTAAATGTAAGTGTTGTGGACAAGTTAAATGTAAGTGTTGTGGACAAGCTAAATGTAAGTGTTGTGGACAAGCTAAATCTAAGTGTTGTGGACAAGCTAAATGTAAGTGTTGTGGACAAGCTAAATGTAAGTGTTGTGGACAAGCTAAATGTAAGTGTTGTGGACAGGCTTAATGTAAGTGTTGTGGTCAAGCTTAATGTAAATGTTGTGGACAAGCTAAATGTAAGTGTTGTGGACAAGCTAAATGTAAGTGTTGTGCACAAGCTAAATGTAAGTGTTATGGACAAGCTAAATGTAAGTGTTGTGGACAAGCTTAATGTAAGTGTTGTGTACAAGCTAAATGTAAGTGTTGTAGACAAGCTAATGTAAGTGTTGTGCACAAGCTAAATGTAAGTGTTATGCACAAGCTAAATGTAAGTGTTGTGCACAAGCTTAATGTAAGTGTTGTGCACAAGCTAAATGTAAGTGTTGTAGACAAGCTAATGTAAGTGTTGTGCACAAGCTAAATGTAAGTGTTATGCACAAGCTTAATGTAAGTGTTGTAGACATGCTAAATGTAAGTGTTGTGGACAAGCTTAATGTAAGTGTTGTGTACAAGCTAAATGTAAGTGTTGTAGACAAGCTAATGTAAGTGTTGTGCACAAGCTAAATGTAAGTGTTATGCACAAGCTAAATGTAAGTGTTGTGCACAAGCTTAATGTAAGTGTTGTGCACAAGCTAAATGTAAGTGTTGTAGACAAGCTAATGTAAGTGTTGTGCACAAGCTAAATGTAAGTGTTATGCACAAGCTTAATGTAAGTGTTGTAGACATGCTAAATGTAAGTGTTGTGGACAAGCTTAATGTAAGTGTTGTGTACAAGCTAAATGTAAGTGTTGTAGACAAGCTAATGTAAGTGTTGTGCACAAGCTAAATGTAAGTGTTATGCACAAGCTAAATGTAAGTGTTGTGGACAAGCTAAATGTAAATGTTGTAGACAAGCTAAATGTAAGTGTTGTGGACAAGCTAAATGTAAGTGTTGTCATCCCTACTGTAGTCGTTATGATTGTGCCCTTAGGCAAGGCATTTAAATTCCACATGCCTCTTCTCTCTCCTTCATGGCGATGGATTCCATCAGAAATGAGGTCTCGAGAGTGATTAATATACTTTGAAAGAACTTGTTTCGCAGTCGAGCTAAAATAAATTTGTATAAACTAAGTGTTGTGGACAAGCTAAATACGATGATTTTGTTAGATAACCATGTTGTGTTGAATAGGGGTGTGTATAGCTACATGATGTATAACCATCCATGTTGTGCTTGGCAGGTTCCTACAGGCGGGGGGCTCGCCGGAGCGTGTGGTTGAACTGCTGTCAGACAATTACTACGGAGTTGCGCAGACCGTGAACCTGCTGGCAGAATGGATGATACAGGTTGGGGTAGACATCAAGGATGTACAGGAGACCGTGGAGAGTCATCTAAAGGAGATGATCATTCGAACGTTTGATTCCAAAAAAGCAGATTCAATCTTCTCAGTGGAAGGAGAGGTTTGTCGTTCGCTATTGTATTCTTGTACATGTATAGATTGCATATGTACATGTTGTATCAAGGATAATACGGTGTCCGACTTTTAGCCTTGTAACCGAAAGGTTGTGAGTTTGAGCCCATCAGAACCATGGCGGTGGTGTTTCTAGACAAGACACTTAAATCCACATTGCCTCTTCTCTCTCCCTCATGGTGATGGATTCCACCAGGAATGAGGTCTCGAGAGCGATTGATCCGAGCTTGTAAGAACTTGTTTCGCAATCGAGCTAAAATAAATTTGTATAATTTTAATTTTGAGGAATTTCAGTGCCATCATGACCTTATTGTTATTGATGTTGTAGACACCAGGTTGGTTGGCAGAGATGATAGAGTTTCCCACGTGGCGAGAGCTGTTCTACCGGCTGGCAGAGGAGTACCCAGACTGTCTCATGTTGAATTTCACAATTAAGGTACGTTAACATCTGTGGTAGCGACCACCGATTATGCTCAGATTTTGTCAGGACTTGCATTTTAATGAAAGATTTCTGTTTTTCTCTATCTCTAACTATTTCCTATGTTACGTTTAACCCAGGAGGATCTAATGTAAAATATTACAAATAGACATTATAAATCAAATCTGTTTGAAGAAGTGTATTCAGATTTTGACAGAGCTAGCTTAATCTACGCAACCCAACACAGTCTAAGCAACCCAACAGTCTACCCAACCCAACAGTCTAAGCAACCCAACAGTCTACACAACCCAACAGTCTACACAACCCAACAGTCTAAGCAACCCAACAGTCTAAGCAACCCAACAGTCTACACAACCCAACAGTCTAAGCAACCCAACAATCTATGCAACCCAACAATCTACGCAACCCAACTGTCTACGCAACCCAACAGTCTATGCATCCCAACAGTCTACGCAACCCAACAGTCTACGCAACCCAACAGTCTACGCAACCCAACAGTCGTGGATGCGCATCCGCTTCAGGTGTGAACGGTCCGGAGTTTGAGCCCCGCTGGAGCCGTTATGATTGTGCCCTTAGGCAAGGCATTTAAATTCCACACTGCCTCTTCTCTCTCCTTCATGGCGATGTATTCCATCAGGAATGAGGTCTCGAGAGTGATTACTATAAGTTGAAAGAACTTGTTTCGCAATCGAGCTAAAATAAATTTGTATAAACTAAATAGAGAATATATGTTTATTTCAGTGTATAATGAAACTATATTTCACCGAATGTACATGTACACCGAAACAATTTTATTACAAATGATAATTTTAGATTTACAAAGTTTCAATCATTCCTATAAATAATCAGGGATCATTCTAGAGGGCGATGTGGGCGAAATAGTCGCCCTAGGGACCCTGACTACGCCCTCTGGGGGCCCCACTTCTCCCTAAAAAAAAAAAATACACAATAATTTTATTTTTTGGTTTTTAGGATTTTCAAACAATATTTTGTCTAGTAAGATACACTGGCCCATTATAAAGCACTCCTTCTTTTCAAATGTTGTATTTAATGGTTGTACTGTGCATTTTAAGCCTGTTTTGCAGAAGTATATTAAAGAACACCATTTAAGGAAGCGATCACACGCTTTCTCACTTCTCCCAAACTTTCTGACCTAGAATGAACCCTGAATAATCAGTAAAAAATTTATGTCATGTTGTTAAAATGATTATTGTGATATTAAGTGATACTACCATACTTATTAAATACTAATTAATATTTGATAACTTGCATACTGTTTCTCAGGTGTGTTCCATGCCCCTATAGCAAGTCATACACGCCCAAGAGTGACCTTGAACTGCAATTTTTTGGTCAAAAAAGTCTGATTTCAGAAATGATCTAAAAAAACTCAAGCATCGTCATTTCTCACAGAACATCAAAGGTATTACTTTGCATACACAGCCAACAGTGACACTGAACTGGAATTATGACCAAAGATACATGTAGTCAGATTTTCCAAAACATAATATGCGTTAAAAAAAACCCTCAAACATTATCATTTCTCCAAAACGGTCAAACTTATTGCTTTGAAACTTCTCACATCTAATTATCTACAGCCTAATATAAAAATAATATAAGTGAATGGTGGAATCCATAGTCATTCATTCTAAAGCCGAGTTTCTATGTATCCATAGTCATTCTGTTCTAAAGCCGAGTTTCTATGTATCCATAGTCATTCTGTTCTAAAGCCGAGTTTCTATGTATCCATAGTCATTCTGTTCTAAAGTCGAGTTTCTATGTATCCATAGTCATTCTGTTCTAACGTCGAGTTTCTATGTATCCATAGTCATTCTGTTCTAAAGCCGAGTTTCTATGTATCCATAGTCATTCTGTTCTAACGTCGAGTTTCTATGTATCCATAGTCATTCTGTTCTAAAGCCGAGTTTATATGTATCCATAGTCATTCTGTTCTAAAGCCGAGTTTCTATGTATCCATAGTCATTCTGTTCTAAAGCCGAGTTTCTATGTATCCATAGTCATTCTGTTCTAACGTCGAGTTTCTATGTATCCATAGTCATTCTGTTCTAACGTCGAGTTTCTATGTATCCATAGTCATTCTGTTCTAACGTCGAGTTTCTATGTATCCATAGTCATTCTGTTCTAACGTCGAGTTTCTATGTATCCATAGTCATTCTGTTCTAACGTCGAGTTTCTATGTATCCATAGTCATTCTGTTCTAACGTCGAGTTTCTATGTATCCATAGTCATTCTGTTCTAAAGCCGAGTTTCTATGCATCCATAGTCATTCTGTTCTAAAGCCGAGTTTCTATGTATCCATAGTCATTCTGTTCTAAAGCCGAGTTTCTATGTATCCATAGTCATTCTGTTCTAACGTCGAGTTTCTATGTATCCATAGTCATTCTGTTCTAAAGCCGAGTTTCTATGCATCCATAGTCATTCTGTTCTAAAGCCGAGTTTCTATTTATCCATAGTCATTTTGTTCTAAAGCCGAGTTTCTATGTATCCATAGTCATTCTGTTCTAAAGCCGAGTTTCTATGTATCCATAGTCATTCTGTTCTAAAGCCGAGTTTCTATGCATCCATAGTCATTCTGTTCTAAAGCCGAGTTTCTATGCATCCATAGTCATTCTGTTCTAAAGCCGAGTTTCTATGTATCCATAGTCATTCTGTTCTAACGTCGAGTTTCTATGTATCCATAGTCATTCTGTTCTAAAGCCGAGTTTCTATGCATCCATAGTCATTCTGTTCTAAAGCCGAGTTTCTATGCATCCATAGTCATTCTGTTCTAACACCGAGTTTCTATGTATCCATAGTCATTCTGTTCTAACACCGAGTTTCTATGTATCCATAGTCATTCTGTTCTAAAGCCGAGTTTCTATGTATCCATAGTCATTCTGTTCTAAAGCCGAGTTTCTATTTATCCATAGTCATTTTGTTCTAAAGCCGAGTTTCTATGCATCCATAGTCATTCTGTTCTAAAGCCGAGTTTCTATGTATCCATAGTCATTCTGTTCTAAAGCCGAGTTTCTATGCATCCATAGTCATTCTGTTCTAAAGCCGAGTTTCTATGTATCCATAGTCATTCTGTTCTAAAGCCAAGTTTCTATGTATCCATAGTCATTCTGTTCTAAAGCCTAGTTTCTATGCATCCATAGTCATTCTGTTCTAAAGCCGAGTTTCTATGTATCCATAGTCATTCTGTTCTAAAGCCGAGTTTCTATGTATCCATAGTCATTCTGTTCTAAAGCCGAGTGTCTATGCATCCATATTCATTCTGTTCTAAAGCCGAGTTTCTATGTATCCATAGTCATTCTGTTCTAACATCGAGTTTCTATGTATCCATAGTCATTCTGTTCTAAAGCCGAGTTTCTATGCATCCATAGTCATTCTGTTCTAAAGCCGAGTTTCTATGCATCCATAGTCATTCTGTTCTAAAGCCGAGTTTCTATGTATCCATAGTCATTCTGTTCTAACGTCGAGTTTCTATGTATCCATAGTCATTCTGTTCTAAAGCCGAGTTTCTATGCATCCATAGTCATTCTGTTCTAAAGCCGAGTTTCTATGCATCCATAGTCATTCTGTTCTAACACCGAGTTTCTATGTATCCATAGTCATTCTGTTCTAAAGCCGAGTTTCTATGTATCCATAGTCATTCTGTTCTAAAGCCGAGTTTCTATGTATCCATAAAAATAAATACGTGAATGGTGAAATTATATTTCACTTATCAACATAGAAAGCTATTATTATCTCTCATGGCTAGTACCACTCGTGATAATAATGCTTTCCATGTTCATTATGTGAAATTCGAGCCCCACTGGAGCCGTTACGATTGTGCCCTTAGGCAAGGCATTTAAATTCCACATTGCCTCTTCTCTCTCCCTCGTGGCGATGGATTCCATCAGGAATTAGGTCTCGAGAGTGATTAATATAAGTTGAAATAACTTGTTTCGCAATCAAGCTAAAATAAATTTGTATAAACTATTATGTGAAATACAATTCCATCATTCACTGAAACAAACAAATATCCTTTATTTATCTCATTAACCCATTTCATTCTGGATACCGTTCAAACAGTATTTGCAAAGAACATAGAGCCAGATCAGCCGCCACCGAACGTTTCGTCTGATTAGGCTCTATGCTGTTTGCTATTCAGATGATCTTGCTAAGACACTTGGCTATGTAGCAAACAACATAGATCCTGATCAGCATGCAGCGTCACGCTGCGGCTGATCTGGATCTATGTTGTTTGCAAAAGCCTTTAAATGTATACAGAATGAAATGGGTTAAAGAATTTCAATATTTCATTGGAAAGCATTAAATATAAACGTACATGTATTTGCAATATTTGTTTGTTGTTATTGATATAATATTTATGATAATTATTTGCAGTTGATATCTGATGCCGGGTTCCAAGGGGAGATTACCTCTGTATCGACAGCGTGTCACCAGATAGAGGTGTTCTCGAGGGTGTTACGTACATCAATAACTACGTCGCTGGAGGGAGGAGTGGATGTCATGGAGAAAAACTTGCCAGAATTTACTGTAAGTTACGTAGTTTAATAAATGTTCTTTTATTATACACCATAATTAGATGCCGCTATGTGTTTTATGTTTACCAGTGGAAGATCTGTGGTTCTACCCGTGACCCAAACATGTGTGTGCCCAAACATTTCTGAGAAAGTGTAGTATACAGAATAAGTGTGTTGTATACATTGTAGTATAGTCTGGGCTAATCCTATTGGGCAAAATGGGTGAAATAGTCACCCTATGGACCCTTCGTCTCCTGGAGACCCCACTTTTTCCCTAAAATATTTTATTTTGCAATTTTCACACTAATACTAAGTCTTGTCCAGTAATGTACACCGGTTATTGTAGAGTACTCCTATTCAAACCCTTTGCATGCTAGTGGCAGATAATATCACTTTTGTAAACAGCATAGAGCCAGATCAGAATGTTCCGTCTGATCAGGCTCTATGCTGTTTGCTATTCAGATAGTGGAGCTAAACATTTGGCTGAATACAAACAACATCCTGATCAGACGCGGTGTTACGCAAATGTGATTTACTCGGCAAACAAATGGTTAATGGTCGTATTGTGTATTTTTACCCTATTTTGTTGAAATTTAAATTATAAAACCAATCACGTGGTTTCTGACTTCTCTCAAAATCTCGAACCTGGGATAAGCCCTGCCAGTTCATGTGTCCGTATGTCCGCACACACTAATGGCTAATTATGTGGCTTGGAGAACAATATATCTATTGTCTAGTGGTCTACGGTTAGCTGCTATGTTGCTATGGATTCTTTTATGTGGCTAATAGAATAAAGGAGAGAATGATGGCGTAGCATCTGAAGTACCCATTCGTGAGGTCTTCCGTATGTATGTCCATCCCGTATGTATGTCCATCACTCGTTCGTGTCCGGGCTGTAACTTTGTCATGCATGAAGCGATAGTGAAATGATATGGCACAGATGTTCGTCATATGACCTGTGTCAAGTCCAATAATCTGGACCCTACCTCCAAAGATACTCTGGTCCCTACCTCCAAAGATACTCTGGTCCCTACCTCCAAAGATACTCTGGACTCTACCTCCAAAGATACTCTGGACTCTACCTACAAAGATACTCTGGTCCCTACCTCCAAAGATACTCTGGACCCTACCTCCAAAGATACTCTGGTCCCTACCTCCAAAGATACTCTGGTCCCTACCTCCAAAGATACTCTGGTCCCTACCTCCAAAGATACTCTGGACCCTACCTCCAAAGATACTCTGGTCCCTACCTCCAAAGATACTCTGGTCCCTACCTCCAAAGATACTCTGGTCCCTACCTACAAAGATACTCTGGTCCCTACCTCCAAAGATACTCTGGTCCCTACCTCCAAAGATACTCTGGTCCCTACCTCCAAAGATACTCTAGACCCTACCTCCAAAGATACTCTGGTCCCTACCTCCAAAGATACTCTGGTCCCTACCTCCAAAGATACTCTGGACCCTACCTCCAAATATACTCTGGACCCTACCTTCAAAGATACTCTGGTCCCTACCTCCAAAGATACTCTGGTTCCCTACCTCCAAAGATACTCTGGACCCTACCTCCAAAGATACTCTGGTCCCTACCTCCACAGATACTCTGGACCCTACCTCCAAAGATACTCTGGTCCCTACCTCCAAAGATACTCTGGTCCCTACCTCCAAATATACTCTGGACCCTACCTCCAAAGATACTCTGGTCCCTACCTCCAAAGATACTCTGGACCCTACCTCCAAAGATACTCTGGTCCCTACCTCCAAAGATACTCTGTTCCCTACCTCCAAAGATACTCTGGTCCCTACCTCCAAAGATACTCTGGTCCCTACCTCCAAAGATACTCTGGACCCTACCTCCAAAGATACTCTGGTCCCTACCTTCAAAGATACTCTGGTCCCTATCTCCAAAGATACTCTGGACCCTACCTCCAAAGATACTCTGGTCCCTACCTCCAAAAGTGAAGGTTACACTCTGTGACAATCTGAGGTTAATGGTCAACTATTGATATATTGAAGTTGTCAAGAGCATAGCTTGACCATTCATTGTAGAATTTTCAAATAAATTGGCACAAATGTTCATCACTCTTGTGAGATGATGTGTCATTTACCAGGGTTCATTCTAGGTCAGCATTTTTGGGAGAAGTGAGAAAGCGCATTATCGCTTCGTTAAATGGTGTTCTTTAATATACTTTTGCAAAATAGGGTTAAAATGCACAGAACAACAATTAAATACAACATTTGAATAGAAGGAGTGCTTTATAATGGGCCAGTGTGACAACATTTTGTTTGAAAATCGTAAAAACCAAAAAATATATATATTTTTTTTTTTTAAGGGAGAAGTGGGGCCCCCAGAGTGCGACAATTTCACCCACATCGCCCTCTAGAATGATCCCTGATTTACAAGACCAAGAGTTCATCTGTCTCATAAAAATTGTACATTTCTCTTCCTGCATTTTTACTTACAGAAGATGGTTTGCCACGGAGAGCACACTTATCTCTACAGCCAGGTGATGATGAACATTCTTGCACAGGAGCAGAAAGGAGGTTCAAACATCCGGAGGATTTGCCAAGAACTACAGAAATGTGCAAATGATAGGTAACGTATTTACTCCAACATCCGGAAGATTTGCCAGGAACTACAGAACTGTGCAAATGATAGATAACATATTTACTCCAACATCTGGAAGATATGCCAGGAACTACAGAAATGATAGGTAACGTATTTACTCCAACAACCGGAAGATATGCCAGGAACTACAGAAATGATAGGTAACGTATTTACTCCAACATCCGGAAGATTTGCCAGGAACTACAGAACTGTGCAAATGATAGATAACATATTTACTCCAACATCTGGAAGATATGCCAGGAACTACAGAAATGATAGGTAACGTATTTACTCCAACAACCGGAAGATATGCCAGGAACTACAGAAATGATAGGTAACGTATTTACTCCAACATCCGGAAGATTTGCCAGGAACTACAGAACTGTGCAAATGATAGATAACATATTTACTCCAACATCTGGAAGATATGCCAGGAACTACAGAAATGATAGGTAACGTATTTACTCCAACAACCGGAAGATATGCCAGGAACTACAGAAATGATAGGTAACGTATTTACTCCAACAACTGGAAGATATGCCAGGAACTACAGAAATGATAGGTAACTTATTTATTCCAACAACCGGAAGATATGCCAGGAACTACAGAAATGATAGGTAACGTATTTACTCCAACAACCGGAAGATATGCCAGGAACTACAGAAATGTGCAAATGATAGGTAACGTATTTACTCAAAGATCCGGACTTTCATGTTGCCTGTCCTCAAAAGGGCATAATTTACACGGTCTCAACCATGTGTTATTATCATGGGTATATGAGGATGCATCGCACAATGGCGGCCCGCCATCCTATTCCTGCTTAGGGAAAACGCTATTAACAGCATACATATATTTGTATGGATGGGGTTTAATGTATTTAATGTTTATATATAAATATATTTGTACTTTAAGTAGTTCATAATAACATATAAATCTGAAAATGCTTTGTATATCACATTACCAACATGCCGACCTGCTTCCTCTACCACAGGGGCCTGGATGTCATTTCCCGCTTTATCCACCATATAGGGGCTAGGATGTTATTATCTGTATTTGATCTTAGCGGTTTGTGTGGAGTCTAAATAAGCAAACCAACAATGGCAGCAAATGAAACGAAAATGTTCTATTGTAGGGGATTAGATGTAACCCCTATTACCCTAGCTCTCAGTGGAGCGGCTGCATACCCCAGGGCGTGCCAGGCCCTGTCATCCATGCTGTCAAAGAAGGCCCTGAACCCAGCCGATATCACCATAGTAAGTGTTCTATGCACAAGTTATAAACAGTCTAAAATCTTGAAAAATGCAATAAAAAGCAATGAGGTTGTACGGTGTAAGGTGTATTTGGTATGGCTTATCAACACAAGCATACAGTAAGAGAAATATTTTATAGACAATTACATAATCGTGGTATATTTTGGCTCTCAAGTGCATTCTAAATACTTGTAGATATTACAGGATTATTGAAAGGATATCCACAGATCACCATAGCACTACATTGTCATTGCAAGTATATCGGTATAAATCCTCACTCGTACTCACTTCACTGCATCACCCACCCCATAATATTTCCCGCCCAATCCGTCAGATTTCCCATCCACAATGCCGCATCCACCCACAGGCCATATTACTCGCCCACCCCATCACATTTCCCAAACACTCACATTTGTCACCCACCTCACCACATTTCCCACGCACCACAACATTCGCCACCCACCCTGCAACATTTTCCACCTACCCCACAATGTTTCCCACCTACCCCACAATATTTCCCACCCACCCTGCAGGTCCCTAGGGCGACTATTTCGCCCAAATCGCCCTTAGAATGAGCCCTGAATTTGATAATGATTAATTATTTTGATCTGAAGTGCCACTTAACCCTTTCCCTCATAGAAGCACCTCTTGACGCCATTACCAATACGACATACATTGACAATGTAGTAGTTTAACCAATGTTCATAAACCCTTTCCCTCATAGAAGCACCTCTTGACGCCATTACCAATACGACATACATTGACAATGTAGCAGTTTAACCAATGTTCATAAACCCTTTCCCTCATAGAAGCACCTCTTGACGCCATTACCAATACGACATACATTGACAATGTAGTAGTTAAACCAATGTTCATAAACCCTTTCCCTCATAGAAGCACCTCTTGACGCCATTACCAATACGACATACATTGACAATGCAGTAGTTAAACCAATGTTCATAATTAAGGCTAGAATGTCAAGTAGTCCCAGTAATATCTATGGAAGTGAGATAGATATGGCGACTACTTATCCACTGCATGATAGCTAAATGGCTGTCGTTTGTATGGCGATATAATAGTATATTAACTTAAATCTCTATGAAGGAAAGGATTAATTAATTAAGAGCTTCTAGATTTCAATCTTTCCAAGGAAGCCATGCCCTTGGAACTGTGTGTGTTTTACGTTTATTTATCGTCGCTACCGGTTGCCCATATGAGCGACGCCTCCTGAAGAGATTAGTTTTTTTAGATTTTGGAGGATAGTGCATGATACAGACAGAGACCCATTCCAGAATCTCCTCTAGTTCTTTTACGTGCATGGTGTAAAGCACCGACACGAGACCTCGGTTTAACGTCCCATCTGAAAGACTGTTAATTTTATTAGGGTCAGGCGGGGGATCGAACCTTGGAACTCCCTAACTCACATGTGTATGTTAAAAAGATGGCCAACTACGGCCCTGACATTTAAGTAACTATTGAATTGATTGTTATGTTTCAGTTATACAAGATGTACTCTGATAATCAGTATCCGCCGCCTCCTGTTGATCTCATCCGTGTTCCTGCTTTCCTAGGTAATTCCGTGGTCGAGTGGTTAAAGTCGCTGACTTGTATACCACTGTAACCTATCATCACTGATGGTCACGGGATCGAGTCCCGCTCAGGCCGTGTCTCATTTATATGAAAAAGTTGGCAGTTTCTTACGGGGGTTGGTGCACCCAAGTACTGGTTCACCGCTGGAGCCTGCCCAGGAAAGGTGCTGTTAGGTAAACTGCCCGCCGGCGATATAGCCCGAAATGGTGCTGATGCAGGCGTAAAACCCGAAATATAACATAATATAACAATAACATATTTCTTAACCCTCAAAAAGATAATCACAACAAAAGTTGCTTTTGCAAATAGCATAGAATCAGATCAGACTGCACAGAACGTGCACAGAGTGTTCTGTCTGATCAGGCTCTATGCTTGTTGCTTTTCGGATAGTGGAAGCACATGGCTGGATAATAAACAACAGACGCGGCGCTAAGCTTATCTTTATGTTTAATGCAACGATTTCTGTTTCTGTATCGTGCCAACTGTTTATACTTTTCTAATTCTATATTATCATACTCTGCAGATCTGTTAATAGAATCTCTGTTCAAAATGAATGTACGACTGAACCAGGAACACAAGAGCAAGTATATATACCTACTGTCATACGCAGCCAGCGTCACGGAGACGTATAAGAAGGTATGTCTCGGTTGTTAAATTTGGTTGAACTGACCTTCTAACCCGAAATGATTAAAAACGTTTAAACTTTATTAAGTTTACAACGATTGCGAAGCAAATTTTAGCAACTTATATATATTAATCACTCTCGTTGGCGCGGATGAAAGCATAAATGTGGTCATTTGTGTGCATGGAATCCGGAGTACACGGGGAAAACCCACCTGTCCGATCTGGCGACCACCATACCATCTCACATTCTTCCCGGTCTGAGGATCAAACCCAGGTTGCATTGGTGAGAAACTAGTGCTCTAATCGGACAGCAGAAATGATTTGCCCTAGATCTACTATGTGTATGTAATAATTTTATTTCACATCTTATACAAGGATTGTTAACTGTCACTTTCCTTGTGATTCAGACAAGTTTGACAGGCGGGCATTGCTTCAGAGACTGACAGGTGTCGTAGGTTTGTTTTGTGCCCTGTTTTCCGGTAGTCAATATAGGTATCCCCCTGTTGCCAGAGCATTCACTAAGTTGCTGGGTAGAATATGCTTCTGGCATGGTTAATGCAGGGTTCATTCTAGGTCAGAATTTTTGGGAGAAGTGAGAAATCGCGTGATCGCTTCCTTAAATGGTGTTCTTTAATATACTTCTGCAAAATAGGGTTAAAATGCACAGCACAACCATTAAATACAACATTTGAATAGAAGTGCTTTATAATGGGCCAGTGTAAAATATATATACTGAGTCAAAAAAGAAACGATACCAAACTAAAAATGACGTAAAACGGATAAAACCATAGAAAGGTTTAATATTTTATTACGTATCAGTACCGGGTATCTTATTGCAACGTCAGCCAACCATAAACACAGGTAAATAAACACCCGATAATCCTGGAACGCCGAATTTCCGATTTGCACGTGCTCCTCAACAAAGACAACTTCCTACACATGTACAAATCGGAAAACCGGTTTATTGTACTGGTATTGCATTATCATCGAGGAAAAACACCTTACATACCCATTGTTACCTCTAACAAAATGCCTAGGCTAAACCGCAATCAGAGAATGCGTGCCATTGGCATGATTGACGGCGGTTTACGTCAGCGTGACGTCGCAAATCGACTCGGGGTTACGCGGATCACGATAACACGTCTACTTCGACGTTATCGAACACATGGATCGGTGGACGACCGTCCAAGATCTGGTCGACCACGTGTGACGACGCGTGAACAGGACCGTCACATTTGGACGTCACATTTACGTGACCGGTTCCTACCTGCTACGCACACAGCTGCCGTTACTCCTGGGATGACCAACAATCACATCAGTGCACAAACAGTCAGGAACCGGCTCGGTGAACGTGGCATTCGTGCCTATCGGCCATACGTTGGACCCATCCTGACACGACGTCACCGTGACGTACGGCGGGAATGGACGACGGAACGTGCTCGCTGGACTCGGTTACAGTGGAATTCGGTGATGTTTAGCGATGAATCGCGGTTCTGTTTGCGTCGAGCGGATGGCAGAGAGCGGGTATATCGCAGACGCGGTGAACGTTACGCCGACGCATGTGTACGTCAGGTCGATCTGTTCGGGGGCGGAAGCGTTATGGCGTGGGGCGGTATCACCTTCGGCAGTCGCACTGAACTGTTAGTGGTGGACGGGAACCTAAACGCCCAGCGGTACTGTGATGAGATCCTTGCGCCAGTTGTTGTGCCGTTCTTTAATGCCAACAGAAACGTCACACTGTTCCAACAGGACAACGCCAGGTGTCATACTGCTCGGATTTCCACCACATTATTGGAGCAGAACAATATTGAAACCCTGCCGTGGCCTGCTTTGTCACCAGACTTGTCACCCATAGAACATTTGTGGGATACGTTAGACCGCCGCGTCAGACGACGTCAGCCGGTAACGTTAAACCAACTGAGGGATGTTTTGCGTCAGGAGTGGACAAATATTGACCAGCAAGAGATTCAGACACTCTTCCGTTCGATGCGACGGTGGTGCATTGCAGTGAGAGACGCAAATGGTGCCCATACTCGGTATTGACGTCTGTGTGAAAACTCCATTAGACCCCTGTCCGACGAATTACGTCATCACGCAGCAGACAGTTTCGGAGGCTCATTATGCTTTATGTGCTCCTCTTTCAAACATGTTGGACTATCATCTTATGAATTTTCAAAGAATTTTCTTAATAAATGTTGAAATTATAGACACATAAACACCAGGTATCGTTTCTTTTTTGACTCAGTATATATATATATTTTTTAAATTTTTTTTAGGGAGAAGTGGGGCCCCCAGAGGGCGAAGTCAGGGTCCCTAGGGCGACAATTTTGCCCACATCTCCCTCTAGAATGATCCCTGGGTTAATGTAGAATTGATGAAAAGAAGATAATGTTGGTCATTGTCGTAGCTAGACATCCTCAGCTCAATAAGTGTATAATATGTTTCTTCTTTGCATAATTACTTTTGAAACACGTAAGAATGAAAATAGCCGCATATCCTAGCCGTGAAAGGGGAGATAACTATTGTCCATATTTTCTTTGACTCTGCTGCGCTGTTCATTCGGCTACTGTGTTCAAACCAAAGGCATTAATTGAAATAGTAATTGATCATGTGGGACCAGTGATCTCATTCCAGAACTCCAGTTATCCGTGTTCGAATTATCGAAGGTAAAACAATATGAATTATATAGAGATTATTACCGGGACCAGTGGGCGACGTGTTCGAGCAAACGGGTATGTTCTAGTTAGCCGAGGTCGAGGCCAACAGTTTGACTGTACATATCCTGCACTATGCATTACAGGGTATAAGGAAGCATATAGAGAAGAAGGAACTGAAGCCGACGACCCAGGCACTGGAGAAAGTTCAGGCTCTGTGTGCACAAAACAAGAATGCTTCCGAGTTACTGGTAGACGTCTCCACCCTCTTCCAGTGCATCAAGTAAGTTACATTAACATTTCGCAGTCTATTAACCCGTAACCTGCCGAATATTGGACGGAATATGCAAACAACATAGATCCAGATCAGCCGCGGCGTAGCACCACGTCTGATCAGGATCTATGTTGTTTGCTATTCAGACAAGTGTTTTAGCTCAACTATACGAACCTGATCTGGGTTTAAGCTGTTTGCAAAAACGCCTTTGGTCATGATTGGCAGGTTAGGGGTTAAATGTGTACTCCGGGCTCGAGTTACGGGTATGATTTTGGATAATCGTGTTCCTACCCTGCCTCACTTACCTGTGAATCTTAGGGAGAAGTGCTATCATCCTATCGTGGAAATCGTGATAGCGCAGTGGTGATGCGAAATGCCCAGAGTTCGAGCCCAACTGTAGCAGTTACGATTGTACCCTTAGGCGAGTATACCACTGTAACCTATCATCACTGATGGTCACGGGTTCGAGCCCCGCTCAGACCGTGTCTCATTTATATGAAAAAGTTGGCAGTTTCTTACGGAGGTTGGTGCACCCAAGTACTGGTTAACCGCTGGAGCCTGCCCAGGAAAGGTGTTGTTAGGTAAACTGCCCGCCGGCGATATAGCCCAAAATGGTGCTGATGCAGGCGTAAAACCCGAAATATAACATAACATAACCCTTAGGCGAGGCATTTAAATACCACATAGCCTTTTCTCTCTCACTCGTAGCAATGGATTCCAGCAGGAATGAGGTATCGAGAGCGATTAATATAAGTTGTAAGAACTTGTTTCGCAATCAAGATAAAGTAATTTGTATTTCGCAATGATGCTTTGCAGTATATATTCCAGTTTCGGTCTATAATGACTTTGAATCAGAGAAATCTTTGAACCAGTGAGTGACCCAGGTCCTTTTGAATTTGACAATTTTTCCGAGAATGTTAATTCACTGATGGATGTTCTTCTGTTCAGATTTCCTGTGATAGCCATCGGTGTTCTTGCCTGGGTGGATGAGATATTGTCAGATAAGAGCTATTTCAAACTGAACACGGACCACACTCCACTACACCTTGTTCTCGTTGATGAAATAGTCACCAATCATCTACTGCTACACCAGAAGGCATTAGACCTACTCATCCGACTGTTTGAGTCCAGCTTTGATGAACTAGATGTACTTGTCCAAGTGAGTGGGTTTCTTTATATGCCTCCTAATCTCGAAGATCCCTACCTTCACGTACATCTCCCAGGTCCCTACCTTCACATACAACTCCCAGTTCCCTACCTTCATGTACATCTCCCAGTTCCCTACCTTCATGTACAACTCCCAGGTCCCTACCTTCATGTTCATCTCCCAGGTCCCTACCTTCATGTTCATCTCCCAGGTCCCTACCTTCATGTTCATCTCCCAGGTCCCTACCTTCATGTTCATCTCCCAGGTCCCTACCTTCATATTCATCTCCCAGGTCCCTACCTTCATGTACATCTCCCAGGTCCCTACTTCATGTACAACTCACAGGTCCCTACCTTCATGTACAACTCCCAGGTTCCTACCTTCACATACATCTCCCAGGTCCCTACCTTCACGTACAACTCCCAGGTTCCTACCTTCAAGTACAACTCCCAGGTCCCTACCTTCATGTACATCTCCCAGTTCCCTACCTTCATGTACAACTCCCAGGTCCCTACCTTCATGTTCATCTCCCAGGTCCCTACCTTCATGTAAATCTCCCAGGTCCCTACCTTCATGTTCATCTTCCAGGTCCCTACCTTCATGTACATCTCCCAGTTCCCTACCTTCATGTACATCTCCCAGTTACCTACATTCACGTACATCTCCCAGTTCCCTACCTTCATGTACATCTCCCAGTTCCCTACCTTCATGTACAACTCCCAGGTCCCTACCTTCACGTACAACTCCCAGGTCCCTACCATCACGTACAACTCCCTGGTCCCTACCTTCACGTACAACTCCCAGGTCCCTACCTTCATGTACAACTCCCAGGTCCTACCTTCACGTACAACTCCCAGGTCCCTACCTCATATTAAAACTCCAGGTCCCTACCTTCATGTTCATCTCCCAGGTCCCTACCTTCATGTACATCTCCCAGGTCCCTACCTTCATGTTCATCTCCCAGGTCCCTTCATGTACATCTCCCAGTTCCCTACCTTCACGTACAACTCCCTGGTCCCTACCTTCATGTACAACTCACAGGTCCCTACCTTCATGTACAACTCCCAGGTCCTTACCTTCATGTACATCTCCCAGTTCCCTACCTTCACGTACATCTCCCAGTTCCCTACCTTCACGTACATCTCCAGTTCCCTACCTTCACGTACAACTCCCAGTTCCCTACCTTCATGTACAACTCCCAGGTCCCTACCTTCATGTTATCTCCCAGGTCCCTACCTTCATTTACATCTCTCAGGTCCCTACCTTCACATACAACTCCCAGGTCCCTACCTTCACGTACAACTCCCAGGTCCCTACCTTCATGTACATCTCCCAGTTCCCTACCTTCATGTACATCTCCCAGGTCCCTACCTTCATGTACAACTCTCAGGTCCCTACCTTCATGTACATCTCCCAGGTCCCTACCTTCATGTACAACTCCCAGGTCCCTTCATTCATGTACATCTCCCAGTTCCCTACCTTCATGTACATATCACAGTTCCCTACCTTCATGTACATCTCCCAGTTCCCTACCTTCATGTACATCTCCCAGTTCCATACCTTCATGTACATCTCCCAGTTCCTTACCTTCATGTACAACTCCCAGGTCCCTACCTTCATGTACATCTCCCAGTTCCCTACCTTCATGTACATCTCCCAGTTCCCTACCTTCATGTACATCTCCCAGTTCCCTACCTTCATGTACATCTCCCAGTTCCCTACCTTGATGTACATCTCCCAGTTCCCTACCTTGATGTACAACTCCCAGTTCCCTACCTTCATGTACAACTCCCAGGTCCCTACCTTGATGTACAACTCCCAGTTCCCTACCTTCATGTACAACTTCCAAGTCCCTACCTTCATGTACATCTCCCAGTTCCCTACCTTCAGGTACATCTCCCAGGTCCCTACCTTCATGTACATCTCCCAGTTCCCTACCTTCATGTACATCTCCCAGGTCCCTACCTTCATGTACATCTCCCAGGTCCCTACCTTCACGTACAACTCCCAGGTTCCTACCTTCATGTACAACTCCCAGTTCCCTACCTTCATGTACAACTCCCAGTTCCCTACCTTCATGTACATCTCCCAGGTCCCTACCTTCATGTACATCTCCCAGGTCCCTACCTTCATGTACAACTCCCAGGTCCCTACCTTCATGTACAACTCCCAGGTTCCTACATGAAATGGATGGACGAGTTATAGTATATATAGGTCTGTCTGCCCAAAGACACTCACCTGTTGAGGCTTATATTAAAAAAACGGCCAAATGACGGTGGTATAGGGCAAAATGGCGGGACTAAAAAGGAACAGGGCAGAGCACCCTATTGGCAGTTTCTTACGGAGGTTGGTACTGGTTAACCGATGGAGCCTGTCTAGGAAAGGGGTTGTTAGGTAAACTGCCCGCCGGCGAAATAGCCCAAAATGATGCTGATGAAGACGTAAAACCCAAACAAACAAACAAACAATACACGAGTGACAATTTTCAGTTGGAGTTAAAGAAGACTGTGTTGGATCGTATGGTGCATGTGTTCAGCTGCGGATGTGTGATGCCGGTTGTCAACTATATACGGGAGTGCCACAATAAACAGGACACAGATATATCTCTTATTCGACATTTTGTCTCTGAGGTTTGTACATATAACAGGGATCATTCTAGAGGGCGATGTGGGCGAAATGAACACCCTAGGGACCCTGACTTCGCCCTCTGGGGGCCCCACTTCTCCCTAAAAAAAAATAAAAAAAATATATATATATACTGAGTCAAAAAAGAAACGATACCTGGTGTTTATGTGTCTATAATTTATAAAAAAACTTTTGCAGAAGTATATTAAAGAACACCATTTAAGGAAGCAATCGCGCTCTTTCTCACTTCTCCCAAAAATTCTGACCTAGAATGAACCCTGATATAGCATACCGGTACATACAGTTTTTATGCCCCCGAAAGGAGGTATATAGTTTTTGTACTGTCTGTGTGTCTGTCCGTCTGAGTCAATATTTCCAGTCCGGGCTGTAACTTCTTCGGCTATGGCGGGTTTGTCTGTCCGTCTGAGTCAATATTTCCAGTCCGGGCTGTAACTTCTTCGGCTATGGCGAGTTTGTCTGTCCGTCTGAGTCAATATTTCCAGTCCGGGCTGTAACTTCTTCGGCTATGGCGGGTTTGTCTGTCCGTGAGTCAATATTTCCAGTCCGGGCTGTAACTTCTTCGGCTATGGCGGAGGCATTCATCTCCTACTGTGATATGTCTTAATTCCACGCCGTAACAAAACAATCAATTTATTGTACTACTTTATTTGTTGTTTACGATAGTCATTGTCAGAGGCCTCCGTGGACGAGTGGAAAGGTCGACTTCATATCACTTGCCCCTCACTGCTGTACGTTCGAATTCCACAAAGGGAGTCAAATTGTTTCGTGTGAGGAAGCAAACCAGGTGGCTTACAGAAGGTCAGTGGTTCTACCAGGCTGAAACAATGTTTGAATGGGCACCATGGGTCTTCTGGAAAGTGGCTATATAACCATGTTTGAATGGGCACCATGGGTCCTCTGGAAAGTGGCTATATAACCATGTTTGAATGGGCACCATGGGTCCTCTGGAAAGTGGCAATATAACCATGTTTGAATGGGCACCATGGGTCTTCTGGAAAGTGGCTATATAACCATGTTTGAATGGGCACCATGGGTCCTCTGGAAAGTGGCTATATAACCATGTTTGAATGGGCACCATGTGTCTTCTGGAAAGTGGCTATATAACCATGTTTGAATGGGCACTATGGGTCCTCTGGAAGTGGCTATATAACCATTTTGAATGGGCACCATGGGTCCTCTGAAAAGTGGCTATATAACCATGTTTGAATGGGCACCAGGGTCCTCTGGAAGTGGCTATATAACCATGTGGGGCACCATGGGTCCTCTGGAAAGTGGCAATATAACCATGTTTGAATGGGCACCATGGTCTTCTGGAAAGTGGCTATATAACCATGTTTGAATGGCACCATGGGTCCTCTGAAGTGGCTATATAACCATGTTTGAATGGGCACCATGGGTCCTCTGGAAAGTGGCTATATAACCATGTTTGAATGGGCACCATGGGTCCTCTGGAAGTGGCTACCATGTTTGAATGGGCACTATGGGTCCTCTGGAAAGTGGCTATATAACCATGTTTGAATGGGCACTATGTCCTCTGGAAAGTGGCTATATAACCATGTTTGAATGGCACCATGGTCTTTTGGAAAGTGGCTATGTTTGAATGGGCACCATGTGTCTTCTGGAAAGTGGCTATATAACCATGTTTGATTGGGCACCATGGGTCCTCTGGAAAGTGCATATGGGTCCTGGGCTGGATGGGTCCTCTGGAAAGTGGCTATATATACCATGGTCCTCTGGAAGTGGCTTGAATATATGGGTTTCTGTTGAAAACTGTAAATCTGAAGCACCATTGAAAGCATATACCATGAATGGGCACATGTGTCTTCTGGGAAAGGTCCCATGTTTGAATGGGCACCATGGGTCCTCTGGAAAGTGGCTAGTTTGAATGGGCACCATGGGTCCTCTGGATATATAACCAGAGAAATGGGCACCAATGGTCCTCTGGAAAGTGGCTATATAACCATGTTTGAATGGGCACCATGCATACATAAAGTGGCTAGTTTGGGGCACCATGGGTCCTCTGGAAAGTGGCTATATAACCATGTTTGAATGGGTGGTGTCTCAAGTGGCTATATAAACCATGTTTGAATGGGCACTATGGAAAAGGGGGCACTATGGGTCCTCTGGAAAGTGGCTAAATAACCATGTTTGAATGGGCACTGTTATTGTTCCAAAGTGGCTATATAACTATGTTTGAATGGGCACCATGTGTCTTCTGGAAGTGGCTATATAACCATGTTTGAATGGGCATGGGTCCTCTGGAAAGTGGCTATATAACCATGTTTGAATGGGGGTCTCTGAAAGATATAACCTGTTTGAATGTGTCCTCTGTTGGCTATTAACCTTAGCTGTTGATGCAACTGTAAATCTGAAGCACATTAAAGCAAACTGTTATTGTCCCAGTAGGAGATGTTGCATACACTAGGGAAAGAGTTATGTGTGTGTTCAAGGTGGAGGGGGCACAAACAAAGCAACTGTTATTGTTCCAGTAGATAGAGATGTTGCATACAGGGAAAGACTTGGTGTGTTCAAGGTGGGGGGGGGCACAAGCAGTTATTGTGTAGTGAGATGTTGCAACATACTAGGGAAAGAGTGGTGTGTGTGTCAAGGTGGAGGGGGGCACAAACAAAGCAACTGTTATTGTCCCCAGTAGTTAGAGATGTTGCATACATACTAGGGAAAGAGTTGTGTGTGTTCAAGGTGGGGGGGGGGCACAAACAGCAACTGTTATTGTCCCAGTAGATAGAGATGTTGCATACATACTAGGGAAAGAGTATGTGTGTTCAAGGTGGGGGGGGGGGCACAAACAAAGCAACTGTTATTGTTCCAGTAGATAGAGATGTTGCATACATACTAGGGAAAGAGTTATGTGTGTTCAAGGTGGGGGGGGGGCACAAACAAAGCAACTGTTATTGTTCCAGTAGATAGAGATGTTGCATACATACTAGGGAAGAGTTATGTGTGTTCAAGGTGGGGGGGGCACAAACAAAGCAACTGTTTTTTGTCCCCAGTAGATAGAGATGTTGCATACATACTAGGGAAGAGTTATGTGTGTTTCAAGGTGGGGGGGGGGGCACAAACAAAGCAACTGTTATTGTTCCAGTAGATAGAGATGTTGCATACATACTAGGGAAAGAGGTATGTGTGTGTTCAAGGTGGGCACAAACAAAGCAACTGTTATTGTTCCAGTAGATAGAGATGTTGCATACATACTAGGAAAGAGTTATGTGTGTGTTTCAAGGTGGGCACAAACAAAGCAACTGTTATTGTCCCAGTAGATAGAGATGTGCATACATACTAGGAAAGAGTTATGTGTGTGTTCAAGGTGGGCACAACAAAGCAACTGTAATGGTCCCCAGTAATAGAGATGTTGCATACATACTAGGGAAAGAGTTATGTGTGTGGGGTCAAGTGGTGGGCACAAACAAAGCAACTGTTGATTGTTCCAGTAGATAGAGATGTTGCATACATACTAGGGAAAGAGTATGTGTGTGTTCAAGGTGGGGGGGGGGAGGGGCACAACAAAGCAACTGTTATTGTCCCAGTAGATAGAGATGTTGCATACATACTAGGGAAAGAGTTATGTGTGTGTTCAAGGTTGGGCATTTGAACATAAGTTTCGTTTCTCATACACCTACTTTGCCTCGAGCTGGGATGGCGCTATCTTGAACAGCCATTTATTCATTTGATGCTGTATATATTCACTTGTTAAAGCAGCTTGCATGTATATTCTGTAGGTATTAGACGTGATAGCGCCGCCGTATACTCAAGAGTTTGTGAACATGTTCCTACACCTGATTGAGAACGATGGTATCACAGGAACGCTGAGAGCAGAAGATGGAAACGATCCAGTTTCAGAATTCATATGTAAGTTCTACATGGGGCCTAGGATCACATACGTATTGCAGTTAATTTAGGGCTTCAATGCCCGAGCAGTGAAGTGGTGTAGTAGGTACGAGTCCTAGGAATCGTTCGAGTAAGGAACACTATCCAGCTGTCTCTGCTGAATGTCCGTGTTTCTATCCAGGTTCTTCAGTAAGGAACACTATCCAGCTGTCTCTGCTGAATGTCCATGTTTCTATACAGGTTCTCCAGTAAGGAACATTATCCAGCTGTCTCTGCTGAATGTCCATGTTTCTATCCAGGTTCTCCAGTAAGGAACATTATCCAGCTGTCTCTGCTGAATGTCCATGTTTCTATACAGGTTCTCCAGTAAGGAACATTATCCAGCTGTCTCTGCTGAATGTCCATGTTTCTATACAGGTTCTCCAGTAA
>CM026395.1:20804933-20865444 GCA_014843695.1 Archivesica marissinica | reverse complement strand
CATGATAGCTAAATGGCTGTCGTTTGTATGGAAATATAATAGTATATTAACCTAAATCTCTATGAAGTCCCAGTAATATCTATGGAGGTGGGATAGATATGGTGACTACTTATCCACTGCATGATAGCTAAATGGCTGTCGTTTGTATGGAGATATAATAGTATATTAACATAAATCTCATGTAGTCCCAGTACTATCTATGGAGGTGAGGATAGCATGTTTCAACTACTGATTCCCCTGCATGATAGCTACATGGCTTCGTTTGTATGATCATTATATAGATTAACCAAATCTCTATGGTAATCCCAGTAATTATATATGGAGTGGATGACTATGGCCACTACTTATCCACTTGACATGATAGCTACATGGCTGTGTTGGTATTTGATCTATAGTAATATTAACCTAAACCTCGTAGTCCCAGTAATATCTATGGATTTTGGATAGATATGGCAACTACTTATCCACTGCAATGATGCTATAGTGTTTATATGCGATATATAAATATACATTAACCTAATCTCTATGTAGTCCCAGTAATATCTATAGATGTGGGATAGATATGGCGACTACTTATCCACTGCATGATAGCTAAATGGCTGTCGTTTGTATGGAGATATAATAGTATATTAACCTAAATCTCTATGTAGTCCCAGTAATATCTATGGAGGTGGGATAGATATGGCGACTACTTATCCACTGCATGATAGCTAAATGGCTGTCGTTTGTATGGAGATATAATAGTATATTAACCTAAATCTCTATGTAGTCCCAGTAATATCTATGGAGGTGGGATAGATATGGCGACTACTTATCCACTGCATGATAGCTAAATGGCTGTCGTTTGTATGGAGATATAATAGTATATTAACCTAAATCTCTATGTAGTCCCAGTAATATCTATGGAGGTGGGATAGATATGGCCACTACTTATCCACTGCATGATAGCTAACCAAAAAAAAATGGCTGTCGTTTGTATGGAGATATAATGGTATATTAACCTAAATCTCTATGTAGTCCCAGTAATATCCATGGAGGTGGGATAGATATGGCGACTACTTATCCACTGCATGATAGCTAAATGGCTGTCGTTTGTATGGAGATATAATAGTATATTAACCTAAATCTCTACGTAGTCCCAGTAATATCTATGGAGGTGGGATAGATATGGCAACTACTTATCCACTGCATGATAGCTATATGGCTGTCGATTGTATGGAGATATAATAGTATATTAACCTAAATCTCTATGTAGTCCCAGTAATATCTATGGAGGTGGGATAGATATGGCGACTACTTATCCACTGCATGATAGCTAAATGGCTGTCGTTGTATGGAGATATAATAGTATATTAACCTAAATCTCTATGTAGTCCCAGTAATATCTATGGAGGTGGGATAGATATGGCGACTACTTTTCCACTGCATGATAGCTAAATGGCTGTCGTTTGTATGGAGATATAATAGTATATTAACCTAAATCTCTATGTAGTCCCAGTAATATCTATGGAGGTGGGATAGATATGGCCACTACTTATCCACTGCATGATAGCTAAATGGCTGTTGTTTGTGTATGGAGATATAATAGTATATTAACCTAAATCTCTATGTAGTCCCAGTAATATCTATGGAGGTGGGATAGATATGGCCACTACTTATCCACTGCATGATAGCTAAATGGCTGTTGTTTGTATGGAGATATAATAGTATATTAACCTAAATCTCTATGTAGTCCCAGTAATATCTATGGAGGTGGGATAGATATGGCCACTACTTATCCAATCTAAATGGCTGTCGTTTGTATGGAGATATAATAGTATATTAACCTAAATCTCTATGTAGTCCCAGTAATATCTATGGAGGTGGGATAGATATGGCGACTACTTATCCACTGCATGATAGCTAAATGGCTGTCGTTTGTATGGAGATATAATAGTATATTAACCTAAATCTCTATGTAGTCCCAGTAATATCTATGGAGGTGGGATAGATATGGCAACTACTTATCCACTGCATGATAGCTATATGGCTGTCGATTGTATGGAGATATAATAGTATATTAACCTAAATCTCTATGTAGTCCCAGTAATATCTATGGAGGTGAGATAGATATGGCGACTACTTATCCACTGCATGATAGCTAAATGGCTGTCGTTTGTATGGAGATATAATAGTATATTAACCTAAATCTCTATGTAGTCCCAGTAATATCTATGGACGTGGGATAGATATGACAACTACTTATTCACTGCATGATAGCTAAATGGCTGTCGTTTGTATGGAGATATAATAGTATATTAACCTAAATCTCTATGTAGTCCCAGTAATATCTATGGAGGTGGGATAGATATGGCCACTACTTATCCACTGCATGATAGCTAAATGGCTGTCGTTTGTATGGAGATATAATAGTATATTAACCTAAATCTCTATGTAGTCCCAGTAATATCTATGGAGGTGGGATAGATATGGCCACTACTTATCCACTGCATGATAGCTAAATGGCTGTCGTTTGTATGGAGATATAATAGTATATTAACCTAAATCTCTATGTAGTCCCAGTAATATCTATGGAGGTGGGATAGATATGGCCACTACTTATCCACTGCATGATAGCTAAATGGCTGTCGTTTGTATGGAGATATAATAGTATATTAACCTAAATCTCTATGTAGTCCCAGTAATATCTATGGAGGTGGGATAGATATGGCGACTACTTATCCACTGCATGATAGCTAAATGGCTGTCGTTTGTATGGAGATATAATAGTATATTAACCTAAATCTCTATGTAGTCCCAGTAATATCTATGGAGGTGGGATAGATATGGCCACTACTTATCCACTGCATGATAGCTAAATGGCTGTTGTTTGTATGGAGATATAATAGTATATTAACCTAAATCTCTATGTAGTCCCAGTAATATCTATGGAGGTGGGATAGATATGGCCACTACTTATCCACTGCATGATAGCTATATGGCTGTTGTTTGTATGGAGATATAATAGTATATTAACCTAAATCTCTATGTAGTCCCAGTAATATCTATGGAGGTGGGATAGATATGGCCACTACTTATCCACTGTATGATAGCTAAATGGCTGTTGTTTGTATGGAGATATAATAGTATATTAACCTAAATCTCTATGAAGGAAAGGGTTAAAGTACCAAGCAACCGATTAGGAATTTTGTTGAGCGTAGACAGAGATACATCATCTGTGTCTTAACAACGGATAAGACTCCTTTTGGGTATTAGTGTTTGTTTATTATAGTGTCACCCCTATTTAAAGGGCCAGCCATTTCTGACTTATGAGACACCTCTTTTTATGAACATCAGTACTTCCCGAATCCTATACTTGTATGTCAGGCATCAGGCTGGTAGGCAATCGGTAACCATTATTTAACTAGCTGGCGGCTCACCAACCGGCCATATCAGAACAAACCCCTGACGAGGTTCGAACCTTCGACCGCCTGCTCTATAGGCGGACGCCTTAACCACTAGGCCACAGAGACGGTTATCAACAATTGGTTAAATGAATAGTTAAGGCTCTTGAATATAAGTATATTTAATAACGTATAAATACATACATGAAGATTCATTAAAAACAAGTATTTACCGTAATCCTAAGCTAAATACGATCACAGAAGGTCAATGAGATAGTCGTTGCATGACGTTACGATACACCTGTAGCTTTGATCACAGAAAGCCAATGAGTTAGTCGTTGCATGACGTTACGATACACCTGTAGCTTTGATCACAGAAGGCCAATGAGATAGTCGTTGCGTGACGTTACGCTACACCTGTAACTTTGATCTCAGAAGGCCAATGAGATAGTCGTTGCGTGACGCTACGCTACACCTGTAACTTTGATCTCAGAAGGCCAATGAGTTAGTCGTTGCGTGATGCTACGCTACACCTGTAACTTTGATCTCAGAAGGCCAATGAGTTAGTCGTTGCATGACGTTACGCTACGCTTGTAACTTTGATCACAGAAAGTCAATGAGATAGTCGTTGCATGACGTTACGCTACAGCTGTAACTTTGATCACAGAAGGTCAATGAGATAGTCGTTGTATGACGTTACGCTACACCTGTAACTTTGATCTCAGAAGGCCAATGAGATAGTCGTTGCGTGATGTTATGCTACAGCTGTAACTTTGATCTCAGAAGGCCAATGAGATAATCGTTGTGTGACGCTACGCTACGCTTGTAACTTTGATCACAGAAGGCCAATGAGTTAGTCGTTGTGTGACGTTATGCTACACCTGTAACTTTGATCTCAGAAGGCCAATGAGTTAGTCGTTGTGTGACGCTACGCTACGCTACACCTGTAACTTTGATCTCAGAAGGCCAATGAGATAGTCATTGCGTGACGTTATGCTACACCTGTAACTTTGATCACAGAAGGCCAATGAGATAGTCGTTGCGTGACGTTACGCTACACCTGTAACTTTGATCTCAGAAGGTCAATGAGATAGTCATTGCGTGACGTTACGCTACACCTGTAACTTTGATCACAGAAGGCCAATGAGATAGTCGTTGCGTGACGTTATGCTACACCTGTAACTTTGATCTCAGAAGGCCAATGAGATAATCGTTGTGTGACGTTACGCTACGCTTGTAACTTTGATCACAGAAGGCCAATGAGTTAGTCGTTGTGTGACGTTACGCTACACCTGTAACTTTGATCACAGAAGGCCAATGAGATAGTCGTTGCGTGACGTTACGCTACACCTGTAACTTTGATCACAGAAGGCCAATGAGATTGTCGTTGCATGACGTTACGCTACACCTGTAACTTTGATCACAGAAGGCCAATGAGATAGTCGTTGCGTGACGTTATGCTACACCTGTAACTTTGATCACAGAAGGCCAATGAGTTAGTCGTTGCGTGACGTTACACCAGTAACTTTGATCACAGAAGGCCAATGAGATAGTCGATGCGTGACGTTATGCTACACCTGTAACTTTGATCACAGAAGGCCAATGAGATAGTCATTGTGTCACGCTACGCTACACCTGTAACTTTGATCACAGAAGGCCAATGAGATAGTCGTTGCGTGACGTTATGCTATACCTGTAACTTTGATCACAGAAGGCCAATGAGTTAGTCGTTGCGTGACGTTACGCTACACCTGTAACTTTGATCACAGAAGGCCAATGAGATAGTCATTGTGTCACGCTACACCTGTAACTTTGATCACAGAAGGCCAATGAGATTGTCGTTGCATGACGTTACGCTACACCTGTAACTTTGATCACAGAACGCCAAGGAGATTGTCGTTGTGTCGCGTGACGCTACACCTGTAACTTTGATCACAGAAGGCCAAGGAGATTGTCGTTGTGTCGCGTGATGCTACACCTGTAACTTTGATCACAGAAGGCCAATGAGATTGTCGTTGCATGACGTTACGCTACACCTGTAACTTTGATCACAGAAGGCCAATGAGATAGTCGTTGCGTGACGTTATGCTACACCTGTAACTTTGATCACAGAAGGCCAATGAGTTAGTCGTTACGTGACGTTACACCTGTGACTTTGATCACAGAAGGCCAATGAGATAGTCGATGCGTGACGCTACGCTACACCTGTAACTTTGATCACAGAAGGCCAATGAGATAGTCGTTGCGTGACGTTATGCTACACCTGTAACTTTGATCACAGAAGGCCAATGAGTTAGTCGTTGCGTGACGTTACGCTACACCTGTAACTTTGATCACAGAAGGCCAATGAGATAGTCATCATTGTGTCACGCTACGCTACACCTGTAACTTTGATCACAGAAGGCCAATGAGATTGTCGTTGCATGACGTTACGCTACACCTGTAACTTTGATCACAGAACGCCAAGGAGATTGTCATTGTGTCGCGTGACGCTACACCTGTAACTTTGATCACAGAAGGCCAAGGAGATTGTCGTTGTGTCGCGTGACGCTACACCTGTAACTTTGATCACAGAAGGCCAAGGAGATTGCCGTTGTGTCGCCTGTAACCTGTAACTTATGATAAACATTTGATGTCTATTTCCCCCTTGTGATGTGTTGCTCACGGTGTCCAGTAACAGAGTGACTCACCAAACACCAGCTCGTATGGTGAAGGGCACTTCAAATAGTTGTTGAGTGTAGTTGTAGTGTTGTTCCTTACGTTCCTTTGATATAGTAACGGCTATATAGGTGTTTGTTCTTTCCATGCTTTTGATCAGCTATAGAGATATATTTGTTCTATCTATTCTGTAATGTTTGGTATATTAACACAAGTCTTAAACCTCAGCTTGTATTTCTGCTTATAAACTGAATCACGCAGGTTTGCATTAATCACCCAATAGCTTGTACCAGTCTCCGTAAAACCAACTTCTCACAACAACACATCATTCGGACTTTGGACCATATAGTCTTTCGTTCAAAACAACAAGCTCCTTGAGAAAGCCATCGTTCGGTAGTATTTTGCGTTTGTCTCGAACAGTTTTCACAGCGTCCATCAGCTGCACGTTTCTTTTTGTCAACAGGAACGCAAGAACAATGGTTGTTGAGCGACTAACACCAGACATACAATGAACGTAGACCTTACCTACAATTATAAATAAATCAATAATAAAAAGAAAAATATTTGTTTCATTAAATAAAAAATTTCTGAAATAAATTTAAGATTATATAATCTTTACCCAGGTATTATGCTTTCAAAGTAAAGTAATAATACCGTTGGAATATTACACTACTGTATAGGTAAGGCAATATACGATAGCTTACAGGTATTGTGCTTTCAAAGTAAAGTAATAATACCGTTGGAATATTACACTACTGTATAGGTAAGGCAATCTACGATAGCTTACAGGTACTGTGCTGTCAAAGTAAAGTAATAATACCGTTGGAATATTACACTACTGTATAGGTAAGGCAATATACGATAGCTTACAGGTACTGTGCTGTCAAAGTAAAGTAATAATACCGTTGGAATATTACACTACTGTATAGGTAAGGCAATATACGATAGCTTACAGGTACTGTGCTTTCAAAGTAAAGTAATAATACCGTTGGAATATTACACTACTGTATAGGTAAGACAATATACGATAGCTTACAGGTATTGTGCTTTCAAAGTAAAGTAATAATACCGTTGGAATATTACACTACTGTATAGGTAAGGCAATATACGATAGCTTACAGGTACTGCTTCAAAGTAAATAATATACCTGATATACACACTGTATAGGTAACATATCAGTACAGGTACTGTGCTGTCAAAGTAAAGTAATAATACCGTTGGAATATTACACTACTGTATAGGTAAGGCAATATACGATAGCTTACAGGTACTGTGCTGTCAAAGTAAAGTAATAATACCGTTGGAATATTACACTACTGTATAGGTAAGGCAATATACGATAGCTTACAGGTACTGTGCTGTCAAAGTAAAGTAATAATACCGTTGGAATATTACACTACTGTATAGGTAAGGCAATCTACGATAGCTTACAGGTACTGTGATTTATTGTTTAATAGGTTATACCTGACTTACCTATAATGCAATAGTGTATCGAATGTTTGTTTACAACCGTTATTACTTTACTTTAGTTTAAACAATATTTTATTTCAATGAATATACATAGTCTAATGATCACAATATGAAAATACATGTAGGATTGAGGAGAAAGCAACTTGCCTATATGGTTACCTCTTTCCTACGAATCATTTACAAAACATACCGTTAGAATTAAGCAACAAAATTACTGTCAAATATTGAGTAACTCATTAATTTTAGAATGTGAGAAAATGATACTAATTTTGAAATATATGTTAAGATATGATGGTGATTGTGCAACAATTGGTTACTTTACTTTGAAAGCACAGTAACCATATTGTAAATCAAACTTTGTCGTTTACCAAAGTAGTATGGTTGGGTACCAAATATGCACCACTCCAGACTATGCTTATTGTACATACATTCACATAGCATATACTATTTAGCTGTATCAGCATTTTGTCAAATTATTATGGTTGTATGTGATCAGTAGCCTGGTAACAGGGGTTGATATATTTTGCCTGGTCAGTCATATATATATATTTTAACACCAAGACCATTAATTGAGCCATATTGAGTTTCTGATAATATCAACGCCTGGAGAAACCTGAGGTGTCATATTGCCAGAAGTAAAAATGTGAAACATCGACAGACTGGAATCCATGCAATGAGAGTATCTTAAGTTGTATAAATAAAGACATACCTGCCGAAGCTAGTGCCTCGTCTATGAAGTCTGCGAGGTATGAAGGGGTACAAATAAACACATACCTCCCGAAGCTAGTGCCCAGTCTATGAAGTCTGCGAGGTATAAAGGGGTACAAATAAACACATACCTCTTGAAGCTAGTGCCCCGTCTATGAAGTCTGCGAGGTATAAAGGGGTTCAAATAAACACATACCTCCTGAAGCTAGTGCCCCATCTATGAAGTCTGCGAGGTATAAAGGGGTACAAATAAACACATACCTCCCGAAGCTAATGCCTCGTCTATGAAGTCTGCCAGGTATGATGGGGTACAAATAAACACATACCTCCCGAAGCTAGTTCCTCGTCTATGAAGTCTGCGAGGTATGAAGGGGTACAAATAAACACATACCTCCTGAAGCTAGTGCCTCGTCTATGAAGTCTGCGAGGTATGAAGGGGTACAAAAAACACATACCTCCCGAAGCTAGTGCCTCGTCTATGAAGTCTGCCAGTATGAAGGGGTACAAATAAACACATACCTCCCGAAGCTAGTGCCTCGTCTATGAAGTCTGCGAGGTATGAAGGAACAAATAAACACATACCTCCCGAAGCTAGTGCCTCATCTATGAAGTCTGCGAGGTATAAAGGGGTACAAATAAACACATACTCCCGAAGCTAGTGCTCGTCTATGAAGTCTGTGAGGTACGAAGGAACAAATAACACATACCTCCCGAAGCTAGTGCCTCGTCTATGAAGTCTGCGAGGTATGAAGGGGTACAAATAAACACATACCTCCCGAAGCTAGTGCCCCGTCTATGAAGTCTGCGAGGTATGAAGGAACAAATAAACACATACCTCCCGAAGCTAGTGCCCCATCTATGAAGTATGTGAGGTATGAAGGGGTACAAATAAACACATACCTCCCGAAGCTAGTGCCTCGTCTATGAAGTCTGCGAGGTATGAAGGTACAAATAAACACATACCTCCCGAAGCTAGTGCCCAGTCTATGAAGTCTGTGAGGTATGAAGGGGTACAAATAAACACATACCTCCTGAAGCTAGTGCCCCGTCTATGAAGTCTGCGAGGTATGAAGGGGTACAAATAAACACATACCTCCTGAAGCTAGTGCCTCGTCTATGAAGTCTGTGAGGTATGAAGGTACAAATAAACAAATACCTCCCGAAGCTAGTGCCCCGTCTATGAAGTCTGCGAGGTATGAAGGGGTACAAATAAACACATACCTCATGAAGCTACTGCCCTGTCTATGAAGTCTGTGAGGCATGAAGAGGGTATAAATAACAACATACCTCCCGAAGCTAATGCCTCGTCTATGAAGTCTGCAGCAGCTTCAAAATGTGGCGCCATCTTGAATGTCATTATATCGAGGGCAGCGATACCATGCAACTTAATACCGGAAGTGTCAAAGAACTGCTGGTCAGTGTTGATCATGTTAAACTTGGCACCGCATGCACAGTTCACTACGTGAGTCACTCCCAGGGCTTTCAACTTCTCTGGATCTTTAGCAATTGCGCTAGAATCGGAAATATGCCAAATTTGAATGGGCTGAAAACTGTAGGTTGTATTGACCTTGCAGTGCACATAAACGCATCATATTATAATGCTATCAGAGTGTCATCCGATCAACAAAGATACATTTCTAATATACTGTTGGGGGGGGGTCTCTGTAGTCGAATGGTGATGGTCGTTCATGTCAAATCACTTGTTATGTGTTGTTATTATGCTAGTGGAATGTTCTATGAAGCAGCTAATCTTGCGCGTGTTTGTTTGGAGGACTGCAGATGCCCTTCCGAGCAGTATTTCAGGAAAGGACGGGCACCCGGGTAGAACCACTGATCTTCACGTGTGATTAGCTACTTCATAGAACATTCCACTAACATATGATTGACTGCAGTACTTTCACAAGTCTGTGTAACCTTGGAAACAATAAAAGTTCACAATATCTCTCTCCGCTAGCGCAGTGGTGGTTAGCACACTCGTTTCTCACCAATGCGATCTTGGGTTCAATCCTCTGACCGGGAAATATGTGAGGTGATACAATAGTTGCCAGATCGAACAGGTGGGTTTTCTCGGTGTATGCCGGTTGGTTTCCTCCCACCTGAATGATGACATATACACTTTGATCCGAGCCACAGAGAGTGATTAATAGAAGTTGTGGATGCTTGTTGTGTAAACGTTATAAAACAAATAAAGTACAGTGTTAGTGGTCACCACTATTAAGCAGCCATCCTCTATTATGCAGCCACTTTCCAGATTCCCAACATGATGTTTCATTATACATTTGACCTCTATTAGTTTATACAAATTTATTTTAGCTCGACTGCGAAACATCTTCTTACAACTTATATCAACCACATTCCTGATGGAATCCATCGCCACGAGGGAGAGAGAAGAGGAATATGGAATTTAAATGCCTTGCCTAAGGGCACAATTGTAACGGCTCGAGTGGGGGCACAAACTCTGGGCCTTTCGCATCTGAAGCGAGCGCAACCACTGCGCTATCACGACTTCCACCTCTATTAAGCAACCACCCATTCCACTTTATGTTATTCCCATGCCTGGCTGCTTAAGACAGGTTTAACTGTATATACTGTTGTATAACTTATAATAACAAGGGACTTACTAGTCTCCGAGAACAATTGATGGGTAGACCTCGTTATAATTCTCATTAGGTGCCGGCATCAGGGACATCCATACATTCTGTTGAGCCCCTGCAGGAACTTTACCTGCTGGTTTTCTAGCCACAGTACTCATCAGATAGTCCTTCACGTCCTTAAATGTGGGCAGTGTCTCCATGCTGTATCTGTATAGCCTTCGTCTGCAGACAAACAAAAACAAATTACGAAAGGTTCCAAATATTCAGTTCACACAGACGATTTGTGTCTGGAAAAATGGTTCCAGGTTTAAAAAAAAGAACATTAACCCTTTCAACACCACAGACCTCTAAATAGGCTTACAAAAAGTGTAGATCCAGATGAGTCGGCTCGTGACGAGCCGTCTCATCAGGATCTGCACTTTTTGCCAGTGATATGACTATTTTTAGACATAATTACCCATTTTGATAAATGAACTTGTCCAAATGTGATTTTCTGATTCATTTATTATGAATATCATGGACCAGTCCATGTGAGTTACTTGGTGTTGAATGGGTTAAGATACACCAAAGGCTTGGCACTATACACACTGGTCAGTGTATGGCTTTGATGGTGACGAGGTGTCACTTTATTGGTTTTTTACCCAAAACCATTTGTCCAGGCGTGTGAGTTCACACCTAGATAAATAATTGATTGTGTGTTTAATCTCTATCTTCATGAGACAGTACATATTGGTGTATTTTGTCATGTACAGTCAAACTTGTGTTTGTGGTCACCTCTATTAAGCAACCAACCTGTATTAACCCTTAGCCTGCTGAATAAATAAGTTCACATTTGCAAAAAACATAGATCCAGATCAGACACGGTGTAGCCGCATCTAATGAGGATCCATATTGTATATGCCCTCTAGTCCAGACCTACTAGATATGCCCTCTAGTCCAGACCCACTAGATATGCTCTCTAGTCCAGACCCACTAGATACACCCTCTAGTCCAGACCCACTAGATACACCCTCTAGTCCAGACCCACTAGATATGCCCAACAGTCCAGACCCATTAGATACACCCTCTAGTCCAGACCCACTAGATACACCCTCTAGTCCACACCCACTAGATATGCCCTCTAGTCCAGACCCACTAGATACACCCTCTAGTCCAGACCCACTAGATATGCCCTCTAGTCCAGACCCACTAGATATGTCCTCTAGTCCAGACCCACTAGATACACCCTCTAGTCCAGACCCACTAGATACACCCTCTAGTCCAGACCCACTAGATATGCCCTCTAGTCCAGACCCACTAGATATGCCCTCTAGTCCAGACCCACTAGATATGCCCTCTAGTCCAGACCCACTAGATATGCCCTGTAGTCCAGACCCACTAGATATGCCCTCTAGTCCAGACCCACTAGATACACCCTCTAGTCCAGACCCACTAGATATGCCCAACAGTCCAGACCCACTAGATACACCCTCTAGTCCAGACCCACTAGATATGCCCTCTATTCCAGACCCACTAGATACACCCTCTAGTACAGACCCACTAGATACACCCTCTAGTCCAGACCCACTAGATATGCCCTCTAGTCCAGACCCACTAGATATGCCCTCTAGTCCAGACCCACTAGATACAGCCTCTAGTCCAGACCCACTAGATACACCCTCTAGTCCAGACCGACAAGATACACCCTCTAGTCCAGACCCACTAGATACACCCTCTAGTCCAGACCCACTATATACACCCTCTAGTCCAGACCCACTAGATATGCCCTCTAGTCCAGACCCACTAGATACGCCCTCTAGTCCAGACCCACTAGATGCACCCTCTAGTCCAGACCCACTAGATACACCCTCTAGTCCAGACCCACTAGATATGCCCTCTAGTCCAGACCCACTACATACGCCCTCTAGTCCAAACCCACTAGATGCACCCTCTAGTCCAGACCCACTAGATGCACCCTCTAGTCCAGACCCACTAGATACACCCTCTAGTCCAGACCCACTAGATACGCCCTCTAGTCCAGACCCACTAGATATTCCCTCTAGTCCAGACCCATTAGATGCACCCTCTAGTCCAGACCCACTAGATATGCCCTCTAGTCCAGACCCACTAGATATGCCCTCTAGTCCAGACCCACTAGATACGCCCTCTAGTCCAGACCCACTAGATACACCCTCTAGTCCAGACCCACTAGATACACCCTCTAGTCCACACCCACTAGATATGCCCTCTAGTCCACACCCACTAGATATGCCCTCTAGTCCAGACCCACTAGATACGCCCTCTAGTCCAGACCCACTAGATACGCCCTCTAGTCCAGACCCACTAGATACACCCTCTAGTCCAGACCCACTAGATACGCCCTCTAGTCCAGACCCACTAGATATGCCCTCTAGTCCAGACCCACTAGATATGCCCTCTAGTCCAGATCCACTAGATATGCCCTGTAGTCCAGACCCACTAGATATGCCCTCTAGTCCAGACCCACTAGATACACCCTCTAGTCCAGACCCACTAGATATGCCCAACAGTCCAGACCCACTAGATACACCCTCTAGTCCAGACCCACTAGATATGCCCTCTATTCCAGACCCACTAGATACACCCTCTAGTACAGACCCACTAGATACACCCTCTAGTCCAGACCCACTAGATATGCCCTCACCAACCCACAAACCCTAGTCCAGACCCACTAGATATGCCCTCTAGTCCAGACCCACTAGATATGCCCTCTAGTCCAGACCCACTAGATACACCCTCTAGTCCAGACCCACTAGATACACCCTCTAGTCCAGACCCACTAGATACACCCTCTAGTCCAGACCCACTAGATACACCCTCTAGTCCAGACCCACTAGATATGCCCTCTAGTCCAGACCCACTAGATATGCCCTCTAGTCCAGACCCACTAGATATGCCCTCTAGTCCAGACCCACTAGATACACCTCTAGTCCAGACCCACTAGATACACCCTCTAGTCCAGACCCACTAGATACACCCTCTAGTCCAGACCCACTAGATACACCCTCTAGTCCAACCCAAATACACCCTCTAGTCCAGACCCACTAGATACGCCCTCTAGTCCAGACCCACTAACCTCTAGTCCAGACCCACTAGATGCACCCTCTAGTCCAGACCCACTAGATACACCCTCTAGTCCAGACCCACTAGATACACCCTCTAGTCCAGACCCACTAGATATGCCCTCTAGTCCAGACCCACTAGATACACCCTCTAGTCCAGACCCACTAGATGCACCCTCTAGTCCAGACCCACTAGATACGCCCTCTAGTCCAGACCCACTAGATATGCCTCTAGTCCAGACCCACTAGATATGCCCTCTAGTCCAGACCACTAGATATGCCCTCTAGTCCAGACCCACTAGATATGCCCTCTAGTCCAGACCCACTAGATATGCCCTCTAGTCCAGACCACTAGATACACCCTCTAGTCCAGACCCACTAGATATGCCCAACAGTCCAGACCCACTAGATACACCCTCTAGTCCAGACCCACTAGATACACCCTCTAGTCCACACCCACTAGATATGCCCTCTAGTCCAGACCCACTAGATACACCCTCTAGTCCAGACCCACTAGATATGCCCTCTAGTCCAGACCCACTAGATATGCCCTCTAGTCCAGACCACTAGATACACCCTCTAGTCCAGACCCACTAGATATGCCCTCTAGTCCAGACCCACTAGATATGCCCTCTAGTCCAGACCCACTAGATATGCCCTCTAGTCCAGACCAACTAGATATGCCCTCTAGTCCAGACCCACTAGATATGCCCTGTAGTCCAGACCCACTAGATATGCCCTCTAGTCCAGACCCACTAGATACACCCTCTAGTCCAGACCCACTAGATATGCCCACCAGTCCAGACCCACTAGATACACCCTCTAGTCCAGACCCACTAGATATGCCCTCTATTCCAGACCCACTAGATACACCCTCTAGTACAGACCCACTAGATACACCCTCTAGTCCAGACCCACTAGATATGCCCTCTAGTCCAGACCCACTAGATATGCCCTCTAGTCCAGACCCACTAGATACAGCCTCTAGTCCAGACCCACTAGATACACCCTCTAGTCCAGACCGACTAGATACACCCTCTAGTCCAGACCCACTAGATACACCCTCTAGTCCAGACCCACTATATAACCCTCTAGTCCAGACCCACTAGATACGCCCTCTAGTCCAGACCCACTAGATATGCCTCTAGTCCAGACCCACTAGATACGCCCTCTAGTCCAGACCCACTAGATACACCCTCTAGTCCAGACCCACTAGATACACCCTCTAGTCCAGACCCACTAGATATGCCCTCCAGTCCAGACCCACTAGATACACCCTCTAGTCCAGACCCACTAGATACACCCTCTAGTCCAGACCCACTAGATATGCCCTCTAGTCCAGACCCACTAGATACACCCTCTAGTCCAGACCCACTAGATATGCCCTCTAGTCCAGACCCACTAGATATGCCCTCTAGTCCAGACCCACTAGATACACCCTCTAGTCCAGACCCACTAGATACACCCTCTAGTCCAGACCCACTAGATATGCCCAACAGTCCAGACCCATTAGATACACCCTCTAGTCCAGACCCACTAGATACACCCTCTAGTCCACACCCACTAGATATGCCCTCTAGTCCAGACCCACTAGATACACCCTCTAGTCCAGACCCACTAGATATGCCCTCTAGTCCAGACCCACTAGATATGCCCTCTAGTCCAGACCCACTAGATACACCCTCTAGTCCAGACCCACTAGATACACCCTCTAGTCCAGACCCACTAGATATGCCCTCTAGTCCAGACCCACTAGATATGCCCTCTAGTCCAGACCCACTAGATATGCCCTCTAGTCCAGACCCACTAGATATGCCCTGTAGTCCAGACCCACTAGATATGCCCTCTAGTCCAGACCCACTAGATACACCCTCTAGTCCAGACCCACTAGATATGCCCAACAGTCCAGACCCACTAGATACACCCTCTAGTCCAGACCCACTAGATATGCCCTCTATTCCAGACCCACTAGATACACCCTCTAGTACAGACCCACTAGATACACCCTCTAGTCCAGACCCACTAGATATGCCCTCTAGTCCAGACCCACTAGATATGCCCTCTAGTCCAGACCCACTAGATACAGCCTCTAGTCCAGACCCACTAGATACACCCTCTAGTCCAGACCGACTAGATACACCCTCTAGTCCAGACCCACTAGATACACCCTCTAGTCCAGACCCACTATATACACCCTCTAGTCCAGACCCACTAGATATGCCCTCTAGTCCAGACCCACTAGATACGCCCTCTAGTCCAGACCCACTAGATGCACCCTCTAGTCCAGACCCACTAGATACACCCTCTAGTCCAGACCCACTAGATATGCCCTCTAGTCCAGACCCACTACATACGCCCTCTAGTCCAGACCCACTAGATGCACCCTCTAGTCCAGACCCACTAGATGCACCCTCTAGTCCAGACCCACTAGATACACCCTCTAGTCCAGACCCACTAGATACGCCCTCTAGTCCAGACCCACTAGATATTCCCTCTAGTCCAGACCCATTAGATGCACCCTCTAGTCCAGACCCACTAGATATGCCCTCTAGTCCAGACCCACTAGATATGCCCTCTAGTCCAGACCCACTAGATACGCCCTCTAGTCCAGACCCACTAGATACGCCCTCTAGTCCAGACCCACTAGATACACCCTCTAGTCCAGACCCACTAGATATGCCCTCTAGTCCAGACCCACTAGATACCCTCTAGTCCAGACCCACTAGATATGCCCCCAACAGTCCAGACCCACTAGATAACCCTCTAGTCCAGACCCACTAGATATGCCCTCTAGTCCAGACCCACTAGATACACCCTCTAGTCCAGACCCACTAGATACACCCTCTAGTCCAGACCCACTAGATATGCCCTCTAGTCCAGACCCACTAGATATGCCCTCTAGTCCAGACCCACTAGATACACCCTCTAGTCCAGACCCACTAGATACACCCTCTAGTCCAGACCCACTAGATACACCCTCTAGTCCAGACCCACTAGATACACCCTCTAGTCCAGACCCACTAGATACACCCTCTAGTCCAGACCCACTAGATATGCCCTCTAGTCCAGACCCACTAGATACGCCCTCTAGTCCAGACCCACTAGATGCACCCTCTAGTCCAGACCCACTAGATACACCCTCTAGTCCAGACCCACTAGATATGCCCTCTAGTCCAGACCCACTAGATACACCCTCTAGTCCAGACCCACTAGATACACCCTCTAGTCCAGACCCACTAGATATGCCCTCTAGTCCAGACCCACTAGATACACCCTCTAGTCCAGACCCACTAGATACGCCCTCTAGTCCAGACCCACTAGATATGCCCTCTAGTCCAGACCCACTAGATACACCCTCTAGTCCAGACCCACTAGATACACCCTCTAGTCCAGACCCACTAGATATGCCCTCTAGTCCAGACCCACTAGATATGCCCTCTAGTCCAGACCCACTAGATACGCCCTCTAGTCCAGACCCACTAGATACACCCTCTAGTCCAGACCCACTAGATACACCCTCTAGTCCAGACCCACTAGATACACCCTCTAGTCCAGACCCACTAGATACACCCTCTAGTCCAGACCCACTAGATATGCCCTCTAGTCCAGACCCACTAGATACGCCCTCTAGTCCAGACCCACTAGATACACCCTCTAGTCCAGACCCACTAGATACACCCTCTAGTCCAGACCCACTAGATACACCCTCTAGTCCAGACCCACTAGATACACCCTCTAGTCCAGACCCACTAGATACACCCTCTAGTCCATAACCCACTACATACAACCTCTAATCCAGACCCACTAGATACAACCCTCTAGTCCTAACCACTAGGATACACCCTCTAGTCCATACCACTAGATACACCCTCTCCTAACCCCCTAGATACAACCTCTAGTCATACACCCTAGATACACCCTCTAGTCTCAACCCCTAGGTACACCCCTAGTCAGTCCTCACCCCATAGGTACACCTCTATCCTCACCCTAGCTACACCCCTAGTCCACACCCAACCTAGATAAACCCTCTAGTCCCAACCCCTAGATAACCCTCTAGTCCTCACCCCCTAGGTACACCCCACTAGTCCTCACCCCCTAGTACACCCTCTAGTCTCACCCCTAGGTACACCCCTAGGTACACCCTCTAGTCCTCACCCACTATATACACCCTCTAGTCCTCACCCCCTAGGTACACCCTCTAGTCCTCACCCCCTAGATACACCCTTAGTCCTCACCCCTAGGTACACCTCTAGTCCTCACCCCTAGGTACACCCTCCAGTCTCACCACTAGGTACACCTCTAGTCCTCACCCCTAGGTACACCCCCCCAGTCCTCACCCCCTAGGTACACCCCCAGTCCTCACCCCCTAGGTACACCCTCTAGTCCTCACCCCCTAGGTACACCCTCTAGTCCTCACCCCTAGGTACACCCTCTAGTCCTCACCCCTAGGTACACCCTCTAGTCCTCACCCCCTAGGTACACCCTCTAGTCCTCACCCCCTAGGTACACCCTCTAGTCCTCACCCCTAGGTACACCCCTAGTCCTCACCCCACCCTCTAGGTACACCCCTAGTCCTCACCCCTAGGTGCACCCCCTAGTCCTCACCCCTAGGTACACCCCCTAGTCCTCACCCCCTAGGTACACCCCTAGGTACACCTTCTAGTCCTACCCCTAGGTACACCCTCTAGTCCTCACCCCCTAGGTACACCCTCTAGTCCTCACCCCTAGGTACACCCTCTAGTCCTCACCCCCTAGGTACACCTCTAGTCCTCACCCCCTAGGTACACCCCTAGTCCTCACACCCATAGGTACACCCCCTAGTCCTCACCCCCTAGGTACACCCCTAGTCCTCACCCCTAGGTACACCCTCTAGTCCTCACTCCCTAGGTACACCTCTAGTATCCACCCTAGGCTAGTCCTCTAGTCCTCACCCCCTAGGTACACCCTCTAGTCCTCACCCCCTAGGTACACCCCCTAGAGTACACCCCCCTCACACCCCTAGGTCACCCCTAGGTACACCCTCTATTCCTCACCCCCTAGGTACACCCTCTAGTCCTCACCCCCCTCACCCCCTAGGTACACAGTCCTCACCCCCTAGGTACACCCTCTAGTCCTCACCCCCTAGGTACACCTCTAGTCCACACCCCCTAGGTACACCCTAGTCCTCACCCCCTAGGTACACCCTCTAGTCCTCACCCCCTAGGTACACCCTCTAGTCCTCACCCCTAGGTACACCCTCTAGTCCTCACCCCCTAGGTACACCCTCACACCCCCTCTAGTCCTCACCCCCTAGGTACACCCTCTAGTCCTCACCCCTAGGTACACACTCTAGTCCTCACCCCCTAGTACCCCTAGTCCTCACCCCCTAAGTACACCCTCTAGTCCTCACCCCAGTACATCCCCTAGGTACACCCTCTAGTCCTCACCCCTAGGTAACCCCTAGTCCTCACCCCCTAGTACACCCTAGTACACCCCACCCCCTAGTCCTCACCCCCTAGGTACACCCCTAGGTAGTCCTCACCCCCTAGGTACCCTCTAGTCCTCACCCCCTAGGTACACCCCTAGTCCTCACCCCCTAGGTACACCCTCTAGTCCTCACCCCCTAGGTACACCCCTAGTCCTCACCCCTAGGTACACCCTCTAGTCCTCACCCCCTAGGTACACCCTCTAGTCCTCACCCCCTAGGTACACCCTCTAGTCCTCACCCCCTAGGTACACCCTCTAGTCCTCACCCCCTAGGTAACCCCCTAGTCCTCACCCCCTAGGTACACCCCCTAGTCCTCACCCCCTAGGTACACCCCTATGTACACCTTCTAGTCCTCACCCCCTAGGTACACCCTCTAGTCCTCACCCCTAGGTACACCCTCTAGTCCTCACCCCCTAGGTACACCCTCTAGTCCTCACCCCCTAGGTACACCCTCTAGTCCTCACCCCCTAGGTACACCCTCTAGCTCACCCCTAGGTACACCTTCTAGTCTCACCCCTAGGACACCCCTAGTCCTCACCCCTAGTACACTAGTCCTCCCCTAGGTACACCCTCTAGTCCTCCCCCTAGGTACACCCTCTAGTCCTCACCCCTAGGTACACCCTCTAGACCACCCCCTAGGTACACCCCTAGGTCACCCTCTAGGTCACCCCTAGTACACCCCCTAGGTACACCCCCTAGTCCTCACCCCCAACACCCCTAGGTACACCCTCTATTCCTACCCCTAGGTACACCTCTATTCCTCACCCCCTAGGTACACCCTCTAGCCCACCCCCTAGTACACCCCTAGTCCTCACCCCCTAGGTACACCCTCTAGTCCTCACCCCTAGGTACACCCTCCACACCCCTAGGTACACCCTCTAGTCCTCACCCCTAGGTACCCCTCTAGTCCTCACCCCCTAGGTACACCCTCACCCCCTAGGTACACCCGTAGTCCCACCCCCTAGTACACCCTCTAGTCCTCACCCCCTAGGTACACCCTAGTCCATCACCCCCTAGGTCCCCAACACCCCACCCACCCCCAACACACCACCCACCCCCAACCCCCACCCACCCCAAACACCCCACCACACCCCCTAGGTACACCCCAACACCTCTAGTCCTCACCCCTAGGTACACCCTCTAGTCCTCACCCCCAACCCCTCACCCCTAGGTACACCCCCTAGGTACACCCTCTAGTCCTCACCCCCTAGGTACACCCTCTAGTCCTCACCCCCTAGGTACACCCCTAGTCCTCACCCCCTAGGTACACCCTCTAGTCCTCACCCCCTAGGTACACCCCCTAGTCCTCACCCCCTAGGTACACCCCCTAGTCCACACCCCCTAGGTACACCCTCTAGTCCTCACCCCCTAGGTACACCCTCTAGTCCTCACCCCCTAGGTACACCCTCTAGTCCTCACCCCCTAGGTACACCCCTAGTCCTCACCCCCTAAGTACACCCTATAGTCCTCACCCCCTAGGTACACCCCTAGTACACCCTATACCTACACCCCTAGGTACACCCCTAGTCCTCACCCCCTAGGTACACCCCCTAGGTACACCCTCCAGTCCTCACCCCCTAGGTACACCCTCTAGTCCTCACCCCTAGGTACACCCTCTAGTCCTCACCCCCTAGTCCACCCCCAACACCCCACCCACCCCCAACACCCTCTAGTCCTCACCCCCTAGGTACACCCTCTAGTCCTCACCCCCTAGGTACACCCTCTAGTCCTCACCCCCTAGGTACACCCCCTAGTCCTCACCCCCTAGGTGCACCCCCTAGTTCGGACTTGTCACTATTAGTCCAGTCAAATTAATGATAGGCCTAAAATAACACTTTCGTTCTCCCCTAGTGGCGGCCAAGGCTATTTGGTGTCATTGGAAAGGTGATCATGTCAGCTTTAATTTACAAAATGTTAGCAGTGTCAAAACGTGTCCGTTGCCATGGAAACGGAACAGAACGACTTCTGTAATGCTACAAAATACAATATATGCTTGTCAATTATAGTCTTTCTTTATTTATCTTATTATTTAACAACATTTTTGTTGCATGCGCATAGCTCTAGATAGTTCCGTTTATGTCATTATTTTAAAAATATAAGCAAGATCACAATAGTCATGTTGCCATGGCACCCATTAACAATTATATAACAGAACCAACCAAAAATGTTTTGCCAAATTTGAGATAAATTGAAGTATGTAGAGCTATGGCCATGTTACAGATATGTTGCTATGTCACAGGTGTACGCACACATATGACACCACACATATCACAAATAATGAAGGATTATACTTAAAATGACCAGAATAATCGTTCTGTTCCGTTTCCATGGCAACGATCAAGTTTTGATCCTGGATTAAAGCTGACATTATAGCAATTCCAATGATACCACAAAACCGTGGCATTGTTTTTTAAAAAAATTGACATTTTACTATCAAGGCATTTAATAACAAAACAAATAATGATGTAGAGGTCTTATATATAGGACTATTCACACACATTGCTTAGTAGGCCTACTGGTTAGCCGCTTAGTTCGCTAAGTCTGTCTAGGAAAACATGTATAGGTTCTCGCAAAGGATTTGACATAAATGGAACATACATACATACAGTTGCTTGCTACTTGCTTTGTACATATTTCAATAAATATAGTGATTTCAAAACTCCGTATCGCTGAATAAAAATAGAAAATATTAAATATATACTTACTAATTTTGAGTAATATTTACAACTTTCCAATCACCGTCCTTGCACACACATATATACAATGTGCATCCGGAATGAACCCATCAACATTTCAGAATGTAGTGTTTGTAGAAATGTTGTAACATATAGGCCTATATACTTGTTTAGTGTTTATATATATATATTGAGTCATCGACAGGGACCAGTTGTTATAAAACAATGACCATATAAGGCAATATACAGACGAATCTGTAGTCCAGTGGTTAACACGTTGGACTGGTAATCCAGGGGTCGCAGGTTCCATTCGCCATCTGACCCTAATAAAATTAACAGTCTTTACAATGGGACTTTAAACCGGTTGCCCATATGAGCGACGCCTCCTGACGAGATTAGTCATTTTAGATTTTTGGAGGAGAGTGCAATGATACAGAGACCCATTCCAGGGGGTCTCCTCTGGTTCAGTCTCCTCTGGTTCTTTTACGTGCACGGTGTAAAGCACCGACACGAGACCTCGGATTAAAGTCCCAACTGAAAGACTTACATATTTGCATATAACTAAACACATCCCACGAACACCGCTTCGCAATCGTTGTAAAATAAATAAAGTTTAAACATTTACTGTACCCGTCAGTACCGTTTACTCGCGTACAACATCAAAACAGTGCAAACCCCGGAAGTAAACAAACACATTACTCACAACAATGGCCGCTCGCGACAAACAAATGGTTTTAGACAACTTTATATGCTCGATTTGTCGGGATGTTTTCACCGATCCTGTAACTGTACCATGTGGGAACAATCATGTGTAGGTGGTTTTCATTATTTCAAGGTAAACTGTAACGTATGCATTGTTGGTTGAGGAGTTAGTTAGTTACACTTTCGGTTGACATATTCCCATGGCTGCGGCACTGGTATCGTCTAGGTCAATAATGGATAAGCTAAAAATGTATTGACTGGTCATGTGTACAGCACGTAGATATTTTGAGGCTCAAGGAGTGAAACGAGAAAGTATGTATATATGTTCCATTAATGTCAAACAACTTGCGGGGACCTAGACATGTTTCCCTGGGCAGGCTTAGCCGACTTAACTTAAGCTGTTAACCAGTACTAAGCAATGTGTGTGAGATGTCTTGCTCAATGACACTACATACGTGGGTGGCATGGCCGAGTATCGAACCTGGGACTGTTCGACTCCAAATCCAACTCTCTACCACTGGACCACGGATGCCACAAGTATCTGCCATTTATTCGTATTTATAAAAAACCGATAAAACGGCAATGCATCTATATACATTCCCTGTAGGCCTAGCCTTGCTCAATGACATTACATACGTGGCCTGACTGAGTATCGAACCTGGGACTGTTCGACTCCAAATCCAACGCTCTACCACTGGACCACAGATGCCACACGTATCTGCCATTTATTCGTATTTATTAGGGATGTCAACGAGTACTCGAGTACTCGATCGAACGTCCGAGTATCGAATACTTTTCAGATAACCGAGTATTCGGTTAAAAAAAAAAAAATCAACAAATCTTTATTTTGCGCAAATACGGAGTTGCCTGTGAACAAATCGTGATCAGTGGGATTAGCGAAACTTCCGCTGTACCAAACAATGCAAAATACAGCGTGTCATGGTGATTAACAATACCTGTATATCACACAGAGCCGGCCACAGTGACCGAATAATTAAGGTGTTGATTCAATTTAATTGGTAAGCGTAAGTTTGATGCAAATTATTTTATCATTGTCGTCACTACTGAGGCGGGTCATCCGATTGTCTGTCGTGTGAATGACATCTTTTGTCTGGTGGTCGGAACTTGTTTTGATGTTATAATTGACACTTACTTGATTACTCAATTTAGAACTTTAAGCAGCTACCCATAGCAGGGCAACACCGAAATATCGTAACTTTTGCCATTAACGTTAACGCTGTTAAACTGTGAAGAGATCTTTAGAATATAAATAGTAGTATAGTAATATAAGTGAATTGTGAGAATGCCTCCACCTAAATCTGTGGTATGGAAGTACTTTGAAAGACTTGACAACACATCGAAGCAATGAATTGATTAAAAGCAGGACCAATCTGATTGACGAGACAAGAAGCATAATCCACGGTAACGGTAACCGAATACTCGATCGAATACCTTTCCGAGTACTTGAGTACCAAAATCACTACTCGTTGACATCCCTAGTATTTATAAAAAACGATAAAACGTCAATGCATCTATATACATTCCCTGTAGGCATCTATCCATTCAACGTTGCAGACACACATCTTCTGACGGTTAAGTTTATCATCAAGTAATTGTCTACCATATCTATATGTAGTAAGGGTTTAGCCATTAATAGCTAAATAATAAATTTAACATACCTGGTTTCCCGTTACTGCAAGGAAGTATTTGATCCTAGCTTGTCAGAGGAATATACTACTGTAGTTGCTTGATGGTGTGTAAAATAATGATATCTGATTGGATAATTGATTAATTTGATTGACAGGTGGTGAATGGTCAATTACCAATGTCTGAATTACTCTTTACCGATGGCCATTGCGTTCAGTCAACTTGTTTATGATGTTTTATTCTAGAATATTTATATTCTTTGTAGAGTATGTAGACAATGTGTTGAACACATTTTGAAAGAAGAGGAGCCCAAATGCCCAGTATGTAGGTCAAAGTTGAAATCCCGCAGAATCAAGAATCAGGATTTTGTTGCTGAACAGATGAAAAGTACAAAACTTGCATGCTATGGATGCAACATGAAGGTATGAACGTACTGTCATTGATGAGCTTGAGTATTCCTTGAATGGGAAGATTCTCCAGCATCAGGAATACCTCTGTCTGAAGTTTTGTCTGCGCCACTTGTTGCCAATTAAAAAATGGAACCAATTTGAAAAATTTGAAGCCAATTAACAACAGCCATATAGTTAGTTTATACAAATTTATTTTAGCTCGATTGCGAAACAAGTTCTTTCAACTTATATTTAATCACTCTCGAGACCTCATTCCTGATGGAATCCATCGCCATGAGGGAGAGAGAAGAGGCAACGTGGAATTTAAATGGCTCCAGCGGGGCTCGAACTCCGGACCTTTCACACCTGACAGCCATATAGTTCACAGATAAATATTTGAAGCTGTGTATTTGACAAAAATATTGCGCCAAATATTTTTCACAAAATTTAGCAAAATAATACTATAATTCATAAGCGTGTGTGCCGCTGTGCGTGGTTCTAGTCGCTGCATGTTGAAATGTTGTCAACGCGAACGTTTTCGGATTCAAGCTGTCAGTGACGTCATCATGTGTGTAATTTATTAATTAATTTATTATGCAATTTATGGTAGTCTAAACGCAACTTTCTAGCGCTTTTGGACTTAAACCGGTAGTGATGCTGTCTAAACACAATGTTCTAGTGTCATTTAGCACACAGTTGCATCATTTTCTAATCATAAAAATTACTTTTCAGCCTAATATGAAAAGAAAATGTGTTTATTTAATTTTTTGGATTACAGTAAAACCTGTCTTAAGCAGCCAACCAAGGGAATGACAGAAATTGGCTGCTTAGCACAGTGGCTGCTTAATAGAGGTCAAATGTATAATAAAGCACCACATTGGGAATCTGGAAATTGGCTGCTTAATACAGGTTGGCTGCTTAACCCTTTCCCTCATAGAAGCACCTCTCGACACCATTACCAATAAGACATACATTGACAATGTAGTAGCCAAACTAATGCTCATAATAAAGGCCAGAATCTCATGTAGTCCCAGTAATATCTATGGAGGTGGGATAGATATGGCCACTACTTATCCACCGCGTGATAGCTAAATGGCTGTCGTTTGTATGGAGATATAATAGTATATTAACCTAAATCTCTATGAAGGAAAGGGTTAATAGAGGTGACCACTAACACAGGTTTTACTGTTCATTTTATAGCGCCACCCGTGATAATAATAATTTCAATATTAATTTGGTGAAATATTAATGGTTCAAACCTGTATTTTATCTGGGAAATCTTCTTTCAGATACTGATTTCGGAAATGAACCAACATGTAGCTGGTTGTAGTAGAATAGACAAAACTATAACATATTTCAAGCCAGTGAAGGAAACGACTCAACGAATTCCAAAGTAATTATTATCACTTAGCATTTTATTCATTTATTTCATGCTTTCCAATGAATTATTGAAATTAATCGGTGCAATTGGTTGAAAGCAGTGGAATAACACATTTTAGTTCTGAACTTCTCATGTGTGGTACCTGGCGGCTGCATGTTGAAATGTTATCAATGCAAACCGTTTCGGGCTCAAGCTGACAGTGACGCCATTAATGACATCTTTTATGCCACCGTTTATTGTCGCCTAAGCAAGAGTTCTCATGCCAATTAGCGTACAGTTGGATCTTTTTTTATCTTAAAAACCCTTTTCAGCCCACAGGGATTCGGCTTTAAATAAAAAGAAAATTTGATTTTTTAAGTGAATGATCACACAATAGTTCACTCATGAACATAGAAAGCTATTTAATAACGCTTTAAATGTTCATTAGGTGAAATATAATTCAATAATTCACTGAATCAAACAAATATCCTGTTAATATTCAAGATGCACGCTAGCTTTGTTCATGATTGACCTTGTATTGCTGGGAATATATTCAACATGCAGACTAGCTTTGTTCATGATTGACCTTGTATTGCTGGGAATATATTCAACATGCAGACTAGCTTTGTTCATGATTGACCTTGTATTGCTGGGAATATATTCAACATGCAGACTAGCTTTGTTCATGATTGACCCTGTATTGCTGGGAATATATTCAAGATGCAGACTAGCTTTGTTTATGATTGACCTTGTATTGCTGGGAATATATTCAACATGCAGACTAGCTTTGTTCATGATTGACCTTGTATTGCTGGGAATATATTCAACATGCAGACTAGCTTTGTTCATGATTGACCTTGTATTGCTGGGAATATATTCAACATGCAGACTAGCTTTGTTCATGATTGACCTTGTATTGCTGGGAATATATTCAACATGCAGACTAGCTTTGTTCATGATTGACCTTGTATTGCTGGGAATATATTCAACATGCAGGCTAGCTTTGTTCATGATTGACCTTGTATTGCTGGGAATATATTCAACATGCAGACTAGCTTTGTTCATGATTGACCTTGTATTGCTGGGAATATATTCAAGATGCAGACTAGCTTTGTTCATGATTGACCTTGTATTGCTGGGAATATATTCAAGATGCAGGCTAGCTTTGTTCATGATTGACCCTGTATTGCTGGGAATATATTGAAGATGCAGACTAGCTTTGTTCATGATTGACCTTGTATTGCTGGGAATATATTCAACCTGCAGACTAGCTTTGTTCATGATTGACCTTGTATTGCTGGGAATATATTCAACATGCAGACTAGCTTTGTTCATGATTGACCTTGTATTGCTGGGAATATATTCAACATGCAGACTAGCTTTGTTCATGATTGACCTTGTATTGCTGGGAATATATTCAACATGCAGACTAGCTTTGTTCATGATTGACCTTGTATTGCTGGGAATATATTCAAGATGCAGGCTAGCTTTGTTCATGATTGGCCCTGTATTGCTGGAAATATATTGAAGATGCAGACTAGCTTTGTTCATGATTGACCTTGTATTGCTGGGAATATATTCAACATGCAGACTAGCTTTGTTCATGATTGACCTGTATTGCTGGGAATATATTCAAGATGCAGGCTAGCTTTGTTCATGATTGACCCTGTATTGCTGGGAATATATTCAACATGCAGACTAGCTTTGTTCATGATTGACCTTGTATTGCTGGGAATATATTCAAGATGCACGCTAGCTTTGTTCATGATTGACCTTGTATTGCTGGGAATATATTCAACATACAGACTAGCTTTGTTCATGATTGACCTTGTATTGCTGGGAATATATTCAAGATGCAGGCTAGCTTTGTTCATGATTGACCTTGTATTGCTGGGAATATATGCAAGATGCAGGCTAGCTTTGTTCATGATTGACCTTGTATTGCTGGGAATATATTCAACATACAGACTAGCTTTGTTCATGATTGACCTTTTATTGCTGGGAATATATTCAACATGCATACTAGCTTTGTTCATGATTGACCTTGTATTGCTGGGAATATATTCAAGATGCAGACTAGCTTTGTTCATGATTGACCTGTATTGCTGGGAATATATTCAAGATGCAGACTAGCTTTGATCATGATTGACCTTGTATTGCTGGGAATATATTCAAGATGCACGCTAGCTTTGTTCATGATTGACCTTGTATTGTTGGGAATCTATTCAAGATGCAGACTAGCTTTGTTCATATGATTGACCTTGTATTGCTGGGAATATATTCAAGATGCAGGCTAGCTTTGTTCATGATTGACCTTGTATTGCTGGGAATATATTCAAGATGCAGACTAGTCACAGTTAACACTGTTTTAATGGTATTTCAGAAACTTGCCCAACAGGTCAACATTCAAGTGTCCATACTGTGGATTGAAGAACCTTGATACAACGGCTTTACGGACACATTGTAATGACCAACATGGCGGTAGTTCCAATCCCGTTGTAAGATATTTTAATTTGTACTTAAACCTAGTGAGATAGTACCCAGCACCATATCTAAATTAGTATTGGCGATCATTTCCCGAGCTTTCTCGATGGTGGCGATTCAAAAGTTGACATTTTGTTTCCAGTTTCATCCACTTAGTAAGCCACGACAGCGAGGAACTGAATGTGTAAATCATTTTTATCACGTCGTATTCACATTGCAATATAAAAAACCGGGACACTCGTATACAACGTAATATCGTCTATATAGAGTATAGAAAACCACAATAGCAAGTATAAAAAACCGGGACACTCGTATACAACGTAATATCGTCTATATAGAGTAGAGTAAACCACAATATCAAGTATAAAAACCGGTGCACTCGCATACAACGTAATATCATCTATATAGAGTAGAGTAAACCACAATATCTCCATACATGTATGTCCTGTGTGTGTATTACATGTACTCCATACAGGTATGTCCTGTGTGTGTATTACATGTACTCCATATAGGTATGTCCTGTGTGTGTATTACATGTACTCCATACAGGTATGTCCTGTGTGTGTATTACATGTACTCCATATAGGTATGTCCTGTGTGTGTATTACATGTACTCCATACAGGTATGTCCTGTGTGTGTATTACATGTACTCCATACAGGTATGTCCTGTGTGTGTATTACATGTACTCCATACAGGTATGTCCTGTGTGTGTATTACATGTACTCCATTATCTCCATACAGGTATGTCCTGTGTGTGTATTACATGTACGCCATATCTCCATACAGGTATGTCCTGTGTGTGTATTACATGTATGTCATATCTCCATACAGGTATGTCCTGTGTGTGTATTACATGTACGTCATATCTCCATACAGGTATGTCCTGTGTGTGTATTACATGTATGCCATATCTCCATACAGGTATGCCATGTGTGTGTATTACATATTTCCATACAGGTATGTCCTGTGTGTGTATTACATATCTCCATACAGGTATGTCCTGTGTGTGTATTACATGTACTCCATATCTCCATACAGGTATGTCCTGTGTGTGTATTACATGTACGCCATACAGGTATGTCCTGTGTGTGTATTACATGTATGCCATATCTCCATACAGGTATGTCCTGTGTGTGTATTACATGTACGCCATATCTCCATACAGGTATGTCCTGTGTGTGTATTACATGTACTCCATATCTCCATACAGGTATGTCCTGTGTGTGTATTACATGTACGCCATACAGGTATGTCCTGTGTGTGTATTACATGTATGCCATATCTCCATACAGGTATGTCCTGTGTGTGTATTACATGTACGCCATATCTCCATACAGGTATGTCCTGTGTGTGTATTACATGTACGCCATATATCCATGTCCTGTGTGTGTATTACATGTATGCCATATCTCCATACAGGTATGTCCTGTGTGTGTATTACATGTACGCCATATCTCCATGTCCTGTGTGTGTATTACATGTATGCCATATCTCCATACAGGTATGTCCTGTGTGTGTATTACATGTACGCCATATCTCCATACAGGTATGTCCTGTGTGTGTATTACATGTACGCCATATCTCCATACAGGTATGTCCTGTGTGTGTATTACATGTATGTCATATCTCCATACAGGTATGTTCTGTGTGTGTATTACATGTATGCCATATCTCCATACAGGTATGTTGTGTGTGTGTATTACATGTATGCCATATCTCCATGTCCTGTGTGTGTATTACATGTATGCCATATCTCCATGTCTTGTGTGTGTATTACATGTACGCCATATCTCCATACAGGTATGCCCTGTGTGTGTATTACATATTTCCATACAGACCTGTATGCCATATCTCCATACAGGTATGTCCTGTGTGTGTATTACATGTATGCCATATCTCCATACAGGTATGTCCTGTGTGTGTATTACATGTATGCCATATCTCCATGTCCTGTGTGTGTATTACATGTATGCCATATCTCCATGTCCTGTGTGTGTATTACATGTACGCCATATCTCCATACAGGTATGCCCTGTGTGTGAATTACATATTTCCATACAGGTATGTCCTGTGTGTGTATTACATGTACGCCATATCTCCATACAGGTATGTCCTGTGTGTGTATTACATGTATGCCATATATCCATGTCCTGTGTGTGTATTACATGTATGCCATATCTCCATGTCCTGTGTGTGTATTACATGTACACCATATCTCCATACAGGTATGCCCTGTGTGTGTATTACATATTTCCATACAGGTATGTCCTGTGTGTGTATTACATGTATGCCATATCTCCATACAGGTATGTCCTGTGTGTGTATTACATGTACGCCATATCTCCATACAGATATGTCCTGTGTGTGTATTACATATTTCCATACAGGTATGTCCTGTGTGTGCATCAATGCCGTGGGGGAACAAAAATCAGACAAGCATGGACTTCATGCATCACCTCAATATACGGCACAAGTTTGAGTACGATACATATGTGGTAAGTGTAATAAGACCGTAACCCTGTCTGGGATTTATCACGTTCATTTAATAGGGTTTTTCTAGAACTGAATGACAATGTCTTGCCCTTTATGGCACCCTTTTTAAATTATTTGGTTGAGATGTCTTTTATAAACCTCAATGGACTGGACGAGTGCCATATGGTGGACAGACCATTTTAGACTCAAACCCGTTCCTACTGCCACTTTGATCCAAGCATAATTAGCTGTCAATCACGGTATGTTGTCAACATTTTCTAACCCCAAATAACCCCTCCAGCACCTACCTCTTACGATGCTCAAAATGCACCCTACCTCTTTTCTGACCTACCCTGCCCATTTTTTCCATTTGAGTAAACCTCATTTAAATATTCAACCAGATTTGGATATAGCAGTCACTGTCTATTGATGTATATATATTGAAGGCAAACAATTGTATCAGACCAGTTAGAATCAAGCTCTCTGAATGGCTGTTCACAGTTTCAGAATCAATCTCAGATTCGACCAATCCGTATCCCTGGATCTTGAATCAATCTTTCGTGATTGGCTACTACTCCAATACAAATCTCAGAAGACATACAGATGTCGACTTCGTCCACCACTCTGGTCAAGTGGTTACGGTCGTTGGACTTGTGTACCACTGTAACCTATCATCACTGATGGTCACGGGTTCGAGCCCCACTCAGACCCTGTCTCATTTATATGAAAATGTTTGCAGTTTCTTACGGAGGTTGGTGCACCAAGTACTGGTTAACCAGGAAAGGTGTTGTTAGGTAAACTGCCGGTCGCTCAAATGGGCAACAGGTAGCGACGTTAAATAAACTTAAAAAAGAAATAAAATACGAGATTTCAATCCTGGGTAAATATATACACTATTTTACTTGTTTATTTATTCAATAGGTTTGCCTAGAACCCCTTGACTTATGGGTGCATATATGCATGTATCGTACATTTATTCTATAAGTTTACCTAGAACCCCTTAACTTATGGGTGCATATATGCATGTATCGTACATTTATTCTATAGGCTTGCCTAGACCCCCAACTTATGGATGGATATATGCATGTATCGTACATTTATTCTATAGGTTTGCCTAGAACCCCTTGACTTATGGGTGCATATATGCATGTATCGTACATTTATTCTATAGGTTTGCCTAGAACCCCTTGACTTATGGGTGCATGTATTCAATAGGTTTACCTAGAACCCCTTGACTTATGGGTGCATATATGCATGTATCGTACATTTATTCTATAGTCTTGCCTCGAACCCCTTGACTTATGGGTGCATGTATTCAATAGGTTTACCTAGAACCCCTTGACTTATGGGTGCATAATGCATGTATCGTACATTTATTCAATAGGTTTGCCTAGAACCACTCCCCCGACTTATGGATGGATATATATACACTATTTCACTTGTTACTCTGCAGGACTATGGTCAAGACGATAACGATATGCTGTTAGCTGCTATGCAAGCTTCGCTGGAGAATTCCTGAGAACACAAACATTCATTCTTATAATGTCAACAATTCTGAGGTGCAGACAGACACAAGCTTGGCAAGAATCATTCGTGCAAAGCGCACTGTTGCATAACAGCGTGAAATTAAGCTGCCGTGATATTTAGCTAATATACAGTATGTGACTGTACGTACATATATATTTTACTGGTTCAGTTTTATATGAAATGTACTTTTTTCATATTATTTACTGTTTATGTTTTGCTCACTTTAATATCATTACAATGGAGGTGAATCGTCACTTTGAGGATATTGGTTTGTTATAAACACAACTGACAATTCCAAATCTCACAAATAGCATGCAATGTCACACTTCATATATCGTTTGTATAGGATTAACTGCAGTGTTGATGGACAATGGAATGCTTGGATTTTATCAGTTTACTTGATCATGTATTAAAAATGATGTATGCGGATGAAAGGAACAGTATATATACTACTTATGATTGTTTAAAGTGATGTATGCGGATGAAAGGAACAGTATATATACTGCTTATGATTGTTTAAAGTGATGTATGCGGATGAAAGGAACAGTATATATACTACTTATGATTGTTTAAAGTGATGTATGCGGATGGAAGGAACAGTATATATACTACTTATGATTGTTTAAAGTGATGTATGCGGCTGAAAGGAACAGTATATATATTACTTATGATTGTTTAAAGTGATGTATGCGAATGAAAGGAACAGTATATATACTACTTATGATTGTTTAAAGTGATGTATGCGGATGAAAGGAACATATTACTTATGAGTGTTTAAAGTGATGTACGCGGATGAAAGGAACAGTATATATACTACTTATGATTGTTTAAAGTGATGTACACGGATGAAAGGAACAGTATATATACTACTTATGATTGTTTAAAGTGATGTATGCGGATGGAAGGAACAGTATATATACTACTTATGATTGTTTAAAGTGATGTACACGGATGAAAGGAACAGTATATATACTACTTATGATTGTTTAAAGTGATGTATGCGGATGAAAGGAACAGTATATATACTACTTATGAATGCTTAAAGTGATGTATGCGGATTAAAGGAACAGTATATATACTACTTATGATTGTTTAAAGTGATGTACGCGGATGAAAGGAACAGTATATATAATACTTATGATCACATTGATGTATATATGCATTGTTTGATCACATTGATGTATATATGCATTGTTTGATCACATTGATGTATATATGCATTGTTTGATCACATTGATGTATATATGCATTGCTTGGTTCCATTGATGTATATATGCATTGTTTGATCACATTGATGTATATATGCATTGTTTGATCACATTGATGTATATATGCATTGTTTGATCACATTGATGTATATATGCATTGTTTGATCACATTGATGTATATATGCATTGTTTGATCACATTGATGTATATATGCATTGTTTGGTTCCATTGATGTATATATGCATTGCTTGGTTCCATTGATGTATATATGCATTGTTTGGTCACATTGATGTATATATGCATTGTTTGATCACATTGATGTATATATGCATTGTTTGATCACATTGATGTATATATGCATTGTTTGGTCACATTGATGTATATATGCATTGTTTGATCACATTGATGTATATATGCATTGTTTGATCACATTGATGTATATATGCATTGTTTGGTCACATTGATGTATATATGCATTGTTTGATCACATTGATGTATATATGCATTGTTTGGTTCCATTGATGTATATATGCATTGCTTGGTTCCATTGATGTATATATGCATTGTTTGATCACATTGATGTATATATGCATTGTTTGATCACATTGATGTATATATGCATTGTTTGGTCACATTGATGTATATATGCATTGTTTGATCACATTGATGTATATATGCATTGTTTGATCACATTGATGTATATATGCATTGTTTGATCACATTGATGTATATATGCATTGTTTGATCACATTGATGTATATATGCATTGTTTGATCACATTGATGTATATATGCATTGTTTGTCATTGATGTATATATGCATTGTTTGATCACATTGATGTATATATGCATTGTTTGATCACATTGATGTATATATGCATTGTTTGATCACATTGATGTATATATGCATTGTTTGATCACATTGATGTATATATGCATTGTTTGATCACATTGATGTATATATGCATTGTTTGATCACATTGATGTATATATGCATTGTTTGGTTCCATTGATGTATATATGCATTGTTTGATCACATTGATGTATATATGCATTGCTTGGTTCCATTGATGTATATATGCATTGTTTGGTTCCATTGATGTATATATGCATTGTTTGATCACATTGATGTATATATGCATTGTTTGATCACATTGATGTATATATGCATTGTTTGGTCACATTGATGTATATATGCATTGTTTGATCACATTGATGTATATATGCATTGCTTGTGTTACATTGATGTATATATGCATTGCTTGTGTTACAAGTGATATACCTATATATCAATATGCTCAGGTAAATGTACGAGGCATCGTTTACTTGTTGTTTTGATCATTTGAAATACATTCTAACTACAGCAATATTATATATAATACGGTCAAATATGATGGATGTAAATAGTATCTTTAATTTAAACTTTATTTATTTTACAACGATAGCGAAGCAAGTTTTACCAACTTATATTAATTACTCTTGTTAACTTATATTCTAACACGACCAAGCTAATAACATACATACTTGTAGAGTAAAATCTACCTCGGGTTATTCTGAACCTTGAACTATGCTACGTCACATGATGTTTGTAAATACTACCGTGGGAATTCGCGGAAGTGAGCTATTTTTAGAATCAGATAATCTCTTGTTCGTCTTGTTTTTCTGTTAAGTAACGTTTCAGTTACTATTCTGTACAGTTTTATTTGACAAAATAAATATAATTATTGATCAGTTACAACTTTTGTTCATTTATGAACTAGATTGATATTTTCCATAAAAAATAACGTCATCATCCCTTACGTGGGAGGACATTTCGAAAACCAAATGCAGCGGAGTAGCACCGCGTTTGAAGAAAATACTCCTTTGATTCTCGTCTAAAATTATTAGAAGTAAGTCGTGTTAGAATCGAAATAATAAGTATCAACCGTGGTATACCGCAGAATAACCCGAGTTTGAAGTTCTTATGCGTAGAAATATATCACGAAGGCCTTCGTGATATATTTCTACGCATAAGAACTTCAAACTTGGGTTATTCTACGATATACCACGGTTGATACTTATTATTTCTTAATTAATCACTCTCGTTAGTATCTTTGGTTCCTTATAAAAAAGTAATGAGATAGGATAAGAGACAGGTGTCTTATACCTCAAATATTATACAGACCTGGGGAAATTGAACAAAGTAATTGTAATTACCTGTAATTAATTACAAAAATGAAAATAATTGTATGTAATTTGTAATTGAGTATTTTTTAATTACATGTAATAGTAATTTAATTAATTACTTTCAAAATATGCCTGTAATTAACAATTACTTTTCAATTACAATTCAATGACAATCATGTATAATATGTATTGATGGATTGCTATGATTCCTATCATAATACAATGTACTTGTGTTAGACAGGCTATTTATTGGAAACAGAATTGTAACTCTTAATTTAATATGAATAGATTTGGCTCAACGTGTATTTTCCAATAAGAATTTATATTTAAATGTAATTTGTAATTTAATTAATTACATTCTGAAAAAGTAATTGTAATTTAATTAATTACATTGTAAATTTGATGTATTTGTAACTAACATTGCCATGCAATTGGTAATTTAATTAATTACATTGGGAAGTAATTGTAATTAATTACATTGTAAATTTGATGTAATTGTATTTGTAATTATAACATTACCATGTAATTTAATTAATTACATTTGGGAGAGTAATTGTAATTAATTACATTGTAAATTTGATGTAATTGTATTTGTAATATTGCCATGTAATTGGTAATTTAATTAATTACACTGCTGTGTAATTGATCCCAGGTCGGATATTATACTATATTATGTTAATTTCCGTTATGTTTTTTGTGTTATACATTTATTGATCGTTGCACCCTGGTTTATCGGGGCGACGCCTCTAGTAGTATCCTCCAGTAGTATATTAGTCATTTCATTTTTTTGGAGGATAGTGGTATAGAAGCTGCTCTTGTTCCAGAAGCATCCCTGGTTGTTTTACACGCCCGGTGTATAGCACGCCCGGTGTATAGCACCGATACATGCTACATACGTTTATAGTCCATCTGAAATACTTAATATTATTGGGGTTAGGCGGTGGATCTACCTGCGATCCCTGGATTCGCAGTCCAACATGTTGTTAACTACTGACCCGTCTATATCAGGAGATATTATTTATCTTACAAGTTTATAACTGATGTACAACGGTCACCCTTGGGAAGGTGATACATTAAACCATCTGTACAACAACCACCCTTGGGAAGGTGATACAGTAAACCATCTGTACAACAGTCACCCTTGGGAAGGTGATACATTAAGCCATCTGTACAACAGTCACCCTTAGGAAGGTGATACATTAAACCATCTGTACAACAACCACCCTTGGGAAGGTGATACAGTAAACCATCTGTACAACAACCACCCTTGGGAAGGTGATACAGTAAACCATCTGTACAACAGTCACTCCTGGGAAGGTGATACAGTAAACCATCTGTACAACAACCACCCTTGGGAAGGTGATACAGTAAACCATCTGTACAACAACCACCCTTGGGAAGGTGATACAGTAAACCATCTGTACAACAACCACCCTTGGGAAGGTGATACAGTAAACCATCTGTACAACAACCACCCTTGGGAAGGTGATACAGTAAACCATCTGTACAACAACCACTCTTGGGAATGTGATACAGTAAACCATCTGTACAACAACCACCCTTGGGAAGGTGATACAGTAAAACATATGTACAACAACCACCCTTGGGAAGGTTATACACCACTTTAGAATAAAATCTATGGAATACATGTACGTTTATATGAGGCATGCCAGCATGTAAACATTAAGGCTATTGCTATGTTGTGGTTTACTTTGTTTTAATGACACACTGAAATAAATTATTCATTTAAACAATATTTGCAATATTTTACATCACAAACAGGAAAACAAATATACATGTACACAATGATATCTTGTACATGTGTAAAGTGGAATCCTGTCTGTAAAGTCCACTGTGCAATCTCCATAGCGATAGATTCAATCAGGATTAATATAAAGTAAAGTGTTTGTTTATTATACTGGGATCATTCTAGAGGGCGATGTGGGCGAAATAGTCGCCCTAGGGACCCCGACATCGCCCTCTGGGGGCCCACTTCTCCCTAAAAAAAAATATTTTTTTTGGTTTTTACGATTTTCAAACAAAATTTTGTCTAGTAAGATACACTGGCCCATTATAAAGCACTCCTTCTATTCAAATGTTGTATTTAATGGTTGTACTGTGCATTTTAACCCTATTTTGCAGACGTATATTAAAGAACACCATTTAAGGAAGCGATCACGCGCTTTCTCACTTCTCCCAAAAATTCTGACCTAGAATGAACCCTGATTATAGTGTCACCTCTATTGAAAGGGACAGCCATTACAGACTTCTCCCCAAATCCTATGTTTGTAGGCCAGGCACCAGGCCACAGGCTGATATATATAGGCAATCGGTAACCATTATTTAACTAGCTAGCGGCTCACCAACCGGCCATATCAGAACTAACCCCTGACAAGTTTCGAACCTTAGACCTCCCACAAATGCCTTAACCGCTATGCCACGGAGACGGAGATGTTATACACCAGCCATGATGTTATACACCAGCCATGATGTTATACACCAGCCATGATGTTATACACCAGCATGATGTTATACACAAGCATGATGTTATACACCAGCATGATGTTATACACCAGCATGATGTTATACACCAGCCATGATGTTATACACCAGCATGATGTTATACACCAGCCATGATGTTATACACCATTCATGATGTTATACACCAGCCATGATGTTATACACCATTCATGATGTTATACACCAGCCATGATGTTATACACCAACCATGATGTTATATACCAGCCATGATGTTATACACAAGCATGATGTTATACACCAGCATGATGTTATACCCAGCATATGTTATACACCACAAAACCCAAAACACCAGCATGATTATACACCCATGATGTATACACCAGCATGATGTTATACACCAGCATGATGTTATACACCATCATGATGTTATACACCAGCATGATGTTATACACAAGCATGATGTTATACACCAGCCATGATGTTATACACCAGCATGATGTTATACCCAGCATGACACCAGCCATGATGTTATACACCAGCATGATGTTATACACCAGCATGATGTTATACACAAGCATGATGTTATACACCAGCATGATGTTATACACCAGCATGATGTTATACACAAGCATGATGTTATACACCAGCCATGATGTTATACACCAGCATGATGTTATACACCAGCCATGATGTTATACACCAGCCTTGATGTTATACACCAGTCATGATGTTATACACCAGAGCCATGATGTTATACACCATTCATGATGTTATACACCAGCCATGATGTTATACACCATTCATGATGTTATACACCAGCCATGATGTTATACACCAACCATGATGTTATATACCAGTCTAATGTTATACACCAGATCCATGAGTTATACACCAGCCATGATGTTATACACCAGCCTGATGTTATACACCAGCCATGATGTTATACACCATTCATGAGTATACACCACATGTTATACACCAGCCATGATGTTAAACCATTCATGATGTTATACACCAGCCATGATGTTACACCAAAACCCAAACACCACAATACACCAGCCATGATGTTATACACCAGCCATGAGTTATCACAGCCATATACAATGATGTTATCACCACATGATGTTATACACAGCCATGATGTTATCACCTTCATGATATTATACACCATTCATGATGTTATACACCACCAGATGTTATACACAGCCATGATTTAACACCAGCATGATGTTATACACCAGTGATGTTATACACCACCAGATACCCATGATGTTATACACCAGCCATGATGTTATACACCAGCCATGATGTTATACACCAGCATGATGTTATACACCAGCCATGATGTTATACACCAGCCATGATGTTATACACCAGCCATGATGTTATACACCAGCCATGATGTTATACACCAGCATGATGTTATACACCAGCATAATGTTATACACCAGCCTTGTCAAGATCCTTAGAAACACTAGATCTCGTCAAGTTCCTTAGCAACACTAGATCTTGTCTGGTTCCTTAGCAACACTAGATCTCATCAAGTTCCTTAGCAACACTAGATCTTGTCTGGTTCTTTAGAAACACTAGATCTCGTCAAGTTCCTTAGCAACACTAGATCTTGTCTGGTTCCTTAGAAACACTAGATCTCATCAAGTTCTTTAGAAACACTAGATCTCGTCAAGTTCCTTAGCAACACTAGATCTTGTCTGGTTCTTTAGAAACACTAGATCTCGTCAAGTTCCTTAGCAACACTAGATCTCGTCAAGTTCTTTAGAAACACTAGATCTCGTCAAGTTCCTTAGCAACACTAGATCTTGTCTGGTTCTTTAGAAACACTAGATATTGTCTGGTTCTTTAGAAACACTAGATCTCGTCAAGTTCTTTAGAAACACTAGATCTCGTCAAGTTCTTTAGAAACACTATATCTCGTCAAGTTCTTTAGAAACACTAGATATTGTCTGGTTCTTTAGAAACACTAGATCTCGTCTGGTTCCTTAGAAAAACTCAATCTCATCAAGTTCTTTAGAAACACTAGATCTCGTCAAGTTCTTTAGCAACACTAGATCTCGTCAAGTTCCTTAGCAACACTAGATCTCGTCAAGTTCCTTAGCAACACTATATCTCGTCAAGTTCTTTAGAAACACTAGATCTCGTCAAGTTCCTTAGCAACACTAGATCTTGTCTGTTCTTGGAAAAACTCAATCTCATCAAGTTCTTTAGAAACACTAGATCTCGTCTGGTTCCTTAGAAACACTAGATCTCATCAAGTTCTTTAGAAACACTAGATCTCGTCAAGTTCCTTAGCAACACTATATCTCGTCAAGTTCTTTAGAAACACTAGATCTCGTCAAGTTCCTTAGCAACACTAGATCTTGTCTGTTCATTAGAAAAACTCAATCTCATCAAGTTCTTTAGAAACACTAGATCTCGTCTGGTTCCTTAGAAACACTAGATCTCATCAAGTTCTTTAGAAACACTAGATCTCGTCAAGTTCCTTAGCAACACTAGATCTTGTCTGTTCATTAGAAAAACTCAATCTCATCAAGTTCTTTAGAAACACTAGATCTCGTCTGGTTCCTTAGAAACACTAGATCTCATCAAGTTCTTTAGAAACACTAGATCTCGTCAAGTTCCTTAGCAACACTAGATCTTGTCTGTTCATTAGAAAAACTCAATCTCATCAAGTTCTTTAGAAACACTAGATCTCGTCTGGTTCCTTAGAAACACTAGATCTCATCAAGTTCTTTAGAAACACTAGATCTCGTCAAGTTCCTTAGCAACACTAGATCTTGTCTGTTCATTAGAAAAACTCAATCTCATCAAGTTCTTTAGAAACACTAGATCTCGTCTGGTTCCTTAGAAACACTAGATCTCATCAAGTTCTTTAGAAACACTAGATCTTCGTCAAGTTGTGCTAAAATTAGCCTTACAGTGGCCTGAAATACAAAATTAATTAATGATTAGTAAATAACTAGATTTAAGCTCGGAAAACTTAAGCTTGTAAATGTTTTATGGTCTCTTTAATAAAATGTTAAATGACGTTGTGTACATCTGTACGATAGCGACTGGTGTGGTTCTGTATGCCCTGGTCTCTATGACCACTAGTGACTCGCTTCTCATCAATGCAACCCGGGTTCGATCCACGGAAACATGGACATTCAGCAAAGACAGCTGGATAGTGTTCCTTACTCGAGAACCTGGATATAAACATGACATTGAGCAGACAGCTGGATAGTGTTCCTTACTGGAGAACCTGTATAGAAACATGGACATTCAGCAGAGACAGCTGGATAGTGTTCCTTACTGGAGAACCTGGATAGAAACATGGACATTCAGCAGACAGCTGGATAGTGTTCCTTACTGGAGAACCTGTATAGAAACATGGACATTCAGCAGAGACAGCTGGATAATGTTCCTTACTGGAGAACCTGTATAGAAACATGGACATTCAGCAGAGACAGCTGGATAATGTTCCTTACTGGAGAACCTGGATAGAAACATGGACATTCAGCAGAGACAGCTGGATAATGTTCCTTACTGGAGAACCTGTATAGAAACATGGACATTCAGCAGAGACAGCTGGATAGTGTTCCTTACTGAAGAACCTGGATAGAAACACGGACATTCAGCAGAGACAGCTGGATAGTGTTCCTTACTCGAACGATTCCTAGGACTCGTACCTACTACACCACTTCACTGCTCGGGCATTGAAGCCCTAAATTAACTGCAATACGTATGTGATCCTAGGCCCCATGTAGAACTTACATATGAATTCTGAAACTGGATCGTTTCCATCTTCTGCTCTCAGCGTTCCTGTGATACCATCGTTCTCAATCAGGTGTAGGAACATGTTCACAAACTCTTGAGTATACGGCGGCGCTATCACGTCTAATACCTACAGAATATACATGCAAGCTGCTTTAACAAGTGAATATATACAGCATCAAATGAATAAATGGCTGTTCAAGATAGCGCCATCCCAGCTCGAGGCAAAGTAGGTGTATGAGAAACGAAACTTATGTTCAAATGTCCCCACCTTGAACACACACATAACTCTTTCCCTAGTATGTATGCAACATCTCTATCTACTGGGACAATAACAGTTGCTTTGTTTGTGCCCCTCCCCCCCCCCACCTTGAACACACACATAACTCTTTCCCTAGTATGTATGCAACATCTCTATCTACTGGAACAATAACAGTTGCTTTGTTTGTGCCCACCTTGAACACACACATAACTCTTTCCCTAGTATGTATGCAACATCTCTATCTACTGGGACAATACCAGTTGCTTTGTTTGTGCCCACCTTGAACACACACATAACTCTTTCCCTAGTATGTATGCAACATCTCTATCTACTGGGACAATAACAGTTGCTTTGTTTGTGCCCACCTTGAACACACACATAACTCTTTCCCTAGTATGTATGCAACATCTCTATCTACTGGAACAATAACAGTTGCTTTGTTTGTGCCCACCTTGAACACACACATACCTCTTTCCCTAGTATGTATGCAACATCTCTATCTACTGGAACAATAACAGTTGCTTTGTTTGTGCCCCCCCCACCTTGAACACACATAACTCTTTCCCTAGTATGTATGCAACATCTCTATCTACTGGGACAATAACAGTTGCTTTGTTTGTGCCCCCCCCCACCTTGAACACACACATAACTCTTTCCCTAGTATGTATGCAACATCTCTATCTACTGGGACAATAACAGTTGCTTTGTTTGTGCCCCCCCCCCCACCTTGAACACACACATAACTCTTTCCCTAGTATGTATGCAACATCTCTATCTACTGGAACAATAACAGTTGCTTTGTTTGTGCCCCCCCCCCCACCTTGAACACACATAACTCTTTCCCTAGTATGTATGCAACATCTCTATCTACTGGGACAATAACAGTTGCTTTGTTTGTGCCCCCCCCCCACCTTGAACACACACATAACTCTTTCCCTAGTATGTATGCAACATCTCTATCTACTGGGACAATAACAGTTGCTTTGTTTGTGCCCCCCCCCCAACCTTGAACACACACACAACTCTTTCCCTAGTATGTATGCAACATCTCTATCTACTGGAACAATAACAGTTGCTTTGTTTGTGCCCCCCCCCCCACCTTGAACACACACATAACTCTTTCCCTAGTATGTATGCAACATCTCTATCTACTGGAACAATAACAGTTGCTTTGTTTGTGCCCCCTCCACCTTGAACACACACATAACTCTTTCCCTAGTATGTATGCAACATCTCTATCTACTGGGACAATAACAGTTGCTTTAATGTGCTTCAGATTTACAGTTGCATCAACAGCTAAGGTTATATAGCCACTTTCCAGAGGACCCATGGTGCCCATTCAAACATGGTTATATAGCCACTTTCCAGAGGACCCATAGTGCCCATTCAAACATGGTTATATAGCCACTTTCCAGAGGACCCATGGTGCCCATTCAAACATGGTTATATAGCCACTTTCCAGAAGACACATGGTGCCCATTCAAACATAGTTATATAGCCACTTTCCAAAAGACCCATGGTGCCCATTCAAACATGGTTATATAGCCACTTTCCAGAGGACCCATAGTGCCCATTCAAACATGGTTATATAGCCACTTTCCAGAGGACCCATAGTGCCCATTCAAACATGGTTATATAGCCACTTTCCAGAGGACCCATGGTGCCCATTCAAACATGGTTATATAGCCACTTTCCAGAGGACCCATGGTGCCCATTCAAACATGGTTATATAGCCACTTTCCAGAGGACCCATGGTGCCCATTCAAACATGGTTATATAGCCACTTTCCAGAAGACCCATGGTGCCCATTCAAACATGGTTATATTGCCACTTTCCAGAGGACCCATGGTGCCCATTCAAACATGGTTATATAGCCACTTTCCAGAGGACCCATGGTGCCCATTCAAACATGGTTATATAGCCACTTTCCAGAGGACCCATGGTGCCCATTCAAACATGGTTATATAGCCACTTTCCAGAGGACCCATAGTGCCCATTCAAACATGGTTATATAGCCACTTTCCAGAGGACCCATGGTGCCCATTCAAACATGGTTATATAGCCACTTTCCAGAGGACCCATGGTGCCCATTCAAACATGGTTATATAGCCACTTTCCAGAAGACACATGGTGCCCATTCAAACATGGTTATATAGCCACTTTCCAGAGGACCCATGGTGCCCATTCAAACATGGTTATATAGCCACTTTCCAGAAGACCCATGGTGCCCATTCAAACATGGTTATATTGCCACTTTCCAGAGGACCCATGGTGCCCATTCAAACATGGTTATATAGCCACTTTCCAGAGGACCCATGGTGCCCATTCAAACATGGTTATATAGCCACTTTCCAGAAGACCCATGGTGCCCATTCAAACATTGTTTCAGCCTGGTAGAACCACTGACCTTCTGTAAGCCACCTGGTTTGCTTCCTCACACGAAACAATTTGACTCCCTTTGTGGAATTCGAACGTACAGCAGTGAGGGGCAAGTGATATGAAGTCGACCTTTCCACTCGTCCACGGAGGCCTCTGACAATGACTATCGTAAACAACAAATAAAGTAGTACAATAAATTGATTGTTTTGTTACGGCGTGGAATTAAGACATATCACAGTAGGAGATGAATGCCTCCGCCATAGCCGAAGAAGTTACAGCCCGGACTGGAAATATTGACTCACGGACAGACAAACCCGCCATAGCCGAAGAAGTTACAGCCCGGACTGGAAATATTGACTCAGACGGACAGACAAACTCGCCATAGCCGAAGAAGTTACAGCCCGGACTGGAAATATTGACTCAGACGGACAGACAAACCCGCCATAGCCGAAGAAGTTACAGCCCGGACTGGAAATATTGACTCAGACGGACAGACACACAGACAGTACAAAAACTATATACCTCCTTTCGGGGGCATAAAAACTGTATGTACCGGTATGCTATATCAGGGTTCATTCTAGGTCAGAATTTTTGGGAGAAGTGAGAAAGAGCGCGATTGCTTCCTTAAATGGTGTTCTTTAATATACTTCTGCAAAAGTTTTTTTTTTTTTTTAGGGAGAAGTGGGGCCCCCAGAGGGCGAAGTCAGGGTCCCTAGGGTGTTCATTTCGCCCACATCGCCCTCTAGAATGATCCCTGTTATATGTACAAACCTCAGAGACAAAATGTCGAATAAGAGATATATCTGTGTCCTGTTTATTGTGGCACTCCCGTATATAGTTGACAACCGGCATCACACATCCGCAGCTGAACACATGCACCATACGATCCAACACAGTCTTCTTTAACTCCAACTGAAAATTGTCACTCGTGTATTGTTTGTTTGTTTGTTTGGGTTTTACGTCTTCATCAGCATCATTTTGGGCTATTTCGCCGGCGGGCAGTTTACCTAACAACCCCTTTCCTAGACAGGCTCCATCGGTTAACCAGTACCAACCTCCGTAAGAAACTGCCAATAGGGTGCTCTGCCCTGTTCCTTTTTAGTCCCGCCATTTTGCCCTATACCACCGTCATTTGGCCGTTTTTTTAATATAAGCCTCAACAGGTGAGTGTCTTTGGGCAGACAGACCTATATATACTATAACTCGTCCATCCATTTCATGTAGGAACCTGGGAGTTGTACATGAAGGTAGGGACCTGGGAGTTGTACATGAAGGTAGGGACCTGGGAGATGTACATGAAGGTAGGGACCTGGGAGATGTACATGAAGGTAGGGAACTGGGAGTTGTACATGAAGGTAGGGAACTGGGAGTTGTACATGAAGGTAGGAACCTGGGAGTTGTACGTGAAGGTAGGGACCTGGGAGATGTACATGAAGGTAGGGACCTGGGAGATGTACATGAAGGTAGGGAACTGGGAGATGTACATGAAGGTAGGGACCTGGGAGATGTACCTGAAGGTAGGGAACTGGGAGATGTACATGAAGGTAGGGACTTGGAAGTTGTACATGAAGGTAGGGAACTGGGAGTTGTACATCAAGGTAGGGACCTGGGAGTTGTACATGAAGGTAGGGAACTGGGAGTTGTACATCAAGGTAGGGAACTGGGAGATGTACATCAAGGTAGGGAACTGGGAGATGTACATGAAGGTAGGGAACTGGGAGATGTACATGAAGGTAGGGAACTGGGAGATGTACATGAAGGTAGGGAACTGGGAGATGTACATGAAGGTAGGGACCTGGGAGTTGTACATGAAGGTAAGGAACTGGGAGATGTACATGAAGGTATGGAACTGGGAGATGTACATGAAGGTAGGGAACTGGGAGATGTACATGAAGGTAGGGAACTGTGATATGTACATGAAGGTAGGGAACTGGGAGATGTACATGAATGAAGGGACCTGGGAGTTGTACATGAAGGTAGGGACCTGGGAGATGTACATGAAGGTAGGGACCTGAGAGTTGTACATGAAGGTAGGGACCTGGGAGATGTACATGAAGGTAGGGAACTGGGAGATGTATGTGAAGGTAGGGACCTGAGAGATGTAAATGAAGGTAGGGACCTGGGAGATGAACATGAAGGTAGGGACCTGGGAGTTGTACATGAAGGTAGGGAACTGGGAGTTGTACGTGAAGGTAGGGAACTGGGAGATGTACGTGAAGGTAGGGAACTGGGAGATGTACGTGAAGGTAGGGAACTGGGAGATGTACATGAAGGTAAGGACCTGGGAGTTGTACATGAAGGTAGGGACCTGTGAGTTGTACATGAAGGTAGGGACCAGGGAGTTGTACGTGAAGGTAGGGAACTGGGAGATGTACATGAAGGGACCTGGGAGATGAACATGAAGGTAGGGACCTGGGAGATGTACATGAAGGTAGGGACCTGGGAGATGAACATGAAGGTAGGGACCTGGGAGTTGTACATGAAGGTAGGGACCTGGGAGTTGTACGTGAAGGTAGGGACCTGGGAGTTGTACATGAAGGTAGGGACCTGGAGTTGTACGTGAAGGTAGGGACCTGGGAGTTGTACATGAAGGTAGGGACCAGGGAGTTGTACGTGATGGTAGGGACCTGGGAGTTGTACGTGAAGGTAGGGACCTGGGAGTTGTACATGAAGGTAGGGAACTGGGAGATGTACATGAAGGTAGGGAACTGGGAGATGTACGTGAATGTAGGTAACTGGGAGATGTACATGAAGGTAGGGAACTGGGAGATGTACATGAAGGTAGGGACCTGGAAGATGAACATGAAGGTAGGGACCTGGGAGATTTACATGAAGGTAGGGACCTGGGAGATGAACATGAAGGTAGGGACCTGGGAGTTGTACATGAAGGTAGGGAACTGGGAGATGTACATGAAGGTAGGGACCTGGGAGTTGTACTTGAAGGTAGGAACCTGGGAGTTGTACGTGAAGGTAGGGACCTGGGAGATGTATGTGAAGGTAGGAACCTGGGAGTTGTACATGAAGGTAGGGACCTGGGAGTTGTACATGAAGGTAGGGACCTGGGAGATGTACATGAAGGTAGGGACCTGGGAGATGAATATGAAGGTAGGGACCTGGGAGATGAACATGAAGGTAGGGACCTGGGAGATGAACATGAAGGTAGGGACCTGGGAGATGAACATGAAGGTAGGGACCTGGGAGATGAACATGAAGGTAGGGACCTGGGAGTTGTACATGAAGGTAGGGAACTGGGAGATGTACATGAAGGTAGGGAACTGGGAGTTGTATGTGAAGGTAGGGACCTGGGAGATGTACGTGAAGGTAGGGATCTTCGAGATTAGGAGGCATATAAAGAAACCCACTCACTTGGACAAGTACATCTAGTTCATCAAAGCTGGACTCAAACAGTCGGATGAGTAGGTCTAATGCCTTCTGGTGTAGCAGTAGATGATTGGTGACTATTTCATCAACGAGAACAAGGTGTAGTGGAGTGTGGTCCGTGTTCAGTTTGAAATAGCTCTTATCTGACAATATCTCATCCACCCAGGCAAGAACACCGATGGCTATCACAGGAAATCTGAACAGAAGAACATCCATCAGTGAATTAACATTCTCGGAAAAATTGTCAAATTCAAAAGGACCTGGGTCACTCACTGGTTCAAAGATTTCTCTGATTCAAAGTCATTATAGACCGAAACTGGAATATATACTGCAAAGCATCATTGCGAAATACAAATTACTTTATCTTGATTGCGAAACAAGTTCTTACAACTTATATTAATCGCTCTCGATACCTCATTCCTGCTGGAATCCATTGCTACGAGTGAGAGAGAAAAGGCTATGTGGTATTTAAATGCCTCGCCTAAGGGTTATGTTATGTTATATTTCGGGTTTTACGCCTGCATCAGCACCATTTTGGGCTATATCGCCGGCGGGCAGTTTACCTAACAACACCTTTCCTGGGCAGGCTCCAGCGGTTAACCAGTACTTGGGTGCACCAACCTCCGTAAGAAACTGCCAACTTTTTCATATAAATGAGACACGGTCTGAGCGGGGCTCGAACCCGTGACCATCAGTGATGATAGGTTACAGTGGTATACTCGCCTAAGGGTACAATCGTAACTGCTACAGTTGGGCTCGAACTCTGGGCATTTCGCATCACCACTGCGCTATCACGATTTCCACGATAGGATGATAGCACTTCTCCCTAAGATTCACAGGTAAGTGAGGCAGGGTAGGAACACGATTATCCAAAATCATACCCGTAACTCGAGCCCGGAGTACACATTTAACCCCTAACCTGCCAATCATGACCAAAGGCGTTTTTGCAAACAGCTTAAACCCAGATCAGGTTCGTATAGTTGAGCTAAAACACTTGTCTGAATAGCAAACAACATAGATCCTGATCAGACGTGGTGCTACGCCGCGGCTGATCTGGATCTATGTTGTTTGCATATTCCGTCCAATATTCGGCAGGTTACGGGTTAATAGACTGCGAAATGTTAATGTAACTTACTTGATGCACTGGAAGAGGGTGGAGACGTCTACCAGTAACTCGGAAGCATTCTTGTTTTGTGCACACAGAGCCTGAACTTTCTCCAGTGCCTGGGTCGTCGGCTTCAGTTCCTTCTTCTCTATATGCTTCCTTATACCCTGTAATGCATAGTGCAGGATATGTACAGTCAAACTGTTGGCCTCGACCTCGGCTAACTAGAACATACCCGTTTGCTCGAACACGTCGCCCACTGGTCCCGGTAATAATCTCTATATAATTCATATTGTTTTACCTTCGATAATTCGAACACGGATAACTGGAGTTCTGGAATGAGATCACTGGTCCCACATGATCAATTACTATTTCAATTAATGCCTTTGGTTTGAACACAGTAGCCGAATGAACAGCGCAGCAGAGTCAAAGAAAATATGGACAATAGTTATCTCCCCTTTCACGGCTAGGATATGCGGCTATTTTCATTCTTACGTGTTTCAAAAGTAATTATGCAAAGAAGAAACATATTATACACTTATTGAGCTGAGGATGTCTAGCTACGACAATGACCAACATTATCTTCTTTTCATCAATTCTACATTAACCCAGGGATCATTCTAGAGGGAGATGTGGGCAAAATTGTCGCCCTAGGGACCCTGACTTCGCCCTCTGGGGGCCCCACTTCTCCCTAAAAAAAATTAAAAAAATATATATATATACTGAGTCAAAAAAGAAACGATACCTGGTGTTTATGTGTCTATAATTTCAACATTTATTAAGAAAATTCTTTGAAAATTCATAAGATGATAGTCCAACATGTTTGAAAGAGGAGCACATAAAGCATAATGAGCCTCCGAAACTGTCTGCTGCGTGATGACGTAATTCGTCGGACAGGGGTCTAATGGAGTTTTCACACAGACGTCAATACCGAGTATGGGCACCATTTGCACCTCTCACTGCAATGCACCACCGTCGCATCGAACGGAAGAGTGTCTGAATCTCTTGCTGGTCAATATTTGTCCACTCCTGATGCAAAACATCCCTCAGTTGGTTTAACGTTACCGGCTGACGTCGTCTGACGCGGCGGTCTAACGTATCCCACAAATGTTCTATGGGTGACAAGTCTGGTGACAAAGCAGGCCACGGCAGGGTTTCAATATTGTTCTGCTCCAATAATGTGGTGGAAATCCGAGCAGTATGACACCTGGCGTTGTCCTGTTGGAACAGTGTGACGTTTCTGTTGGCATTAAAGAACGGCACAACAACTGGCGCAAGGATCTCATCACAGTACCGCTGGGCGTTTAGGTTCCCGTCCACGACTAACAGTTCAGTGCGACTGCCGAAGGTGATACCGCCCCACGCCATAACGCTTCCGCCCCCGAACAGATCGACCTGACGTACACATGCGTCGGCGTAACGTTCACCGCGATATACCCGCTCTCTGCCATCCGCTATACGCAAACAGAACCACGATTCATCGCTAAACATCACCGAATTCCACTGTAACCGAGTCCAGCGAACACGTTCCGTCGTCCATTCCCGCCGTACGTCACGGTGACGTCGTGTCAGGATGGGTCCAACTTATGGCCGATAGGCACGAATGCCACGTTCACCGAGCCGGTTCCTGACTGTTTGTGCACTGATGTGATTGTTGGTCATCCCAGGAGTAACGGCAGCTGTGTGTGTAGCAGGTAGGAACCGGTCACGTAAATGTGACGTCCAAATGTGATGTTCACGAGTCGTCACACGTGGTCGACCAGAGCATGTGTTCGATAACGTCGAAGTAGACGTGTTATCGTGATCCGCGTAACCCCGAGTCGATTTGCGACGTCACGCTGACGTAAACCGCCGTCAATCATGCCAATAGCACGCATTCTCTGATTGCGGTTTAGCCTAGGCATTTTGTTAGAGGTAACAATGGGTATGTAAGGTGTTTTTCCTCGATGATAATGCAATACCAGTACAATAAACCGGTTTTCCGATTTGTACATGTGTAGGAAGTTGTCTTTGTTGAGGAGCACGTGCAAATCGGAAATTCGGCGTTCCAGGATTATCGGGTGTTTATTTACCTGTGTTTATGGTTGGCTGACGTTGCAATAAGATACCCGGTACTGATACGTAATAAAATATTAAACCTTTCTATGGTTTTATCCGTTTTACGTCATTTTTAGTTTGGTATCGTTTCTTTTTTGACTCAGTATATATATTTTACACTGGCCCATTATAAAGCACTTCTATTCAAATGTTGTATTTAATGGTTGTACTGTGCATTTTAACCCTAATTTGGAGAAGTATATTAAAGAACACCATTTAAGGAAGCGATCACGCGCTTTCTCACTTCTCCCAAAACTTCTGACCTAGAATGAACCCTGGGCGGATGATGAATGCGTTTGCGAAAATTAGTTGCTAAATTCAACAATATTTATTATGGCCCATGAACATGTGCTAATGGGTGATAAAGTACTATTTACGTACCTGTATTCTCCGATAAAATGACGATTTTCAAACAAAATTTTGTCTAGTAAGATACACTGGCCCATTATAATGGCTCCTTCTATTCAAATGTTGTATTTAATGGTTGTGCTGTGCATTTTAACCCTATTTTGCAGAAGTATATTAAAGAACACCATTTAAGGAAGCGATCACGCGATTTCTCACTTCTCCCAAAAATTCTGACCTAGAATGAACCCTGCATTAACCATGCCAGAAGCATATTCTACCCAGCAACTTAGTGAATGCTCTGGCAACAGGGGGATACCTATATTGACTACCGGAAAACAGGGCACAAAACAAACCTACGACACCTGTCAGTCTCTGAAGCAATGCCCGCCTGTCAAACTTGTCTGAATCACAAGGAAAGTGACAGTTAACAATCCTTGTATAAGATGTGAAATAAAATTATTACATACACATAGTAGATCTAGGGCAAATCATTTCTGCTGTCCGATTAGAGCACTAGTTTCTCACCAATGCAACCTGGGTTTGATCCTCAGACCGGGAAGAATGTGAGATGGTATGGTGGTCGCCAGATCGGACAGGTGGGTTTTCCCCGTGTACTCCGGATTCCATGCACACAAATGACCACATTTATGCTTTCATCCGCGCCAACGAGAGTGATTAATATATATAAGTTGCTAAAATTTGCTTCGCAATCGTTGTAAACTTAATAAAGTTTAAACGTTTTTAATCATTTCGGGTTAGAAGGTCAGTTCAACCAAATTTAACAACCGAGACATACCTTCTTATACGTCTCCGTGACGCTGGCTGCGTATGACAGTAGGTATATATACTTGCTCTTGTGTTCCTGGTTCAGTCGTACATTCATTTTGAACAGAGATTCTATTAACAGATCTGCAGAGTATGATAATATAGAATTAGAAAAGTATAAACAGTTGGCACGATACAGAAACAGAAATCGTTGCATTAAACATAAAGATAAGCTTAGCGCCGCGTCTGTTGTTTATTATCCAGCCATGTGCTTCCACTATCCGAAAAGCAACAAGCATAGAGCCTGATCAGACAGAACACTCTGTGCACGTTCTGTGCAGTCTGATCTGATTCTATGCTATTTGCAAAAGCAACTTTTGTTGTGATTATCTTTTTGAGGGTTAAGAAATATGTTATTGTTATATTATGTTATATTTCGGGTTTTACGCCTGCATCAGCACCATTTCGGGCTATATCGCCGGCGGGCAGTTTACCTAACAGCACCTTTCCTGGGCAGGCTCCAGCGGTGAACCAGTACTTGGGTGCACCAACCCCCGTAAGAAACTGCCAACTTTTTCATATAAATGAGACACGGCCTGAGCGGGACTCGATCCCGTGACCATCAGTGATGATAGGTTACAGTGGTATACAAGTCAGCGACTTTAACCACTCGACCACGGAATTACCTAGGAAAGCAGGAACACGGATGAGATCAACAGGAGGCGGCGGATACTGATTATCAGAGTACATCTTGTATAACTGAAACATAACAATCAATTCAATAGTTACTTAAATGTCAGGGCCGTAGTTGGCCATCTTTTTAACATACACATGTGAGTTAGGGAGTTCCAAGGTTCGATCCCCCGCCTGACCCTAATAAAATTAACAGTCTTTCAGATGGGACGTTAAACCGAGGTCTCGTGTCGGTGCTTTACACCATGCACGTAAAAGAACTAGAGGAGATTCTGGAATGGGTCTCTGTCTGTATCATGCACTATCCTCCAAAATCTAAAAAAACTAATCTCTTCAGGAGGCGTCGCTCATATGGGCAACCGGTAGCGACGATAAATAAACGTAAAACACACACAGTTCCAAGGGCATGGCTTCCTTGGAAAGATTGAAATCTAGAAGCTCTTAATTAATTAATCCTTTCCTTCATAGAGATTTAAGTTAATATACTATTATATCGCCATACAAACGACAGCCATTTAGCTATCATGCAGTGGATAAGTAGTCGCCATATCTATCTCACTTCCATAGATATTACTGGGACTACTTGACATTCTAGCCTTAATTATGAACATTGGTTTAACTACTGCATTGTCAATGTATGTCGTATTGGTAATGGCGTCAAGAGGTGCTTCTATGAGGGAAAGGGTTTATGAACATTGGTTTAACTACTACATTGTCAATGTATGTCGTATTGGTAATGGCGTCAAGAGGTGCTTCTATGAGGGAAAGGGTTTATGAACATTGGTTAAACTGCTACATTGTCAATGTATGTCGTATTGGTAATGGCGTCAAGAGGTGCTTCTATGAGGGAAAGGGTTTATGAACATTGGTTAAACTACTACATTGTCAATGTATGTCGTATTGGTAATGGCGTCAAGAGGTGCTTCTATGAGGGAAAGGGTTAAGTGGCACTTCAGATCAAAATAATTAATCATTATCAAATTCAGGGCTCATTCTAAGGGCGATTTGGGCGAAATAGTCGCCCTAGGGACCTGCAGGGTGGGTGGGAAATATTGTGGGGTAGGTGGGAAACATTGTGGGGTAGGTGGAAAATGTTGCAGGGTGGGTGGCGAATGTTGTGGTGCGTGGGAAATGTGGTGAGGTGGGTGACAAATGTGAGTGTTTGGGAAATGTGATGGGGTGGGCGAGTAATATGGCCTGTGGGTGGATGCGGCATTGTGGATGGGAAATCTGACGGATTGGGCGGGAAATATTATGGGGTGGGTGATGCAGTGAAGTGAGTACGAGTGAGGATTTATACCGATATACTTGCAATGACAATGTAGTGCTATGGTGATCTGTGGATATCCTTTCAATAATCCTGTAATATCTACAAGTATTTAGAATGCACTTGAGAGCCAAAATATACCACGATTATGTAATTGTCTATAAAATATTTCTCTTACTGTATGCTTGTGTTGATAAGCCATACCAAATACACCTTACACCGTACAACCTCATTGCTTTTTATTGCATTTTTCAAGATTTTAGACTGTTTATAACTTGTGCATAGAACACTTACTATGGTGATATCGGCTGGGTTCAGGGCCTTCTTTGACAGCATGGATGACAGGGCCTGGCACGCCCTGGGGTATGCAGCCGCTCCACTGAGAGCTAGGGTAATAGGGGTTACATCTAATCCCCTACAATAGAACATTTTCGTTTCATTTGCTGCCATTGTTGGTTTGCTTATTTAGACTCCACACAAACCGCTAAGATCAAATACAGATAATAACATCCTAGCCCCTATATGGTGGATAAAGCGGGAAATGACATCCAGGCCCCTGTGGTAGAGGAAGCAGGTCGGCATGTTGGTAATGTGATATACAAAGCATTTTCAGATTTATATGTTATTATGAACTACTTAAAGTACAAATATATTTATATATAAACATTAAATACATTAAACCCCATCCATACAAATATATGTATGCTGTTAATAGCGTTTTCCCTAAGCAGGAATAGGATGGCGGGCCGCCATTGTGCGATGCATCCTCATATACCCATGATAATAACACATGGTTGAGACCGTGTAAATTATGCCCTTTTGAGGACAGGCAACATGAAAGTCCGGATCTTTGAGTAAATACGTTACCTATCATTTGCACATTTCTGTAGTTCCTGGCATATCTTCCGGTTGTTGGAGTAAATACGTTACCTATCATTTCTGTAGTTCCTGGCATATCTTCCGGTTGTTGGAATAAATAAGTTACCTATCATTTCTGTAGTTCCTGGCATATCTTCCAGTTGTTGGAGTAAATACGTTACCTATCATTTCTGTAGTTCCTGGCATATCTTCCGGTTGTTGGAGTAAATACGTTACCTATCATTTCTGTAGTTCCTGGCATATCTTCCAGATGTTGGAGTAAATATGTTATCTATCATTTGCACAGTTCTGTAGTTCCTGGCAAATCTTCCGGATGTTGGAGTAAATACGTTACCTATCATTTCTGTAGTTCCTGGCATATCTTCCGGTTGTTGGAGTAAATACGTTACCTATCATTTCTGTAGTTCCTGGCATATCTTCCAGATGTTGGAGTAAATATGTTATCTATCATTTGCACAGTTCTGTAGTTCCTGGCAAATCTTCCGGATGTTGGAGTAAATACGTTACCTATCATTTCTGTAGTTCCTGGCATATCTTCCGGTTGTTGGAGTAAATACGTTACCTATCATTTCTGTAGTTCCTGGCATATCTTCCAGATGTTGGAGTAAATATGTTATCTATCATTTGCACAGTTCTGTAGTTCCTGGCAAATCTTCCGGATGTTGGAGTAAATACGTTACCTATCATTTGCACATTTCTGTAGTTCTTGGCAAATCCTCCGGATGTTTGAACCTCCTTTCTGCTCCTGTGCAAGAATGTTCATCATCACCTGGCTGTAGAGATAAGTGTGCTCTCCGTGGCAAACCATCTTCTGTAAGTAAAAATGCAGGAAGAGAAATGTACAATTTTTATGAGACAGATGAACTCTTGGTCTTGTAAATCAGGGATCATTCTAGAGGGCGATGTGGGTGAAATTGTCGCCCTCTGGGGGCACCACTTCTCCCTAAAAAAAAAAATATATATATCTATTTTTTGGTTTTTACGATTTTCAAACAAAATGTTGTCACACTGGCCCATTATAAAGCACTCCTTCTATTCAAATGTTGTATAAATGTAGGTTGTTCTGTGCATTTTATCCCTATTTTGCAAAAGTATATTAAAGAACACCATTTAACGAAGCGATAATGCGCTTTCTCACTTCTCCCAAAATGCTGACCTAGAATGAACCCTGGTAAATGACACATCATCTCACAAGAGTGATGAACATTTGTGCCAATTTATTTGAAAATTCTACAATGAATGGTCAAGCTATGCTCTTGACAACTTCAATATATCAATAGTTGACCATTAACCTCAGATTGTCACAGAGTGTAACCTTCACTTTTGGAGGTAGGGACCAGAGTATCTTTGGAGGTAGGGTCCAGAGTATCTTTGGAGATAGGGACCAGAGTATCTTTGAAGGTAGGGACCAGAGTATCTTTGGAGGTAGGGTCCAGAGTATCTTTGGAGGTAGGGACCAGAGTATCTTTGGAGGTAGGGACCAGAGTATCTTTGGAGGTAGGGACCAGAGTATCTTTGGAGGTAGGGTCCAGAGTATATTTGGAGGTAGGGACCAGAGTATCTTTGGAGGTAGGGACCAGAGTATCTTTGGAGGTAGGGTCCAGAGTATCTGTGGAGGTAGGGACCAGAGTATCTTTGGAGGTAGGGTCCAGAGTATCTTTGGAGGTAGGGAACCAGAGTATCTTTGGAGGTAGGGACCAGAGTATCTTTGAAGGTAGGGTCCAGAGTATATTTGGAGGTAGGGTCCAGAGTATCTTTGGAGGTAGGGACCAGAGTATCTTTGGAGGTAGGGACCAGAGTATCTTTGGAGGTAGGGTCTAGAGTATCTTTGGAGGTAGGGACCAGAGTATCTTTGGAGGTAGGGACCAGAGTATCTTTGGAGGTAGGGACCAGAGTATCTTTGTAGGTAGGGACCAGAGTATCTTTGGAGGTAGGGACCAGAGTATCTTTGGAGGTAGGGACCAGAGTATCTTTGGAGGTAGGGTCCAGAGTATCTTTGGAGGTAGGGACCAGAGTATCTTTGGAGGTAGGGACCAGAGTATCTTTGGAGGTAGGGACCAGAGTATCTTTGGAGGTAGGGTCCAGAGTATCTTTGGAGGTAGGGACCAGAGTATCTTTGTAGGTAGAGTCCAGAGTATCTTTGGAGGTAGAGTCCAGAGTATCTTTGGAGGTAGGGACCAGAGTATCTTTGGAGGTAGGGACCAGAGTATCTTTGGAGGTAGGGTCCAGATTATTGGACTTGACACAGGTCATATGACGAACATCTGTGCCATATCATTTCACTATCGCTTCATGCATGACAAAGTTACAGCCCGGACACGAACGAGTGATGGACATACATACGGGATGGACATACATACGGAAGACCTCACGAATGGGTACTTCAGATGCTACGCCATCATTCTCTCCTTTATTCTATTAGCCACATAAAAGAATCCATAGCAACATAGCAGCTAACCGTAGACCACTAGACAATAGATATATTGTTCTCCAAGCCACATAATTAGCCATTAGTGTGTGCGGACATACGGACACATGAACTGGCAGGGCTTATCCCAGGTTCGAGATTTTGAGAGAAGTCAGAAACCACGTGATTGGTTTTATAATTTAAATTTCAACAAAGTAGGGTAAAAATACACAATACGACCATTAACCATTTGTTTGCCGAGTAAATCACATTTGCGTAACACCGCGTCTGATCAGGATGTTGTTTGTATTCAGCCAAATGTTTAGCTCCACTATCTGAATAGCAAACAGCATAGAGCCTGATCAGACGGAACATTCTGATCTGGCTCTATGCTGTTTACAAAAGTGATATTATCTGCCACTAGCATGCAAAGGGTTTGAATAGGAGTACTCTACAATAACCGGTGTACATTACTGGACAAGACTTAGTATTAGTGTGAAAATTGCAAAATAAAATATTTTAGGGAAAAAGTGGGGTCTCCAGGAGACGAAGGGTCCATAGGGCGACTATTTCACCCATTTTGCCCAATAGGATTAGCCCAGACTATACTACAATGTATACAACACACTTATTCTGTATACTACACTTTCTCAGAAATGTTTGGGCACACACATGTTTGGGTCACGGGTAGAACCACAGATCTTCCACTGGTAAACATAAAACACATAGCGGCATCTAATTATGGTGTATAATAAAAGAACATTTATTAAACTACGTAACTTACAGTAAATTCTGGCAAGTTTTTCTCCATGACATCCACTCCTCCCTCCAGCGACGTAGTTATTGATGTACGTAACACCCTCGAGAACACCTCTATCTGGTGACACGCTGTCGATACAGAGGTAATCTCCCCTTGGAACCCGGCATCAGATATCAACTGCAAATAATTATCATAAATATTATATCAATAACAACAAACAAATATTGCAAATACATGTACGTTTATATTTAATGCTTTCCAATGAAATATTGAAATTCTTTAACCCATTTCATTCTGTATACATTTAAAGGCTTTTGCAAACAACATAGATCCAGATCAGCCGCAGCGTGACGCTGCATGCTGATCAGGATCTATGTTGTTTGCTACATAGCCAAGTGTCTTAGCAAGATCATCTGAATAGCAAACAGCATAGAGCCTAATCAGACGAAACGTTCGGTGGCGGCTGATCTGGCTCTATGTTCTTTGCAAATACTGTTTGAACGGTATCCAGAATGAAATGGGTTAATGAGATAAATAAAGGATATTTGTTTGTTTCAGTGAATGATGGAATTGTATTTCACATAATAGTTTATACAAATTTATTTTAGCTTGATTGCGAAACAAGTTATTTCAACTTATATTAATCACTCTCGAGACCTAATTCCTGATGGAATCCATCGCCACGAGGGAGAGAGAAGAGGCAATGTGGAATTTAAATGCCTTGCCTAAGGGCACAATCGTAACGGCTCCAGTGGGGCTCGAATTTCACATAATGAACATGGAAAGCATTATTATCACGAGTGGTACTAGCCATGAGAGATAATAATAGCTTTCTATGTTGATAAGTGAAATATAATTTCACCATTCACGTATTTATTTTTATGGATACATAGAAACTCGGCTTTAGAACAGAATGACTATGGATACATAGAAACTCGGCTTTAGAACAGAATGACTATGGATACATAGAAACTCGGTGTTAGAACAGAATGACTATGGATGCATAGAAACTCGGCTTTAGAACAGAATGACTATGGATGCATAGAAACTCGGCTTTAGAACAGAATGACTATGGATACATAGAAACTCGACGTTAGAACAGAATGACTATGGATACATAGAAACTCGGCTTTAGAACAGAATGACTATGGATGCATAGAAACTCGGCTTTAGAACAGAATGACTATGGATGCATAGAAACTCGGCTTTAGAACAGAATGACTATGGATACATAGAAACTCGATGTTAGAACAGAATGACTATGGATACATAGAAACTCGGCTTTAGAACAGAATGAATATGGATGCATAGACACTCGGCTTTAGAACAGAATGACTATGGATACATAGAAACTCGGCTTTAGAACAGAATGACTATGGATACATAGAAACTCGGCTTTAGAACAGAATGACTATGGATGCATAGAAACTAGGCTTTAGAACAGAATGACTATGGATACATAGAAACTTGGCTTTAGAACAGAATGACTATGGATACATAGAAACTCGGCTTTAGAACAGAATGACTATGGATGCATAGAAACTCGGCTTTAGAACAGAATGACTATGGATACATAGAAACTCGGCTTTAGAACAGAATGACTATGGATACATAGAAACTCGGCTTTAGAACAAAATGACTATGGATAAATAGAAACTCGGCTTTAGAACAGAATGACTATGGATACATAGAAACTCGGCTTTAGAACAGAATGACTATGGATACATAGAAACTCGGTGTTAGAACAGAATGACTATGGATACATAGAAACTCGGTGTTAGAACAGAATGACTATGGATGCATAGAAACTCGGCTTTAGAACAGAATGACTATGGATGCATAGAAACTCGGCTTTAGAACAGAATGACTATGGATACATAGAAACTCGACGTTAGAACAGAATGACTATGGATACATAGAAACTCGGC
>CM026395.1:20746493-20803933 GCA_014843695.1 Archivesica marissinica | reverse complement strand
CACTGTGTGTGTAATACTTACATTCCTATATACCCCTCAGTCGAGCCCCACAACACTATGTGTGTAATACTTACATTCCTATATACCCCTCAGTCGAGCCTCACAACACTATGTGTGTAATACTTACATTCCTATATACCCCTCAGTCGAGCCCCACAACACTATGTGTGTAATACTTACATTCCTATATACCCCTCAGTCGAGCCTCACAACACTATGTGTGTAATACTTACATTCCTATATACCCCTCAGTCGAGCCTCACAACACTATGTGTGTAATACTTACATTCCTATATACCCCTCAGTCGAGCCTCACAACACTATGTGTGTAATACTTACATTCCTATATACCCCTCAGTCGAGCCTCACAACACTATGTGTGTAATACTTACATTCCTATATACCCCTCAGTCGAGCCTCACAACACTATGTGTGTAATACTTACATTCCTATATACCCCTCAGTCGAGCCTCACAACACTATGTGTGTAATACTTACATTCCTATATACCCCTCAGTCGAGCCTCACAACACTATGTGTGTAATACTTACATTCCTATATACCCCTCAGTCGAGCCTCACAACACTATGTGTGTAATACTTACATTCCTATATACCCCTCAGTCGAGCCTCACAACACTATGTGTGTAATACTTACATTCCTATATACCCCCAGTCGAGCCTCACAACACTATGTGTGTAATACTTACATTCCTATATACCCCTCAGTCGAGCCTCACAACACTATGTGTGTAATACTTACATTCCTATATACCCCTCAGTCGAGCCTCACAACACTATGTGTGTAATACTTACATTCCTATATACCCCTCAGTCGAGCCTCACAACACTGTGTGTAATACTTACATTCCTATATACCCCTCAGTCGAGCCCCACAACACTGTGTGTGTAATACTTACATTCCTATATACCCCTCAGTCGAGCCTCACAACACTGTGTGTGTAATACTTACATTCCTATATACCCCTCAGTCGAGCCTCACAACACTGTGTGTGTAATACTTACATTCCTATATACCCCTCAGTCGAGCCTCACAACACTATGTGTGTAATACTTACATTCCTATATACCCCTCAGTCGAGCCCCACAACACTATGTGTGTAATACTTACATTCCTATATACCCCTCAGTCGAGCCTCACAACACTGTGTGTAATACTTACATTCCTTATACCCCTCAGTCGAGCCCAACACTATGTGTGTAAACTTACATTCCTATATACCCTCAGTCGGCCTCACAACACTATGTGTGTAATACTTACATTCCTATATACCCCTCAGTCGAGCCCCCAACACTAGTGTGTATACTTACATTCCTATATACCCCTCAGTCGAGCCTCACAACACTGTGTGTGTAATACTTACATTCCTATATACCCCTCAGTCGAGCCTCACAACACTATGTGTGTAATATACATTCCTATATACCCTCAGTCGAGCCCCCAACACTGTGTGTGTAATACTTACATTCCTATATACCCCTCAGTCGAGCCCCACAACACTGTGTGTGTAATACTTACATTCCTATATACCCCTCAGTCGAGCCTCACAACACTATGTGTGTAATACTTACATTCCTATATACCCCTCAGTCGAGCCCCACAACACTATGTGTGTAATACTTACATTCCTATATACCCCTCAGTCGAGCCTCACAACACTCTGTGTGTAATACTTACATTCCTATATACCCCTCAGTCGAGCCTCACAACACTATGTGTGTAATACTTACATTCCTATATACCCCTCAGTCGAGCCTCACAACACTATGTGTGTAATACTTACATTCCTATATACCCCTCAGTCGAGCCTCACAACACTGTGTGTGTAATACTTACATTCCTATATACCCCTCAGTCGAGCCCCACAACACTATGTGTGTAATACTTACATTCCTATATACCCCTCAGTCGAGCCCCACAACACTCTGTGTGTAATACTTACATTCATACATACCCCTCAGTCGAGTCTCACAGCATTCACAATACAGTTTTACCACAGTGTAAGCATCTTGTTTTGTCATTCACACAACTGTTGTTCTATAGAACGTGAGTCTGTGCACAGGAACTTGAAATTGTATCCATAACTTGCATTTTTAATAGAGGGGGGTGTCCTAGGATAGAGGTATGAGACCTTTGGTGGCTTATGGATACAATTTCAAGTTCCTGTGGTCTATGTACACCCGGTTGTGTTTAGTTGAATGTCGAACTTGAATGTCGACATGGTCGTACAATCTACATCGTTGTCTAAAGCTGTTATTTGCACCGAACAACCGTGCAAACTTTACAGTATTAAAAGAAAACGGCGTGTAGAAAAAACAATCGAAATGACAAAGTACCGTCCGAACGTTTCGAGATGTATACATGTATCTGTAGAAAACCTGGCGACAATATTGGCTTGAATTGTAGCAATATTATATTTGGACATAACGCGTGTATACGAAATTTACCTTTTTTGATAAATTTACTGACCAAAGGCGGAATTCTGCAGATTTAGGGGGTGCATACGCACCCATATCACCCCTCTACGTACGGGCCTGTATACGCGGCAGCAGGTAGGGGACCAAGTAAATCAAGTAGATGCATCTCTAGGCAAATTTAGGGGGTGCGTACGCACCCATCTCACCCTCTGCGTACGGGCTTGTATTCGAGGCAGCAGACAGGATTTCCGCGCTCAGCTGTTACTTGGTCTGTATCTCGTCAATAGCTTTTTCCGTACACCACCTGTTTTCGAATTTGTTTGCAAATGATGTCATCGCAGGTACTTTGATTCTATGGTATGTATGTATGTATGTATGTATGTTCCATTAATGTCAAACACCTTGCGGGGACGTATATACATGTTTTCCTGGGCAAGCTTAACCAGTACTAAGCAGTGTGTGTGTGAGGTGCCTTGCTCAATGACACTACATACGTGGCCTGACCGAGTATCGAACCCGGGACCGTTCGATTCCAAATCCGACGCTCTACCACTGGACCACGGATGTCACACATGGTAGACAGTAAAACTGCCAAACACGAAAATGAGCAAAAACAGATCAATATTCACCTTTTATTTCGAAAATATGTAAATGTTGATATTTTTCATAAGTGTCATTTCACGTGTATCCACAGAGATATTTGTTTATTTTTGTAATTCGAGAAGTATAATGCTTGGCTTTACAAGGTCACTTGTCAATCATGTGACAGTACCAGAAAACACATTTATGGCACAGGAAATTTGATTCCGAAACGTAGTTTCTTTTTTTTTTAACGCCATGTTGAATTCATATGTGAGTGAAATTGTGGTCAATCTGCGTTTAGTCACGCATATTAAATGCAAGAATGATTACTTTATATAGTAATATTATTTGATCTGCTATAAAAGAGACTGACTAGAAGTTATTCACATTCAAACCTTAGGTGACCCAATACATGGTAGTTGTTATGATCAGATTGGAAACAGATAACGATGTGAGCGGGGAGTAACATTTATTATCTCCCTTTGTGTTTAGACGGCCATTTGCAGTGCACGATATCGGGGAAACGTTTGAAACACGTGCTGAAACGCTTATCGCAATTATGGAGAGTGTAATTAGTCACAACATATTTGCTTTACAGGGACAGCAATTACGCTTCATTAAAGCATCCGAACATAAAGTACAGTATTTAAATTCCACATTGCCTCTTCTCTCCTTCGTGTAGACTGTACATCCAAATATTTAGACTTGAAAAATGTGAAATAACAGAAAAGAATAATTTATGTAGATGTCTAGCACTATCCCTCGTGGCGATGGATTCCATCATGAATGAGGTATCGATAGTGATTAACACTGATTAATATAAATTGTAGGAACTTGTTTCGAAATCGAGCTAATAAAATTTGTATAAATTGAGGTACGGTCAGAGGGTATCTTGAGCATAACGTAAATTGCCCTGAATTATTTAGATTTTCAAATATAACAGATTCAGAGATTGAAAACAAAACCAATTGAAAGTAAAATAAAGTTAATGCCAAAGGATTATGTGGTTATGTAGATGTCATATCTCTAGGACTACCTTATTTTGTGCCTCTCCTGTTTCCGGCCTTTGTTCATATGATTTTAACGCCATCGCTCTCAACAACATTTGATTTGTTTTACAGTGTTTCAAAGACTAAAATGCGCATAATCTTAGATAAAGGAGGTAAATATTCATATTTTATTTTATTGCTGTTTTCATTAATCCAATTTGTTGGTGTTTTCATTAATCCATGTACCATGAAAAACCTGTAACATGCCTGTAGCCAGGGTGGTGCGTTGGGTGCGTCCGCACTCCACTTTTTGACAAGAAAATCTTTCTGTATTTTGGCCAATTCTCTCTCACAATGACGTATCGGTAGCGCATCGATACATATAACAACGGCAATGATTTTGCATCAGAAAATGTAAAGTCCCACTGCCTGTTGCGAATGATCAGTTGATTTTGATCATGTTAAATCCACTATGGGTGACAGTCAGTCAATGCTGTTTATTGTTTTAGAATACTGATTATTAGTTTAAACATATTTATTTTCTGTCAATACATGATTATTTACAACAACTGATATAAGGAATTGGACAGAAAGCTGTATAGCTTATGATTGTCCTCTCCTTTCTAAATAATATACACAAACATTTCATGGCATAATAGTTTACAATTTCATAAATCAATGATTTTTCTTTAGGGAAAATGTAATGTTTTAGAATGATAACATATATGTACTTACATATAACATTACTAAACTTAATTCATAATATGTATGTAAATATGTAATACTTAAGAGCACAGAACATGACAGGTTTTGAAAATTAAATGAAAGAGAAACAATAATTAGAAGATGAGAAACAAAAAGTAAATGAACATAGAGGAGAAAAGAGATGTACAGAATGAATGAACAACACTCCGCCATGATTCTTGGAAGCGACAGGGCGAGAATTTCGACACGAAATTGCACTACATTGTCAGTGATGGAAAGGAAAATCTACTCATTCGAAATAAAATGTATTATAAACCATTGTATACCTACTTCATTTCACAAACTAACTGAAGTAAAACCGTTTTGTGTCTCTAATATAATTACGTATAACACTGAACAATGCTGCGTTCGATTCATATGTAAGCGTCGGATTTCCTTGCAGAATGACATCCATTGTAGGACTACAAACTTGAGAGATTGAATTCAGCATTTCTGTCCGTAAATATGTGTATTGTGAACAAACAAGAAAATAGTGGTGAGAATTTTCAATTGCTCCACATTCGCAATATGGCGAATTAATTATGTTCTTATCAAACAAATCAGAACAGAGAGAACTGCAGTGAGTACGTAATCTTGTGTGAAGTATTTGAAGTTTTCGATCTCCTGTATAGAAATAACCTGGCACTTTCGGTAATTCATTGTTTAACAGACGTTTGAAGGCTGTTACTGTGCCTGCATTTTGTGTCAAAACGGGAAGAGCATTAAAATCTCTAATAACTGATGGAAGAAATGAATTGTAATAAAAATGTGTACGTGTGAATATGGTCTGTATATTTTGTGAATTTCTTAATGGATACCGATGAACATTACCAACAGATGATGGAACAAGATTTGAAAGATAGGCTGGAGTAAGATTGTTTTTCATTTTATAGAAGAGAATTAGTTTATGCTTGAATCGTCTTGTTTCAAGTGATTCCCATCCAACTTCTGTCATAAGTTTAGCAATTGATACCAGTTTCGTAGTCCCGGTAACAATTCTGGCAGCCTCTTGTTGAATTTGTTCCAAATCTATTTTTTCATATTGGGTACAGTTGTCAAATAGAATGTCACCATACTCGAGAATCGGTCGTATAAATGTTATATATTATCTCTAATGACCTTCTATTGAGTTGGAATTTTAATTTTTTCATTATATTTATCCTTTTCCATACTTTAGTTTTCATGTATTCTATATGTGTGGACCAGAGAAGATCATGGGACAGATGCACACCTAGGTGCTTATGATGCCGGACTTCTGTTATCTGTTGAGTTTGCATTTGAAGTGGAGGGTGATAATTATTTCTTTGGTGTTTACGTGATATCAGTAAGGATTCAGTTTTAGTAGGATAGTACTTTACAAGCCATTTTGAAGCCCATGAATCTATTGTGTGGAGATCAGAGTTAAGGATAGCAGAAGCCGTAACTGGATTTTCAACAACAATGTAACTGGTGTCATCAGCATAAAGTCTAATATTAGCTTGAATATCTCGAACAATGTCGTTAATATAAATAAGGAAAAGAAGAGGTCCGAGAATTGATCCTTGTGGCACACCAGCAGTGAGAAAATTATCCGAAGATTTACAACCGTGGAGAACCACACGCTGTTTTCTGCTACGCAGATAAGACGAGAACCAGGATAGCAAGGGTCCAGAAATACCGATTGAGTTAAGTTTAAATAATAACCCTTTGTGCCAGACACGATCAAAGGCCTTACTGATGTCACAGAAGATCGCTCTGACTTCTTTACCGGAGTCAATTGCCTGTGCGAAAACATTATGCATATAAGTTAATTGATTAATGGTGGAGTCACCCGGGACGAATCCAGACTGTAAAGGAGTAAGGATGTTATTGGCATGTAGAAAGTTGAAAGTGTGTTTAAATACAATTCTTTCAATTACTTTATTTAAATTACTTATGAGCGATATTGGACGATAATTGTTAACTAGAGAACGATCACCAGATTTGAATAGTGGAGTAACATTTGCATCTTTCCATATATCAGGTACTATAGAAATGTGAATTGTAGTTGAAAAGTGAACATAGTGGATTGCTTAGTTCAGAAGAAAGTTCACGAAGTAAGCGATTATTGATTCCACCAGGGCCAGCCGCTTTTCCAAGGGCGAGTGACTTTAATACAAACTCTACTTCTTCAGCAGTAATAATAATATCATGTAGTTGCGGATAATCAATGATGGGTAATTCAGGAAGCGGAGGGGCTAAGGTTCCCAGCAAACATTTGACGTTGTATAGAAGTTGCATAGACGTCAGACCCAAACGTTGGATTAACGTTAGATATTGGTTGTTTTTGCAAACTGGATAGACGTCAGAATACCAACGTTTATCCAACGTCGGAAATCAACTACTTTCCAACGTTGGATATTGGTTGGTTTTGCAAATTGGATAGACGTCAGAATACCAACGTTTATCCAACGTCAGAGATCCAACTACTTTCCAACGTTGGATATTGGTTGGTTTTGCAAATTGGATAGATGTCAGAATACCAACTACTTTCCAACGTTGGATATTGGTTGGATGTCAGAATACCAACTACTTTCCAACGTTGGATATTGGTTGGATGTCAGAATACCAACCAACTACATTCATGTATATTGGTTATTTTTGCTAATTGGATAGACATTATGTTTTCCTTAAAGCAGCATTACATCGTATGAAATAAGATATTTGAAAAATTCAAGTTTTAAGTATGGGTAGCAATGCTGCTACACATTCTAACATTATACTTTGTATGCTTATGTTCATTTGGTGAACTGTTCGTTTTTTTGCGCGATGAAACAAACTTGAAACCGAAAGTAGGACTTTCTGAGTCGATCAGTCACGCACTTGTTTACATTCGGAATGCATTGTCCCACGTTGTCTTTTTTAATTAAATTACTTGATATGTTGATTCATACCTATGGTAGCTAAGTCTTTTAGGGGCATGTCTACAACCCCGCGAGGGATTCGACATTAGAGGAAGATAGATAGATAGTCTTTCATGTTCAAAATATATACGTTGTTTTCTACATCCGCTGTTGTTTCACGCATGCTAGCTGTGCGTGTTTACATTTCGTGTGTTGATAAACAAATTTGCGTATACGACGGTTTAATATTTATTGGAAGTTTATCGTTTCTAAGCTTCTCTCTCGATTTTTGTAAACACGCACATTACTATTTTACCCAAAACATCCTTTATTACGATGTAATGCTGCTTTAATTCCATTGCATCCAAACATAAATAAGTTATCATCTATGCTCAGGGTTACACCCAAGCGTAAGCCACAAAGTACATATATGTTTGTTTCAAGAAACAACTAAACAGAAGATGTGGTGTAGGTGTGGGGCAACAACAATGGCAACCTCATTTTATTTCATGACATATACATGCAATTCAATACATCCTCTCTCTCTCTCTCTCATGGTTATACATGCAATTCAATACATCCTTTCTCTCTCATGGTTCCGCGAAAAAAATGGCGCCACAAAGTGTGGCTGAATAAGTCTTTAACATTTGTAGAAGAACTATACGAGAGATATGGTGCTCTCGTATGACAATGTCCAGAACCATGAATACACGCACATAACACATCCAACATCGTATATCTCAGTTCCACGTCCGTCTCAATAATGACAAGAAATCATTATAACTGAAAATACAAGTATAATGTTAGATTCCATAATATACACAGGGGGTGGGTGGGGGGAAATAGTATGTCTTATCATCGCCTTGTTGAGCCTTCAAATGAAATATCATGCGATATTTCCCACTCAGAAACCACGTTACACAATGTAATGCTCTATGCACAATAGAGCACGTTTTTACAGGTAAACTGTGAAACCATGTACCCGATAATGCATTTATTAAGTTTCAAATTGCATTGACAGCAATGAGCAAAACAATATATGCCCTTTGGTCCAGTGATTTTGAAAATGTAGCAATAATTATAATTGGGGACAATTTTAAATGAACACATGATAAACTACGAAGAGTTCATAAATGTCCCATATTTTAAACCTCGACGGTATACTATATATATACTTAATGGTTAAACCGTAACCTGTTGATCACAGACAATATATAGCAATTAAAGGGCTCTATATGTTGTTTGCTATTCGGATGGTAATGCTAAAACACTTTAATAGCTGAATAGCACACAACATATAGATCCTGATTCAGCACACGGCAGAACTGCTGGATCTATAGATATGTTGTTTGTAAAAGCCTATTAATTTATTGAACGTACTTCCATTTGGAATTGGGTATACCGGCATGTCTTTTCTCCCACACAAAGTCTTTGGAGTTGAGTGATAAATATGTGAAATAGCTGCGTGTGTATTTGGTGAAACTGAATGTATGGGTGATAATATATAATGACCGAGACTGCGATCTTGAAGTACTTTGATTGAATGAATAATTCAAGTGCGACGGTGATCTTAGACTGGATGAGTTGCTTGATAATGACCATGTAGATCTTTGATGGATAGTGCTTCTTGATTGCGAGTGTGATGGTGACCGTAGACTGAATGAATCCCGTGACTTTGGAATAAATGTCTTATGAGTGTCTTGTTTGTGATTTTGACCTCGACCTCCGACTGAATGTTGGTCTGGAACGTATATCGGACCTATGACGGAATGAGTCTATAACCCTTGGTGTTTACGATTTTGACCTAGACCGTCGATCATGTAAGTGTGTTGACTGAGATTTAGATCCTGATGAATGTGTTGACTGAGATTTAGATCCTGATGAATGTGTTGACTGATTTAGATCCTGATGAATGTGTTGACTGAGATTTAGATCCTGATGAATGTGTTGACTAAGATTTAGATCCTGATGAATGTGTTGACTGAGATTTAGATCCTGATGAATGTGTTGACAGATTTAGATCCTGATGAATGTGTTGACTGAGATTTAGATCCTGATGAATGTGTTGACTAAGATTTAGATCCTGATGAATGTGTTGACTGAGATTTAGATCCTGATGAATGTGTTGACTGAGATTTAGATCCCGATGAATGTGTTGACTGAGATTTAGATCCTGATGAATGTGTTGACTGAGATTTAGATCCTGATGAATGTGTTGACTGAGATTTAGATCCTGATGAATGTGTTGACTGAGATTTAGATCCTGATGAATGTGTTGACTGAGATTTAGATCCTGATGCATGTGTTGACTGTGATTTAGATCCTGGTGTGTGTGGTGAATTTGAATGCGATTTAGATCCTGATGAGTGTGGTGAATTTGAATGTGATTTAGATCCTGGTGTGTGTGGTGAATTTGAATGTGATTTAGATCCTGATGAGTGTGGTGAATTTGAATGCGATTTAGATCCTGATGAGTGTGGTGAATTTGAATGTGATTTAGATCCTGGTGTGTGTGGTGAATTTGAATGTGATTTAGATCCTGATGAGTGTGGTGAATTTGAATGTGATTTAGATCCTGGTGCGTGTTGTGACTGTGATTTGAATCCTGTTGAGGGTGTTGAATTGGACTGTGATTTGGATCCCGATGCGACTGTTGATGGCAGCTTCAATTTGTTGGGTGGTGGTGGGTATTCACCTGTTGAAAAACAAGCATAGTCAGTATTGGATGGCCCCTACCAAAAGGGTTGACCTTCCATTTTTATGCAGCAGTGCAAGGCAAATACCACAAATTGTGACAAAGACATGGAGGTTTGAATGGGTTTTATGGTACTGAGACACAATGTCATACTAATTAAGTTGGTATCTCTGCAGTTTAATATTGAAAACAAGGATATAATTAATGAAAACCTGTATACTATCGATAATTTCGATACTAACTTAATTGTAAGAAAAACGACTTGTTGTCAAAGGCCACTCAAGAGGGCAAACAATGAAGTAGCAATGATTTTTTTAAAGGCTAGTAATATTTTGTTTGCATGCATATTCAAAAATTTACTTACACTTTTAAATATAAAGTAGTATGCTGGCAATAGCATCATACTAGTTATCTGGCAATAGTCAAATGTACGAGTAGAGGAAGATAGTATGTATACACCAGTCGGGGATTACCGCAGGCCAGTATGTATACACCAGTCAGGGATTCCCGCAGGCCAATAAGGCATGTCGGCAATAACATGCCTTCATGCTAGAATACTTAAAAAAAGCATACTATCTTCTTGAATTACAAGAAATTATTTGAAAATATAACCACATTTCATGCATAACAATAGAAAACAACATGCCTTCCCAAATTTCTAGGGGAAACCATGACAAGTTATTTCTTACATGAGTTGGCCGGAACAACTTGTTTTCCTGTTTCATGCTCAATAATAACATCATTTTGCATGGCAAAATTATCCTCTGACAATATGGCAACATTTCCTTCTGAAAATATATTATATAGATTGGAAGTTCGGCATGAGTTTGATGTTCTAAATTCTGTATTTCCTCATCCTCACTGCTGCTCGCCAAGGCAAATGCCCTTGCAGCGGCATGATTTCTGTGCCAACGTCTCCAGTAAGAGTCTTTCGACATATCAGCTATTGTTTATTACTAAAAATAAATTATCAGAACCTAGGCTATATAGTGACCAACGGCTGTCAAGATGGACAATGAGCGACATTTAATAGACACTCCACAACAAACATGAGTCACTTTCATGAGTAGAAATTAATTGTGTGTATCATGAATGTGAGTCTCCAAGTTGCGTCATTTATTCATGGTAGCAAGGGGAATAAATGGTTGGGCCTAAAAGCCAGATTGGATCACCGAAGATAGACGGAAATATTGCCGGACCGAACCGAATGTCATCGAACCAAATCAGTTCGGTAGAACGTTGATATTTATGGAAGATCCCTTTTCTTATTTATAAATATAATATTGTTATAGTCCAAATGGCAAGAATTTAATTTATTGTTTTAAAAACTATAGATCTATATACATATAAATAATCTATATTTCAAGTATTCTGTTGGTCCAGTTTGTTGTGGTAAATTGAGCATGGGAAAGTCCAGTCCGGCTTGTTGTGAAAGTCTGGTACTATTTACTTATGGGAAGCCGTTTAAACGTATATATATTTATTTTACATCGATTGCAACGAAAGCTGAAAGTTTATTTAATTTGCACTTGATGGCTGCATCCTGGGCTATATCAACCAGTACCACCCGGCGTAATATTTGGGATTGTAAAAATTGTGTAGTCCAACCACGCCCCTGACAGGGTTCGAACCCGCAATCTCCGGATTTAGCAGTCCGCCGATCTACCGCTACACCACCGTTTCTCCTATGTGACAAGTAAATTTGTGTATGCAGTATACTTGTTTTTAAGCGATTGATGACACATGTTGCATTGGAAAATATCCGTTGCAGCAGATGAGCATGACGGGTCATTTCAAATTAGTAGATTTTGTGAACAAATACCATATTTATGAATGTGAAAACAGTGGATTTAGTAAAAGTACATATTTCTGACTGATAAGGGTACCTTTAATGGGCATTTACCTGTTTCGATTCCATTACGAATACTGTTTACATATTTTGACGTCTGGATAGCTTCTGTAAACAAATGATGCTCGTGCAGGCACATTTTTACGTAGAAACATGAAATATGTAGAATTTTCAAGTGACCGAAAATAGATTGTTCCGGGATACTCTTCGGCTAAGGGTACTGGACCAGTGGCAGTATACACCAGCGGGAACGTGTTGCCTCGATCAGTATGTATAACGTTAAAGTTAGGTAATGATTAAAAAATAGAGTAGATCTATATATACCTTCAGCATATTGAACATGCCAGTCCCTAGTTGTTCTGCGTAGCTGCTTTTAAACTTTTACCACAACTTATTTTCATACCATCTTAAATTATACTTTTAACTACTCATACTTTTAACTTCTTAGCGGTTTTTGACGCGCAACATGTCTACGTCCCCGCGAGGGATTCAACATTAAAGGAAGATAGATAGATAGAATTTTCAGTTTGTTTTAAACACCCTGGACACATTCAAGTCCCGGGTGTCAGTACTCTAAATCATTAACAGATACTTGTTTTTAACCATATTTGAACTGTAAATAGCTGTTTCACTGAAGGATATACTCCCTCTGCGCATGTGTTAACTCTTACTAAGCAAAATCTTCAACGAGTTGAAGGAGGCTTATAAACGGCAGAAGCAGAAGCAGAAACAACTTTCAAACAGCATGGCGCGCTCCGATGATGTATGGATTACATTCTGAGTTTGTAGTCGAATATCACAAATGGTAATATTGTTCCCATTTATGCCTCAAAAACAAAATTTTGGATCAACGCAAGTGATTCGAATATGCGCATATAGTAAAATGAGGTGAAACTGAACCAATTAATCGGGAATAGGTTAGAGTGAACCAAATTATAGAGCTCTTCTACAGTATAGGTATTATAATCGCATCGGCTCGTGTGTACCTTATTCCTAGACCTACAGTAGAGCGTTAAATAGTCTTTTCAGGTGCGTAGCTATAAGGCCATGAATGTGCCAGAAAATGGAAAAATCAAAAACCCAAATCTGCAATAAAAAGTAGGGAAGGGGAGGTATGGGTATGACACTAACATTCCCTAAAAAGGCGTCCGTTATATAGACTGAGAAAAAACGCGGGAAAATTTATTTTTTGTTTAAAAAAATAGCGGGAAAAGAACACTCATCGGTGTTCTAATCCCGCTTTTTGATTATTATTTATTTTTCGATAACATAAATAGTTTTAACAAGTAACAATACAATTATTAACAATATTCTGTAACATTTACATATAATAACATTTAATCTACTATATTGTTCCTCACCCATTGATCACATTTATCTTGTGCCGACATTTGCGTACATGGAATTAGTTCTGTTTGTGAGTCGTAAGATACATCTAACTGTGTCTTAGGAATGCAAGGCACTATTAATTTTAAAGACGTTTTTAGTCTTTTACAACTTTTCAACACTGTGTTCTTTGCACCTTTCATAATACGAAATCTACTTCCGGAATCGCTGCTTGACCTACTTCTTTTTGTACCTTTATCTGTTTCCGGTGTTGTATGTACAGTGTCTGTTTCGTGTCCGTCCATTTCGTCCGTACAATATACATCCATTTCGTCTGCTTCAGACCAATTGGTACTTGAAGTTTTAACAGGTGACATAATAAGGTCGTTTCTGAATGAATTCTCACTGGAAATACTAATGATATCTCCTGAGGTTTGTACCATCATCGCCTCCATTAAGGCTGATTGGAATCCTTCTATAATGATCCATATTACAGCTTTTTCTCGTTCCTTGTCAGACATTCCAGTTCTAATCTTTTTTGGCCACTGTTCCATCCGCCATGTAAGTATGTTATTATCCGCAAATGTCGACTGCATTATTCGCTTCTGGTTTTCAGTAGGATTGGTAACATTGGTCTTATCTGGTTCATTTCTTATAATAGGTTTGTATATGTTGTCTATGTTTAATCCCAATGTTCCAGCAGCAGGCCATTTCATTAATTCCAACCAAGAAACCATCATGTCTCTAAATTCTTTATCGCAACACACCTTTCGTTCTAAACTGTTTGCCATGAAACTTTCATGCTGTCCTGGATCATCTTTTAGATATTTCACAATTTCTCTTACTTTTTTATTTGAAGCGAATGATCCGGTTGGATTAAACATTTCAACCTTTTTGTACGTCATCAATTCTTGTATTTTCTGTATAATTAGTACTTGGTACATTTCCCAGAAAGCGTGATCCTTTTTATAATTCCAGTTGCCGTTTTTTTCTTCCATAGACATGATATAAGCAAATAATTCTTGGAAGAATCGAGGATCTGGTCGTTTACCGTCGATAAATGACAATACCATTGAATATTTTAGGTTGGTGAACCCATATAACCTATTCAGGAAAGCTTGAGATTCCTGACTAAATTGTTTTGACCACGGAGTACTGTTACATTGTAACAGTACTGGGGTTCGGCTTAGTACTTTGGGTTCCTTGTTCTTAATATTGACCTGAACAGGAAACCCTTCCATCACTTGTTTTAGTTCCTCTACTGCCTCAGGTTTAGTCAGAGTCAATTCTGGTATTACTATTATGTCTTTACCAAGGCACTTCATGAAGGCAAATTCTGCCGATTGAGTCGTACCTCCTATAGAGTCAGGGAATGGAGTTAACCCATTTGTCCAGTACGTCTTTCCTGCATTCGACTGACCTTGTAACATGAATGTGTTTCTTTTCGCGTCTTTCTTAGCTAGTATGATGTATAGCTTCAATATAAAATCACCTGCGTCTATATTTTGTTCAACGCACCATTCTTTGAACACATTTGCGGTCTGATCTATTGACATTGTCCCATCTACTATAGGACAATCCTCAACCAACTTTCTGACATAGCAGCCGCCATTTAACTTGTTTACTATATCAAGTTCTAAGATTGCTTGATTTTTGATAGCAGTAAAATTATTTACTAGCATCAACGAACGTATCTCATTCAACTCATCGACATAACCAATGTCAATGATAGATTTGACAATACTGTCCAGATTAGTCGTACCATATTTTGTCATGTATTTCATGATTATATCCACCTTATTGGCCGTCTTCGTTGTCGGTATTCGTTTGTCACCTAATGCATCAGGTTTGTCTCGTAAAACGTCTTTAAATGTTATATTTTCATCATTTAACTTGTGTATTAATTGTTCCATATTGTTCCCCTTGTCTTCTGTCTTAACATATTTCAGCATTTCAGATAAGAAACCTGATGCTTGTGTAGATGTGGACGGTTCTTCGTCCATCATCTCGAATCTGTCTATCTGATTTTCAAGACCCCTTGTTCGTTCTAATTTACCTAATAGTGCTAGATTATTACACCCCATTACCATCCTAGGTTGTTGTTGTAAATGTATCAAGATGGCCGACACATTTCGTACAACCTCAGACCTGATAACGATTCCTTGGTCTTTTAGACTTAATTTAGTTTTTCGAAACATTTGTAGTTGACATAGTGATGTATCCTTCTTTGCGTAAACTATTCCATGAATATGCAAGCCATGAAATTGGCATCTGGAGTCTTCATCCCCATTATGCCAAATGAAGACACTAGGTAAACCATTGAATAATGTTTTCACTGCATTATTGGCTTTTTGTTGTATTTCGTTCATCCCATTGTATATTTCCATTGGTGTAGAAAATGCCAATGTCGGTCTTTGGTATATCAACCGCTTCTCGTAAATTTCTTGCGTTGCGTATTCCCCCAATGGATTACCCTTTTCACTTTTAGTAATATTACCACTATCGTCAAGTACATATAATCGACTTTGTATAGTTTCTGGAGTTATAAGTCCTTGTAAATTGCTAACAACGACTGAGTATGCCTTATACTGATCAACATCATCGACATCTCTGGTTAAAGTTTCCATCGGTTTGTCTTTACGTCCGATGCCAACCCATGCTCTATAAATAACAATAATTTTTAATATAACTTGCACTCAAATGATGTCCTACTACCTTTTTACTTAATGCAGTCTTTAATACAACAATTTGATTTGCTACTAGGTTAATTTTACTATCTATTCTTGGTATTGTGTATGACAACAAGTCTGCTAATCTAGTATCAGGAGGTTTCCAAGGTAATACTGGATCTTCATCTGATGTTTGTGAAATAGGTGTTTCTGGTATTATAGTTGGAGGTGGTGTATGTGTTACGTTGTCGACATGTGATTTGTGGTCATGTTGTAATACTCCTACATCAAATCGTAATCCTTGTATATCTACGGATAACTCTGCCATCTTTTGTACTATATCAATGTCTATATCGTTTGATCTATTAGCTACACTCAGTATCTCTCTATGTATTGAGCCAAAATCTAATACTGGTGCTCGTTCTACTGGTGCTAATGCAGTCGATACTGGTATAGGTGCTGTTGGTATTGTACCTACTATACTGCCTGTGATTCCTGCTATTGATTGTAATAACTGTTGCTTTAATGCACCTTGTCCTTTTAACTTTTGTTCAGTAACTTTACCACCAGAACTTACAACTTGTGATACAACATCTCCATTAGCATTGACAAATGAAGATCCTACATCACCTACTGAATCTACCACATGTCCAATTACATCCCAAAAATTACTAGCGGTATCTGTTGTTATTGTATTAGATGTTCCACCGTCTGGTCGTGGTATTGTTGATGATGTACTAGGTATATTTATTGTTGTGTGTATATGTACTGATTTATCTGAGTTATCTGTATCAGATGTATCTGTTATATCTTCTAATTCTGCCTCAACGGATGACACTCTTTCTCCTAGTCTATTAATTAGCAAATCTATCGTCTCTTTAATATTGGTATCTATGTTTAATATGAAGTTTGTCTATGATATATGATAATGTTTTTTCTTCACCTGCCCAATTATATTTTTTGGACGATTCTATCTTTGTTATCGTCTCTCCTATAGACATTGGTGTCTGTATTTTATCTTTCACTATAAACAATACTAATGGTATTCCTTCGAATCTATCAGAGTATACACTATTATGGTATACATCAGTTGTCCATATATTATTCCAATATGTTGACTTTGTTTCTAATTGAAATACATAGTCTCCTCCATACTTATTAGGATGTAAACGTGTTAACTGGTGTGATCTAAAGTATGTTGTCTTTATAGTGTATGGATTATTTGATATTATGAACAAATATTTGTCTGTAGTACCTGTTGTGCCTATGCTACTTACAACAATTTGATTACTGAAGAAATTTGAGTCAATGGATAACTGATGATCTGACACCTGTTCAGTAAATAATGTTCCTAATCTGTGATGTAGTGTATCATCATCATGTAACTCGATTGATGATGGTATCATATACGATTCAACTTGTCTAGGTAGTACAAGTAGTTGTTCGTGATTGTTATGCCGGTGTGTATTCTTTATCAACGCAGCATATACATTATTGTTATATATGAAATGTAGGAAACTCTTAGTGTCTTCAACTGTTTTGTAAAGAGCACCATCACTACTGTATAATAGGTTAAAGAAGTCTAATACCCTAAATATTGTATAATTATCTAGTCGATTTCCAGAATTGACAAATGAAAATGAATTTAACTTTCCTATCAATTCTTGTACGTTTATATACATTATGACTTACTGGTCTCTGTTGTATAGTTGCTGTTGCGCCATTTTACGATGTATCGTCTCCTGTGTCAACTTTTCTTTTCTTGGTTGACGGACTTTTTATCTGAAATTGGTTATCATTATCAAATTGATTCCAATCTGTTTGTGTATTTAATAAATCAGTAGGTGTAAAGTTGAACATATTAACATTTGGTACTCTAGTTGCTTCATATATTTCAGGAACTACTGGGAGATTTGGACCAACAGCAGCACCAGTCAAGTACAATGGCAATGTTTCTTGTGCACTAATGAACATTTGACCAGGTTCTCCACGTTGCCTAATCCAATCTCCTAAATGATTCTGCTTACGTTTTAAGACCTCTACTCTATTTATAGCTTTCATCTTGTTACCGAGTCTGCTCTCGTTTAACTTTTTAATACGGTCTATGTCACTCATAAACAATCCATCCTTCGTAACCTTACCATATCCTCCTAACTTAGGCCATGGTATATAATTACCCTTTGTACCTCTTTTTGTCCATACTGGTGCATCCATACCTATAGTTTTCCATGCCTCTGTTGGATTCATACCCCTTGTATTAGTTATATCAAAATCATTATCTGCCTCAAAGTTAACAGTTACAGGTAATATCGGTTTATCTGTTGATGCTTCTACCATCAATGTTGTATTCTTTTTATTATCTATTCTTTTTATACTACCAGACTTGTCTATTGCTATGGATGTATCTGTTTTTAATTTATATTCGGTAGGAGTAGGTGGTATTACATCAGAGTTATCTAATAACTCATTCCTATGCTCTTGTGTTAATGATTTAAATAAATCTATCTCTGAATTAACTACACCCATATCCTTCATATAAGTCTCAGAGAATTGAGGTAACTGTTGACCTTCTACTGGTTGTCTTATATCCTGACTTTCTTTAACTAAAATAGCAGTCTCATCACCTGCTAACGTCTTTTCTATTTTTACATCGAACCCTGTTTCTCTTAATCCTATTATAGTCTTAGTCATTAATGTTCCATAGTAATCTTTTGCTAGGTTATCCAAATTAAATTCATCTAAATCTTCTCGATCTAACTCATCTACTACGTTATCATCGTTAAACTCATATGCTGTTCTCGGTATTACAAAATTCTCGGCTCTACAACCAAAATTAAATCTATTTTTATCTGCCGCATACTTTTTATAAGGATCTGCATATGGATAATTATTTCGAAACCCTTGATTACCTTGAAAGAACATATCTAATCCTACAAATGGACTAAAATAAAACTCTATTGTACATTCGTATGTACATTTAAACTGTGCACGCCTTTGTGCTTTTCCCGTTGCTGTATAGTATGGAGAGAATCTTAAAAATTTATAATTCGGTGGATATATTGGCGATCTATTTACTTGAGTGGCCATATTAGCTTGTATACCCCATACAGTATCTAACATATCGTTACAAACTTTCAGTTCGTTCTTATTACAGGCAGTCTTTGTCTGGTCTGCAAATGTACCTACTGGTATCCTACCACTATCGAAATTATGCTCAAATGTGAGGGGTGTACCAGATTGCCAATTACTTACTGTGAATAATCCATTATAACAATTAAACTTATTTTTAAATTTTAGATTCTGTTCGTTTTTAGTACTTAAATACATCTCTGGTGGAAATTGTACTTTAACCCGTGGTATTGTGGCTTCTTCTATTGTTTCCGGTTCTGCCTTATCAAAATTTTCGTTAATGCTAAATATACTACTACCTACTATAGGTACTATATTATGTGGTCTAAACTTTCCATTAGTATCTGTGAATATCTCTATTGTATCAGATTGTGGCGTTGTTACCAATCTACCATCAGCCTGTACCTCGTCTCTACTACATATTAAATCAAAACATGTTACCTTATGACCTAATATACGATATGAATTACATCTAGACATAAATGGTTGTAATGCTGTAGATTTACATGCAGCTTTTACATAGTTAAAAGGTATAATACTAGCACCCCAATCATAAGCAAAACATAATTTATTATCTGCATTGGTCTCGATACTTGCTCCGGAATATTCTGTTCCAGGTCCCATAAAGTGGATATAGGTCTGACTGAATGTCTTCGTTTTACTCGATCCTGATGCCTCTGATCTTGTGTAATCTTGATAGATACCTTGTGTGCCGGATACACCATCTCCTTGTCCCAATAGTGCCTGTCCATCTGTATTTTCTGTGACCTTTGAAAGAGTATCAGACATATTAAAATTTTAAATACCTTGTTTTCGGTGTTTTCTTTAGTAGATAACCACTTCTATTCTTGGCTAGGTACAATTTTCGTAGTCTCTTAACAAACGTAGATCCGTTAGAATGGAAATAACACTTTGAAAATGATGATGGATGCAAGTTATACGTTGTATATATGTTAGTTCTCACATAAACACCTTCTGATACATAAGTTAACTGCTTTGTGTATCTATTTATAACCAAAATACGACGTGGCCTATCCATAGAGCCACTTTTTTAAGAATGACAACAATTTTGAATTTTTACTATTTATATGACAAAGTTGTTTACTTTGTGACGTCATTTATGACGTACTATTACGTATTTTTCCCGCCAATTTTAATTATCACGCTCTCAGCTTCCTATATCGGACGCTTTCTTAGGGAATGTTAGTGTCACTGTCAATGTCAATGTTCGGCATAGCCCCCTCCGGAGGATTTCCTGCTTGGATGTGGCATATAAGAGGCGTCGCAAGTGGGGCAGCAGGGGCCACGGCCCCAATATTTGGGCGACATGACCCCATTATTTTGCTGAGGCGGTCCCAATATGTTGACAAGATGGCTCGAGGTTGTGCGGAGATTAATCCTTACACTTGATTTGTGCCACACAAATGTATTATGGATCTAATAGCAGTGGCCAATGAGTTCGTTGGAAATAAGGAAGGACGTCTAACTACGTTCGGGAAGTTTTAGAGACAGTGTACGAGTACACATGATGACATATGTAGACAGTCTGGAACTTATGGATTATGCTGTGTGTTTGTCAGTGTCGCATTCATGATTAAATGTTGTTATCACTCAATGCGCAACTGGTTAACCCAACTGTTTATGTTTGTCCTACTTAAGCACTGCGTACATGTACTTGGATATTGCCCTATACGCTCATACACACACTAAGCATGGGACTATGGAAGCAACCCACCCAAAGCCTAGTTTTGTTTTTTCAACAGTAGATCTAATTAGCCTTCAAATATAAATGTTCTCCAAATCATGAAATGTTACTGCAAAACACCATTTGAACCGGTTACTTGTGCAACTTGCGGCATGCGAAATAGCGACCTGTGTACCGGGAAATCGCGTCTGAGGCGTTCTGGTTTTCCAAATTTTCTTGGGGGAGGATCCCCAAATCCCCCGCCATACCATGCGGCTCGCGCTAGAGGCCCCAATGACAATTACCTTCCGACGCGCCTGATATTGCCATACATACATAATTATTTTTACTCAAACTACGAAACTAGGTAACTATAGGGGTATACAATTGGGGTAAAATATCACCATCGGCATCTGCAATGCCACAGTTCGTTTTTTTCTCGGGGGAAGAGGGGAACACCCCGATCCCCCTGCAGCATCATATAAATAATCTACTCGAACACTGAATTAAAGAGTTGATGTTCATGATCAGTGTCTCGCTTTCAAGAATTTCAACAAGTCATGCATAGATTTTCATAGCCCCAAACAGCTAGGCATTAATATGCAGCTAACATCCATCCTAATGTGGCTTCAAATGTCAGGAAATCGCGTGCACAATCTAAACAAATCCCGGGGGAACATGCCCCCGGACCCCCTACACAAGTCGCACTTTCTGCTGGTTAGGCCGAAGAGGTCGCATGCTCTAGAGAAGAGGTTCATCAGTGATTGGAGTTGTTCCTCTGAGTGGGCGGCAAGTGCAGCATCATCGCCAAAGAGCATGTCTCTGATGAGGACTTCTCTTGTCTTGGATTTTGCCTTCAGGCGAGTGATGTTGAAGAGCTTGCCGTCAGATCTGGAGTGAAGCTAGTCTCCTTCTGTAGCTCTCTTGAAGTGTGTCGGGGCGAGTACACAGCCTTGCTTGACGCCGCTTTTGACCTCGAATTCTGTAGATGTTTCGCCATCATACTGCACAGTACTCTGCATGCCATCATGAAATGACTTTACGATGCTGAGGAGCTTGGGTGGACAGCCAATCAGTGGTAGGATCTGAAATAGCCCTTCGTGGCTCAGCAGGTCGAACGCTTTGGTGAGGTCTATGATTAAGGCGATGTAGGTGTTGCTCTCGACATTTTTCTTGTAACTGCCTCAGTGAGAAGACCATGTCGGTTGTAGACCTCTTGGAGCAAAAGCCGCACTGCGATTCTGAATATACTTGGTCAGCTACGGCCCTGCTTTTAATACTTATATAATTATTATTCCAACCGTTAACCAATTTCCAACGTCATAACAACGTTGTAGCCTGACGTACCGATATCGGGTGTCCGACGTTGGCTAGACGTTCAATAATGGTTACCGAAGTGTCACGACCAAATTCCAACGTTGATAGAACGTTTTGACAACGTTTTAGCCTGACGTTGTGTGGATGTCGGGGATCCGACGTTGGATAATGGTCACCGATGTCGCGAACAACAACGTACGTTGTACTACATAGTCTGCCGTTGTATGGATGCCGGGTGCCCGACGTTGGATAATGGTCTCTGACGTCGCGACAAAATTCCAACGTTGATCCAACGTCCATAAGTACGTTCTAGTCTGACGTTGTATGGATGTCGGGAATCCGACGTTGGATAATGGTCACCAAAATCACGACCAAATCCCAATGTTGATCCAACATCGTAACAACGTTGTAACCTGACGTTGTATGGATGTCGGGGGTCCGACGTTTGATAGACGTTGGATAATGGTCACTGACGTAGCGACCAAATTCCAATGTTGATCCAACGTTGGTATGACGTCAGGTGTTTGCTGGGTTTCATCAATTCGCGTTTGATCAGTAAAATAATCATTTAAAAGATTGGCCTTTTCAATGTCATCGTAATGATATTATCTCCTGAAACAAGTGGAGGTATTGAAGAAGACGTAGTAGGTTTAATGAATGATTTAAGGCAAGACCACCAGTTCTTTGAATTTTGATTTCCAGATTGTACCCGTTCAGCTAGATCATCAAAGTGCTGTTTCTTTGTCTCTCGAAGTTTAGAGGTTATTGAGTTTCTTCGCTTGCGAAATCTCTCCCAATGGTATGCAGAATCTTTTTGCCTTGCCTTTCGATATAGTCGTCTACGCTTTCTGATTAGATTTCTCAATTCATTCGTGAACCAGATTGTATCATTTTCCCTTACTAAAACTCTCCTGTTTGGAATACATTCCTTAGAAATAACAATGATTTTATCCGAAATATTTCTAGCATAAACATTAATATCAGCATTTTTCAAAGAGTCCCATTCGAAATCAGATGCCATTTGCCTAAGTAGTGCGTAATTTCCTTGGTCGAATATCCAAACATGGCGATAAAAGCATGAACGTTTTCGCTTTTTCAAGTTAAGAAGACCATAAATAGGGCAGTGATATCTCACGTCCTGCAAAAGAAAGGGATCACCAACTCCACTTGAGTAAATAATGTTTCTATTTGAAACAAAAATAAGGTCAATTGTGGAAAAAGATGACTCTGTGAAATGTGTTGGTGCATCGATTACCTGATACAAGGAAAACTGCTCACATATTGTATTCACCTTTCTAGAAGATATTACATCTGATACATTGAGATTAAAGTCACCAGTTATTATGATATTTCCTATCCCTGTATCAAAAGCAAGGTGAATGGAGTCTAAAATCATTGAGTGTCGCAAAACTTTAGTATTCGGGGGCCTATAAAATGTACCAAAGAGGAAATGTTTACTGCAATGCATAACTTCAATCCAAATACATTCTACACCATTGATTTCGAGATCGGGTCTCCTTTTGTAATGTATGTTCTCCTTAACATAAAAAATTACACCGCCATACTTATCAGTACGATCTTTTCTCTCAGGATTTGAAAACGAAGGAAGCATTAAATCATTAGTTTGGATATGCGGTCCCAACCATGTTTCAGAAAATGCTAGGATATCGAAATCCTTTAATTCAGTGTACAGTAGATCTAACTTTGGAAAAATACTTTGTACACTGTAGTGGACGAATGAGAGATGCTTTGAAAGATCAATACAGCTACTACCGGAAGATATAGAAGACATAGACGATGTTCTAGCGACAAGGGTCTGGGGTTTTTATGAACGTCTCCTGACAGCAGTATAATACAAGATATGTTCCAGAACTGGACGGCTACAAATAACATTGTGATGAGGATAATAGAATAAAGGGAAAACTGCATGCTACTAAGTTGGTTATTACTAACCGTATGTCTGCGACGGTTCAACGGAAGTGACATATTGTTAAATATCAATTCATGTTCACGAATAGTGGAACTAATGACAAAAGGGAAACAACAGTTACAGAGCGAATTGAGCAGCATTATTAAACTTAGGAGAAACCTAAACTTGAGTTGTGGATGGAAAACTCTCAGGATGGCCATTGATTTCATTTTAAGTCTCATGTTATTGTAAATAGTAGAAACATAAACATTAGGGTGGCCAACATGAGAGGATAGCAGTGTATTGGTAATAAACGTGTTGGTGTCGATGCCCATATGGGAGAATCAGAAGTGTATGTGTGTTCATCTTTAAGAAAAAGTAAAAAAAAGAAAGCACGAAGAAGACAAAAGAGCGCAAAAAGTAGTAACTACAAAATATAGGTAAAAATAAGACTTTGGAAGAATGTTACGAACAATACAAAAAGAACTGACTTTGTTGAGAGAAATGTACATAATGTATGTATAGAAACTGATATTACATAACTGATGTTTGCTTAATCAGCGAGGTCGGTTATCCCAAACGTATTATGCAATCGACTGGGAAAATACGTAATCAGTAATATAATCTCATTATGTCTTAAGGCAACCACAAAACGTGATGCAATACACTTACATAAATTAAAACTAAGCTCTAATTAACACTGTTTTCACGAGTATACATGTGTATATATGTCGTGCGTTTGTAGCGTAATTTCATATATGTAATAGCGTTAGCAACACATATTATATACTGATTATTCAGCTATATATACTGAAACTGAGGGAACTGGAAGTACATGTATGTGTGGGCTACAATTCCTGGGCCAATTCTTGTGGGTGGGTTTTACGTTTATTTATCGTCGCTACCGGTTGCTCATATGAGCGTCGCCTCCTGAAGAGATTAGTCATTTTAGATATTTGGAGGATAGTGCAATGATACAGACAGAGACACATTCCAGAGTCTCCTCTGGTTCTTTTACGTGCACGGTGTAAAGCACCGACACGAGACCTCGGTTTAAAGTCCCATCTGAAAGAAATCTGTAAGAAATCTTGTAGATCCTAGCATGGTATTAGGCATTGCAAGGACCTATCAATGAACCACCTTACAGAAACTGCTAATCCAAGGGAATTCCCAGGATATTTTATTTAGAAGCATTGTGAATCGGCCAAGGTAGCAACGTTTTGCAGGTGGGTATAGCATGTAATATGACATTAATGCATGCTGGATATGCTATTAGAACTTGCATAGCAACCACTTGTATAACCATATGGCATCTGGATGACCCATCATTTCCTGTCAGTTTTGGTGGCCTGCAGGTATCGCTCATTCGTGTGTTCATCTTATTATCCAGAAACTCATGTCTACATAAACCGATCATTTCTGACCCGAAAAATTGGCGACTACCGTCTAGTATTTTAATATCATATAACTAATAATTATTTTAGAGCATTTATATTGCCACAATTGAATTCCCAGACCCCAAAAAAACCATATGATTTTAGACGCTAAGATTGCATTTCTATTTTTTAAATTTATTTAAGTTTATTTAACATCGCTGACTCACTGACAGTTTACCTGTCCGCCTCTGTGGTCGAGTGGTTACGGTCGCTGACTTGAATACCACTGTCATCACTGATGGTCACGGGTTCGAGCCCCGCTCAGACCGTGTCTCATTTATATGAAAAAGTTGGCAGTTTCTTACGGAGGTTGGTGTACCCAAGTACTGGTTAACCGCTGGAGCCTGCCCAGGAAAGGTGTTGTTAGGTAAACTGCCCGCCGGCGAAATAACCCCAAAAATGGTGCTGATGCAGGCGTAAAACCCGAAATATAACATATAACTGACAATTTACCTAACACCTTTCCTGGGCATATATATAGAGTGATGATAGGTTACAGCATGCATGACAGCGGCCATCTAACCTGTTTTGCTCTGGGCATACAAATGGAATACAGGACCCCCCTCAGCCAGAGGGACTAGATAGGGGGATATGAGGTATTTCTTCATGAAATGGAATATGGGTATGTTACAATAGCAACAAAGTCATTAGCTTATCAATTTGATTTCATATTTTGATTAGTGATACAAGACACAGTCAGGGCCGTAGCTGGAGCTATTGTGATGATACGCACGGCCAAAATATGCTTGTTTATATACATGTCGATATGTATGTATCTGTCAGGGCCGTTGCTGGAGCTATTGTGATGATACGCACGGCCAAAATATGCTTGTTTATATACATGTCGATATGTATGTATCTGTACTATTCAATTTAAAGGAACAGGTTAATATGTATGTATCTGTCAGGGCTGTTGCTGGAGCTATTTTGATGATACGCACGGCCAAAATATGCTTGTTTATATACATGTCGATATGTATGTATCTGTACTATTCAATTTAAAGGAACAGGTTAATATGTATGTATCTGTCAGGGCCGTTGCTGGAGCTATTGTGATGATACGCACGGCCAAAATATGCTTGTTTATATACATGTCGATATGTATGTATCTGTCAGGGCCGTTGCTGGAGCTATTGTGATGATACGCACGGCCAAAATATGCTTGTTTATATACATGTCGATATGTATGTATCTGTACTATTCAATTTAAAGGAACAGGTTAATATGTATGTATCTGTCAGGGCTGTTGCTGGAGCTATTTTGATGATACGCACGGCCAAAATATGCTTGTTTATATACATGTCGATATGTATGTATCTGTACTATTCAATTTAAAGGAACAGGTTAATATGTATGTATCTGTCAGGGCCGTTGCTGGAGCTATTTTGATGATACGCACGGCCAAAATATGCTTGTTTATATACATGTCGATATGTATGTATCTGTCAGGGCCGTTGCTGGAGCTATTTTGATGATACGCACGGCCAAAATATGCTTGTTTATATACATGTCGATATGTATGTATCTGTCAGGGCCGTTGCTGGAGCTATTTTGATGATACGCACGGCCAAAATATGCTTGTTTATATACATGTCGATATGTATGTATCTGTCAGGGCCGTTGCTGGAGCTATTTTGATGATACGCACGGCCAAAATATGCTTGTTTATATACATGTCGATATGTATGTATCTGTCAGGGCCGTTGCTGGAGCTATTTTGATGATACGCACGGCCAAAATATGCTTGTTTATATACATGTCGATATGTATGTATCTGTCAGGGCCGTTGCTGGAGCTATTTTGATGATACGCACGGCCAAAATATGCTTGTTTATATACATGTCGATATGTATGTATCTGTCAGGGCCGTTGCTGGAGCTATTTTGATGATACGCACGGCCAAAATATGCTTGTTTATCGAGTGAGCATAGCGAGCGAGTACGCTAGGGGGGTCCGAGGCCATGCCCCCCGGATTTTTTTTGAAATGAGGAAGCAATTTCTTGCATTTTGTAACATACAATTGCAGGACTAAAGTTCTTACGATAATCCGAATAAAGGTATAAATTAAGGCTAGATGTATAATATACATGATATATCGCCCTTATCAATTAAACAAGCACGTAAAATAGCACAAACTAAATTTTGAGATGCACAATATTTGCAATGGGCTCAATTATTCCACCACTACACACATCCCGGCGCCTATGTATCCCTACAAGCCCACCCCCGGGGTTTTAATGCATTTTTGGAGTTTTCATTTTTTTCGTTTTCTGAGACCAATGATACGCACGTGCGTACTTGCGTATGCCCAGCGACGGGCCTGATAGTACTAGTGATGTATAAAGTATGAGCTCTATTATTGTATACTGTTTATTCCAAACTATAGAGAATGCCTTTAAAGGAAAATAAGGACAATACATTTCAGCATTGCAGTTCTGTCCTTTAATGGAAAAAAAGAAAGACGAAAGGTCAATTAATGTTACCACAGTTAACACTACTTGAAGAAATAAAAAGGAAAATAGGGACTTTAAATATTTCCTATGAACTAATGAGTTGATCATGACTGTGGTAAGTTAACTGTAAACCTGATCTAACTGCAACATGATGATGATTGAGCTTATTTACCCTCGCCTCCGGCGAACCATATGGACGAGCGTACTAAGAAGTTTAGTTAACACTCCTATATTATAAACTAAGGTGATTAAGCTGTGTGTGTTAATAATACGATTTGAATGCTCAGCCCGGCCATAACTGCAACAGGATTATATGCACACATTTCCACGTGAGCTTATGTCATGCACTATGACTTCAGTTACAAGATTTCATAAAGAATCAATCAATGCCTTGGGAGAGTGACATACAATTATGTGTTCTATTATACTAACATTACTTACATGCGATAATAGAGGTCCATTCCCACTTCATGATCAGATGTGTGGACATCAGGTGAAAATAAGAAACACAAAGAATGCAGGTAAAATCTTTTGATTTTCAAAGTATGGGAATAATTATGTGCATATAAATTATATGTATCTGGCAAAGAAACACCTTTAATATGTATGTTCCATTAATGTCAAACCCCTTGCAGGGACCTATACATATTTCCTGGACAGTCTTAGAAGATCTAAGCGATTATCCAGTACTAAGCAATGTTTGTGAGGTGCCTTGCTCAATGACACTACATACATGGCCTGACCGAGTATCGAACCCGAGACCCTTTAATTTCCAAATCCAATGCTCTACAACTGAACCACGGACGAGTTTTACAAGTTTTCTTTGTTTTCAGAGGTTACATAATAATGCCCCAGTGACAGCCTACCATTGGTCAATTGATGGTCATGTGTCCACATACTCTATTGAGATAGAGAATTCAAGTGCTGGTACTGCTGCCTGGTATCTTGAACTCTGGCATGCATACAATCCATTTTGATGTAAGTAACATTTATAGACTAATTAAAGGCAAGCGTGTGCACCCAATATTGTAGTTAATTATTGAAGTTAACACCATGGAATACATAGGGTCAAAGCATGTGGTTTGCTTGCCAGTAAGAATTGAAGTTCCATGGACTACATAGGGTCAAAGCATGTGGTTTGGTTGCCAGTAGGAATTGAAGTTAACACCATGGAATACATACGGTCAAAGCATGTGGTTTGCTTGCCAGTAAGAATTGAAGTTAACACCATGGAATACATACGGTCAAAGCATGTGGTTTGCTTGCCAGTAAGAATTGAAGTTAACACCATGGAATACATACGGTCAAAGCATGTGGTTTGCTTGCCAGTAAGAATTGAAGTTAACACCATGGAATACATACGGTCAAAGCATGTGGTTTGCTTGCCAGTAAGAATTGAAGTTAACACCATGGAATACATACGGTCAAAGCATGTGGTTTGCTTGCCAGTAAGAATTGAAGTTAACACCATGGAATACATACGGTCAAAGCATGTGGTTTGCTTGCCAGTAAGAATTGAAGTTAACACCATGGAATACATACGGTCAAAGCATGTGGTTTGCTTGCCAGTAAGAATTGAAGTTAACACCATGGAATACATACGGTCAAAGCATGTGGTTTGCTTGCCAGTAAGAATTGAAGTTAACACCATGGAATACATAGGGTCAAAGCATGTGGTTTGCATTGAGCCCAATTAAATTCAGAAAGCCAGGATTCTTTCATCAATCAATGATCTTTTTTGGTTTAACATACGCATTTTGTTTTTCTGACATCTGCTTTTTATTCCCCCTTTCATTTTGTTCAGAATCGCAGCAAAAGAAATGTGTCCGACATTTTGCCGATTTGATTAATTTTAAAATTCGCAAAAGAATAGTTTTGGTCTGAGTAAATTTCGTAGCCGAATGTTTCATAGCATATACGCGAGTCAATTAATACATGACAAAGTATTCATGCAAGTCAATTAATACACGACATAACATTCATGCGAGTCAATTAATGCACGACATAACATTCATGCGAGTCAATTAATGCACAACATAACATTCACGCGAGTCAATTAATGCACGACATAACATTCACACGAGTCAATTAATGCACGACATAACATTCATGCGAGTCAATTCACTAGGACTGTACACGATGCCACCTCCTCCACTAGGACCGTACACGATGCCACCTCCTCCACTAGGACCGTACACGATGCCACCTCCTCCACTAGGACCGTACACGATGCCAACTCTGCAGTCATGACCGTACACGATGCCAACTCTGCCGTCACAACCGTAGACGATGCCAACTCTGCCGTTACGACCTGTAGACGATGCCAACTCTACCGTCATGACCGTACATGATGCCAACTCTGCCGTCACGACCGTACACGATGCCAACTCTGCCGTCACGACCGTACACCATGCCAACTATGCCGTCACGACAGTACATGATGCCAACTCTGCCATCACGACCCGTAGACGATGCCACTATGCCGTCGCCACCGTACATGATGCCAACTCTGCCGTCACGACCGTACATGATGCCAACTCTGCCATCACGACCCGTAGACGATGCCAACTCTGCCGTCACGACCGTACACGATGCCAACTCTGCCGTCATGACGTACACGATGCCAACTCTGCCGTCACGACCGTACACGATGCCAACTCTGCCGTCACGACTGTACATGATGCCAACTCTGCCGTCACAACCGTACACGATGCCAACTCTGCCACAATATTTTATCATAATTTGGAAGAACATTTAAATACTTTCTTATTCTTTGTTTTGTTGTAAATTATGTTTAAACTAAATGCATGTTGTTAAGCTTCTAATAACCTGGCCCCGCGGTTATAAAACTTTTCTCAGATCTCAAGCTCAAGTTATCTGATTGGTTGATTCTGAGTGTTACTGTCAGCTGAACCAATCAGACGACTCAGTTTTGAGATTGGAGAAATGTTTTATAACCGATGGGTTTCATTTAACAAGCTTAATTATCTTAAGGGAAATTGCAAGTTGATCCGTATAATGAATGCCTTATATCTGTACTAAATTGTTTTTAAGTTTATTTAAATTAGCCATACATCGATTCTACTTGATTGTCTGACGCGTAGGAATTAACCATTGCAGGCCGTAGGCCTATGTAATTCTCGCCAAAAGGCTCTCTTAACCCATTCAACCCCAAGTAACTGACATGGACTGGTGCATCATATTTTTAGACCAATAAATTAATAAGAAAATTACATTTGGACCAGTTCATTTATCAAAATGGGTAATTTTTCTCTAAAAATATGAATATTACTGGCAAACAGTGCAGATCCTGATGAGACGGCTCCCTGATGAGCCGGCTCATCTGGATCTACACTTTTTGTAAGCCTATTTAGAGGCCTGTGGTGTTGAAAGGGTTAATAGCAAAATTCCAAAACTTGCTTCATAAAATATTGTAAGAAATCACCACTCGTGTAAGATGCTATATATACATGTATGTAAAACATATTCTTTAATTTGATACAAGAATTAGTAATTTATTCACAGTAATACAAATTATTTATGCTGCTCCGTGTTTTTCTGAACACAATCTAAAGCATCTACATCTTACTCCCAACACTTCAGGTTCCGTTGTAGATGTTATATGGTTGTGGTCGACGCACGCATAACAAGTTATTTCTGACGTTGTATATGTATATGACTGTTCATTATATGATTGTATGCGTCGATATTCAAGTGTTTGCCTGTTCAGTGAGTTAATCATTTTGTTATGTGTGCACTACTTGTAAGGTTATAATCATTGCATATATAGCGTGCAGCTGATCTTTGCACTTTGATTGCTTTATTGGTAAGAGACTATTGCCAGGGGTGCCAGATGGTTGAGCCACAGGCACAAGACACACTTTTGTTTTGCCTATGGTCGGTCATATATTAAGTAATGTTTACATTAATGGTTGCCTTTAGTAAAACATTACTTACTATATGACCATAGGGCAAAAAAATAAAAATGTGTGTCTTGTGCCTGTGGGTTGAGCAATACTCCAGTTGGTTTAAACATATTTATTTTCTATCATGTACATGGTTATTTACAACAATTGAAATAAGGAATTGGACCACAGGCCTATGGTTATATAGTAAGTAATTTATAGTAAGTAATTACTGGGTTACTATATGACCATAGGGAAAAAATAATTTGTGTCTTGTGCCTGTGAATTGGACAGAAAGCTGTACAATACAATACTCCAGTTGAGGATGAACATGGGTCTTTGACCTTCGTTTTACTTGTCTGAACGAATTCAACCAACTAAATCAGATTGGATTCTGGAAAGGTCAAATGATAATCTTTAATTAGATACCAGAATTATTAAAATATTCCAAGAAATAAAGAAGTTGTGATAGATCCCCGTGTTTTCCGTCCTTTCATAAATCTACTTATTTATACAGGGCCGTGTGTTAAACTTTGATCGGAAGTCAATTACGTTACCTGGAAAACAGATTATTGTGAAATTAACCGTGTACCTTTACCTGTTTACATATTAATATCCATTACATTGAGTGTATGTGAGATTAGAAATTGATTGAATAGCATTATTTCATCCCATCGGGTGAACAATCTGTATTATGTTGGTAAGTTGAACTAAAAATATGTAAACAAAACAACAAAGTGTAACAGAATTCGGATAAACGATTGTTGGATAAGGTGAACAATTGAAATAAACTTATAAACTTTCTATCAGACTAGGCCATTTGTTAAAAATGAGTCAGTCACACTCCAACATGATATTAACAGCTTAAAAGAGTTGGAGTGGAAATTTAACCCCTCCAAATGTCAAGTTATCCAAGTTGCCAGAATGAAATATTTATAGGTTCAAAAGTTCACTCGGAGCTTGTGTTGTACTGTTGCTATCTTGCTGACTCAAAATAAAAGTTATCTTATCCTATTCCCAGTCAATATAATATCCTGTGGTGTCCTACTTGGAGTCAATTAACTCGGCCAAATACCGATACCTGTTTGTTTACCTTGGCATGTCGGTGACATTTTTTTTTTACCTTGGCATGTCGGTGACAGACGAAGCGTACCACTACTGTGACTACACTAACGTACCACTACCCAAGCATACCATTTACAGACCAAGTGTACCATTATGAATAATATAGTATTACTATTGTCTGGTGGGGCGATACTTAATTAGGTGTTAATAACACACAATCATTGTAAATTTGCTCAACAATATTTGATTGTTTGAACCAATTTACAAGTTACAAGTCAGAGTGACTAATATTTAATGTGTAAATAAGTTTGTACCATTGTCCCCGGTCGATCTCCTCACGTCGTGACCGGGGCACATTCCGCAGCAGCAGCGTAGGATTCTGGGATCTTCTGGTCGTCGATCTTGTGAAGGGGAGGCTCGCCAGCATGTGGATCCATGGCTACAGCACATCAGGACAGATCCACCAGCTCTTCTAGATAGTGGTCACTCTAGATAGTGATATTTTGGCACTATATCTTCACCGGCTTTTTTCGACACTTTCTCTTCCTTCTTTTACTTCTCCGGCGGATAGACGAGACGGCGGACCTGAGGGAGCGGCAACAGTCGTGGATCCACGCTCCCCCGAGCTACACCGGAGTTTAGTAGACTCGTTTGCGACAATCGACGACCAGATGTCTAACTGTCAGATCCGTATTAATGCTGCTGCGAGGTGACCAACAGTGAGGAGTGTGGCCCTACAAAGGACCACGTACAGACCAGGCCTTGTCAACCTGGCCGGCACAGAAAGAAGTAACCACCTGATGACGTCTTCATAAGCCACACAGAATACAGAACCGTCAGAGAATACCGAACTAATCAACGTAGAAGAACATGAATAATCATCATAGAACCATAGGAATAATCATCACAGAACACGTATAATCATCATCGAATAACCACCACAGAAGAATCACCTTAGGACAAGAAGAATCACCGTAGACAAGAAGAATCACCTTAGGACATAACCATCTTAGAAAATACAGTCGCCCAAATGCATTTATGCGGTGGCGACTATAAACAAAACTACATCGTTCGTTCGTACCATTGTCAGAAAGAGTGAACAATTTAGCTTGTTAATTATAGAATTCATTTAGCTAATTTATAATTAATTAAAAATTAGTTTGCAAACAATCACAATCAATTTATAGTTAATTAAAAATTAGTTTGCAAACAATCACAATCGTTGATTAGGCCATGTGTTTTAATTGCACCTAGATCTACCGTATACAAATAGGTAATTGTTTTTCTTCAATAAAGTTCTATGAATATAACAGTACAGTAGGCTGATAAGTTTGTGAGCTAATTTTATTAAAAGCTAATTTAATTACACATATGTTAGTCAGTTTATATGTCACTAAATCGTTTTTCATTTTCACTATGTATTATATATATGGTACGCTTCGTCCTACAAAGTGGTACATATAGTCCCGGTACGCTGGTACATATAGTCCCGGTATGCTGGTACATATAGTCCCGGTACGCTGGTACATATAGTCCCGGTACGCTGGTACATATTGTCCCGGTACGCTGGTACATATAGTCCCGGTACGCTGGTACATATAGTCCCGGTACGCTGGTACATATAGTCCCGGTACGCTGGTACATATAGTCCCGGTACATATAGTCCCGGTACGCTGGTACATATAGTCCCGGTACGCTGGTACATATAGTCCCGGTACGCTGGTACATATAGTCCCGGTACGCTGGTACATACCCCCCAACCCACCCATATAGTCCCGGTACGCTGGTACATATAGTCCCGGTACGCTGGTACATATAGTCCCGGTACGCTGGTACATAGTCCCGGTACCTGTACATATAGTCCCGTACGCTGGTACATATAGTCCCGGTACGCTGGTACATATAGTCCCACCTGTCTATAGTCCCGGTACGCTGGTCATATAGTCCGTACGCTGGTACATATAGTCCCGGTACGCTGGTACATATAGTCCGGTACGCGGTCATATAGTCCCGTACGCTGGTCATATAGTCCCGGTACGCTGGTCATATAGTCCCGGTACGCCAAAGTCCCGGTACGCTGGTGCATATAGTCCCGGTACGCTGGTCATATAGTCCCGTACGCTGGTGCATATAGTCCCGGTACGCTGGTCATATAGTCCGGTACGTGGTCATATAGTCCCGGTACGCTGGTATATAGTCCCGGTACGCTGGTACATATAGTCCCGGTACGCGTACAAGCCCGGTACGCTGGTACATATAGTCCCGGTACGCTGGTACATATAGTCCCGGTACGCTGGTACATATAGTCCCGGTACGCTGGTACATATAGTCCCGGTACGCTGGTACATATAGTCCCGGTACGCTGGTACATATAGTCCCGGACGCTGGTACATATAGTCCCGGTACGCTGGTACATATAGTCCCGGTACGCTGGTACATATAGTCCCGGTACGCTGGTACATATAGTCCCGGTACGCTGTACATATAGTCCCGGTACGCTGGTACATATAGTCCTGGTACATATACCACCACAAATCCCGGTACGCGGTACAATAGTCCCGGTACGCTGGTACATATAGTCCCGGTACGCTGGTACATATAGTCCCGGTACGCTGGTACATATAGTCCCGGTACGCTGGTACATATAGTCCCGGTACGCGGTGCATATAGTCCCGGTACGCTGGTGCATATAGTCCCGTACGCTGGTGCATATAGTCCCGGTACGCTGGTACATATAGTCCCGGTACGCTGGTACATATAGTCCCGGTACGCTGGTACATATAGTCCCGGTACGCTGGTACATATAGTCCCGGTACGCTGGTACATATAGTCCCGGTACGCTGGTACATATCCCACCACAAACCTGGTACATATAGTCCCGGTACGCTGGTACATATAGTCCCGGTACGCTGGTACATATAGTCCCGGTACGCTGGTACATATAGTCCCGGTACGCTGGTACATATAGTCCCGGTACGCTGGTACATATAGTCCCGGTACGCTGGTACATATAGTCCCGGTACGCTGGTGCATATAGTCCCGACCCAAACCCACCCAAACCCACCCAAACCCACCACAAACCCACCACAAACCCACCACAAACCCACCAACCACAAACCCACCACAAACCCACCACAAACCCACCACAAACCCACCACAAACCCACCACAAACCCACCCAAAGTACGCTGGTCATATAGTCCCGGTACGCTGGTGCATATAGTCCCGGTACGCTGGTGCATATAGTCCCGGTACGCTGGTGCATATAGTCCCGGTACGCTGGTGCATATAGTCCCGGTACGCTGGTGCATATAGTCCCGGTACGCTGGTGCATATAGTCCCGGTACGCTGGTGCATATAGTCCCGGTACGCTGGTACATATAGTCCCGGTACGCTGGTACATATAGTCCCGGTACGCTGGTACATATAGTCCCGGTACGCTGGTACATATAGTCCCGGTACGCTGGTGCTATATTCGATAATGTGTGAATTAGATGGGTAATATTATCTGATTTGGTTACCACCCATACTCGCCTATAAGGTGATCTTGCCTATAAACGGACCACCCTTTGATAATGAAATCTGTGGGCTTTGGCATATACTCGCATAAGATGGGTTGATGAAATGGACACCAGACCATGTACAAATTGCATGTTTGGCCAGTGCAAGTTGAAACATTTCAGTGTGAAAGTGCTTTCTTTTCTAAAGTATGGATACCATTTAAAAGAACACATTAACAAATTTATTACCACTTATAAGACATGAAGCCACATTGAGGCCATAGGCGAGTATTGAGTATGGACAGTATGTAATTTTGTGTGTGTGTGTTTTACGTTTATTTATCATTGCTACAGGTTGCCCATATGAGCGACGCCTCCTGAAGAGATTAGGTCATTTTAGATTTTTGAAGGATAGTGCAATGATAGACGGACACATTCCAGAGTCTCCTGTGGTTCTTTTACGTGCACGGTGTAAAGCACAGACACAAGACTTCGGTTTAAAGTCCCATCTGAAAGTCTTAATTTTATTACGGTCAGACGGGGGATCGAACCTGCAATCCCTGGGTTACCAGTCCACCATGTTACCACTTGACTAGAGATCCGGCTGTATGTAATTTTATCTTTCATAGAAAGTGTACATCATTCATTATTCAAACTTTGCAACAAATGCTCTTTAAGTTTCTCAGATGATTTTGGCATTCCTGAGCACATTGTCAAAAGTGTGAAATGTTATTTATTACTTATTCAGCTAATTGCTGAGTGTATTGTTCCCCTGAAGACATGTGAAATTGTCGGTGCTAATAGTTCTAAATGTCAAAAACAAGCTTCTCTATAGTTGGACAGATTGTATAACAATTACATCTGATTGTTAAGTTTCCCATGTGTGCACAACAATTAACCTTACCAGGAGATGACAGTGCCATATATACCGGTAGTAGAGATGTTCACTTTCCATCACTGCAGAAAAAATAAAATTCTAGAATTTATTGATTTATTAATGTCTTCGTTTCTATGGTATTCCAGGTATGTGTATTTTATATGTTTGTACTAGAATTTATTGATTTATTAATGTCTTCGTTTCTACCGTATTCCAGATATGTGTATTTTATATGTTTGTACTAGAATTTATTTATTAATGTCTTCGTTACTACCGTATTCCAGATATGTGTATTTTATATGTTTGTACTAGAATTTATTTATTTATTAATGTCTTCGTTTCTATGGTATTCCAGGTATGTGTATTTTATATGTTTGTATTAGAATTTATTTATTTATTAATGTCTTCGTTTCTATGGTATTCCAGGTATGTGTATTTTATATGTTTGTATTAGAATTTATTTATTTATTAATGTCTTCGTTTCTATGGTATTCCAGGTATGTGTATTTTATATGTTTGTATTAGAATTTATTTATTTATTAATGTCTTCGTTTCTATGGTATTCCAGGTATGTGTATTTTATATGTTTGTATTAGAATTTATTTATTTATTAATGTCTTCGTTTCTATGGTATTCCAGGTATGTGTATTTTATATGTTTGTATTAGAATTTATTTATTTATTAATGTCTTCGTTTCTATGGTATTCCAGGTATGTGTATTTTATATGTTTGTATTAGAATTTATTTATTTATTAATGTCTTCGTTTCTATGGTATTCCAGGTATGTGTATTTTATATGTTTGTATTAGAATTTATTTATTTATTAATGTCTTCGTTTCTATGGTATTCCAGGTATGTGTATTTTATATGTTTGTATTAGAATTTATTTATTTATTAATGTCTTCGTTTCTATGGTATTCCAGGTATGTGTATTTTATATGTTTGTATTAGAATTTATTTATTTATTAATGTCTTCGTTTCTATGGTATTCCAGGTATGTGTATTTTATATGATTACATGTATCTGTATGCCGTCCACTGTTTTATAGGCAAACTTCAGTTTAACTGTTTAAATGTTTTAATGTAATGTTTAAGAAATGATATTTGTCTTACTGTAGTTTATAGGCGAATAAAACATGATTTGGGGTTCTGACGCGTAGGAATTAGCTACGCATGGCATATTTAAAAATCCAAACAATAGTTGGTGTAAAATGACATCACACGCTAAACAATGGTTTATTGCAAATTTAAACACGGTAAATTCCTTCTTTGCGTATACAGGCAAAATGTATGTATGTATGTTCCATTAATGTCAAACCCCTTGTGTGGATGGACGTAGACATGTTTTCCTGGGCAAGCTTAGCCGACCTAAGTGGTTAACCAGTACTAAGCAATGTGTGTGAGATGCCTTGCTCAATGACCCTACATAAGTGGCCTGACCGAGTATCGAACCCGGGACCGATCGATTCCAAATCCGACACTCTACCACGGATGCCACATGTCGAGAAATGTTAGAATATTGTTTTTCTTTCAGATGTGCAAGGATGAGCTACAACCTTATGCTATACTCCAGAGTTAGAGAGTACCTCATTACAGCAACTGATGCACGTTTCCATGGCAACAATCCATCTAGTCAAACGGCACCTACATTCTGGATGTTCACACTTCCCCAAGCACCTGAAAACAACTATGATGAGGTTTACCCTGGAATATTTATGGGAGATATGTAAGTTTTTCAGGAATAGAATATAATACTCGGAACTAATATCGTGAGGAAATATTGTCCTGTAAGAAACAGGAAGGTTATGGGTTATACTGACTGTGTATGTTGTTTACAGGAAGGTTATACTGACTGTGTATATTGTTTACAGGAATGTTATATTGGCAGTGTATGTTTGTTTACAGGAAGGTTATACTGACAGTGTATGTTGTTTACAGGAAGGTTATACTGACGTGTATATTGTTTACAGGAATGTTATATTGGCAGTGTATGTTGTTGTTTACAGGAAGGTTATACTGACAGTGTATGTTGTTTACAGGAAGGTTATACTGACTGTGTATATTGTTTACAGGAATGTTATATTGGCAGTGTATGTTGTTTTGTTTACAGGAAGGTTATACTGACAGTGTATGTTGTTTACAGGAAGGTTATACTGACTGTGTATATTGTTTACAGGAATGTTATATTGGCAGTGTATGTTGTTTACAGGAAGGTTATACTGACAGTGTATGTTGTTTACAGGAAGGTTATACTGACTGTGTATATTGTTTACAGGAAGGTTATATTGGTAGTGTATGTTGTTTTGTTTACAGGAAGGTTATACTGACAGTGTATGTTGTTTACAGGAAGGTTATTCTGACTGTATGTTGTTTACATGAAGGCTATACTGACTGTGTATGTTGTTTACAGGAAGGTTATACTGATAGTGTATGTTGTTTACAGGAAGGTTATACTGACTGTGTATGTTGTTTACAGGAAGGTTATACTGACTGTGTATGTTGTTTACAGGAAGGTTATACTGACTGTGTATGTTGTTTACAGGAAGGTTATACTGATGGTGTATGTTGTTTACAGGAAGGTTATACTGACTGTATGTTGTTTACAGGATGGTTATACTGACTGTGTATGTTGTTTACAGGAAGGTTATACTGACTGTGTATGTTGTTTACAGGAAGGTTGCGATGGACAAGGAGCACCTGAAGAAGCTGGGAATCACGCACATGTTGAACTGCTCACAGGGCCGAGGCTCTAGAGAAACCAATACCGACGCTGGGTATTTATTACATGACATTTTGTTTGTTTATTATTTATTGTATTGTATGACAGCAGTAAGTTTAGTTGTTGTATTGTATGACAGCAGTACGTTTAGTTGTTGTATTGTATGACAGCAGTACGTTTAGTTGTTGTATTGTATGACAGCAGTAAGTTTAGTTGTTGTATTGTATGACAGCAGTACGTTTAGTTGTTGTATTGTATGACAGCAGTACGTTTAGTTGTTGTATTGTATGACAGCAGTACGTTTAGTTGTTGTATTGTATGACAGCAGTAAGTTTAGTTGTTGTATTGTATGACAACAATAAGTTTAGTTATTGTATTGTATGACAGCAGTAAGTTTAGTTGTTGTATTGTATGACAGCAGTAAATTTAGTTGTTGTATTGTATGACAACAATAAGTTTAGTTATTGTATTGTATGACAGCAGTAAGTTTAGTTGTTGTATTGTATGACAGCAGTAAATTTAGTTGTTGTATTGTATGACAGCAGTGAGTTTAGTTATTGTACTGTATGACAGCAGTAAGTTTAGTTGTTGTATTGTATGACAACAATAAGTTTAGTTATTGTACTGTATGACAGCAGTAAGTTTAGTTGTTGTATTGTATGACAGCAGTAAGTTTATTTGTTGTATGACAGCAGTAAGTTTAGTTGTTGTATTGTATGACAGCAGTACGTTTAGTTGTTGTATTGTATGACAGCAGTACGTTTAGTTGTTGTATTGTATGACAACAATAAGTTTAGTTATTGTACTGTATGACAGCAGTAAGTTTAGTTGTTGTATTGTATGACAACAGTAAGTTTAGTTGTTGTATGACAGCAGTAAATTTATTTGTTGTATGACAGCAGTAAGTTTAGTTGTTGTATTGTATGACAGCAGTAAGTTTAGTTGTTGTATTGTATGACAGCAGTAAGTTTAGTTATTGTACTGTATGACAGCAGTAAGTTTAGTTGTTGTACTGTATGACAGCAGTAAGTTTAGTTGTTGTATTGTATGACAGCAGTAAGTTTAGTTGTTGTATTGTATGACAGCAGTAAGTTTAGTTATTGTATGACAGCAGTAATTTATTGTTGTATGACAGCAGTAAGTTTAGTTGTTGTATTGTATGACAGCAGTAAGTTTAGTTGTTGTACTGTATGACAGCAGTAAGTTTAGTTGTTGTACTGTATGACAGCAGTACGTTTAGTTGTTGTATTGTATGACAGCAGTAAGTTTAGTTATTGTACTGTATGACAGCAGTAAGTTTAGTTATTGTACTGTATGACAGCAGTAAGTTTAGTTGTTGTATTGTATGACAGCAGTAAGTTTAGTTGTTGTATTGTATGACAGCAGTAAGTTTAGTTGTTGTATGACAGCAGTAAGTTTAGTTGTTGTACTGTATGACAGCAGTAAGTTTAGTTGTTGTACTGTATGACAGCAGTAAGTTTAGTTGTTGTATTGTATGACAACAGTAAGTTTAGTTGTTGTATGACAGCAGTAAATTTATTTGTTGTATGACAGCAGTAAGTTTAGTTGTTGTATTGTATGACAGCAGTAAGTTTAGTTGTTGTACTGTATGACAGCAGTAAGTTTAGTTGTTGTATTGTATGACAGCAGTAAGTTTAGTTGTTGTACTGTATGACAGCAGTAAGTTTAGTTGTTGTATTGTATGACAGCAGTAAGTTTAGTTGTTGTATTGTATGACAGCAGTAAGTTTAGTTATTGTACTGTATGACAACAGTAAGTTTAGTTGTTGTATTGTATGACAACAGTAAGTTTAGTTGTTGTATGACAGCAGTAAATTTATTTGTTGTATGACAGCAGTAAGTTTAGTTGTTGTATTGTATGACAGCAGTACGTTTAGTTGTTGTATTGTATGACAGCAGTAAGTTTAGTTGTTGTACTGTATGACAGCAGTAAGTTTAGTTATTGTACTGTATGACAGCAGTAAGTTTAGTTGTTGTATTGTATGACAGCAGTAAGTTTAGTTGTTGTATTGTATGACAGCAGTAAGTTTAGTTGTTGTATTGTATGACAGCAGTAAGTTTAGTTGTTGTATTGTATGACAGCAGTAAGTTTAGTTGTTGTACTGTATGACAGCAGTAAGTTTAGTTGTTGTACTGTATGACAGCAGTAAGTTTAGTTGTTGTACTGTATGACAGCAGTAAGTTTAGTTGTTGTACTGTATGACAGCAGTAAGTTTAGTTGTTGTATTGTATTACAGCAGTAAATTTAGTTGTTGTATTGTATGACAGCAGTAAGTTTAGTTATTGTATTACAGCAGTAAATTTAGTTGTTGTATTGTATGACAGCAGTAAGTTTAGTTATTGTATTACAGCAGTAAGTTTAGTTGTTGTATTGTATGACAGCAGTAAGTTTAGTTATTGTATTACAGCAGTAAATTTAGTTATTGTACTGTATGACAGCAGTAAGTTTAGTTATTGTACTGTATGACAGCAGTAAATTTAGTTATTGTACTGTATGACAGCAGTAAGTTTAGTTATTGTATTACAGCAGTAAATTTAGTTATTGTACTGTATGACAGCAGTAAGTTTAGTTATTGTATTACAGCAGTAAATTTAGTTATTGTACTGTATGACAGCAGTAAGTTTAGTTGTTGTATTGTATGACAGCAGTAAGTTTAGTTGTTGTACTGTATGACAGCAGTAAGTTTAGTTATTGTTATTAATTAAACAATTATTTAAAGGAAAAAGTGCAGAACACTGCTATTCCACTCAAGAAAAAAACCCTAGAGCTGTTGGTATGGATGGTCATCCCGCATATTTGGATGTTCAAGCGAATATTTGAAGTATTTTTAATTGTAAATATCTTGTATACAATATACTTAACCTGGCGCGATATAGCCTAATCTGTGCTGATGCGCCGTTAAACCAAATACTCTCACTCACTGAAGTATTTGTTGCCATTCCTGTTACTGGTATCTTATATAACACAAGTCTCAACTGGTATCTTATATGACACAAGTCTCAACTGGTATCTTATATAACACAAGTCTCAACTGGTATCTTATATAACACAAGTCTCAACTGGTATCTTATATAACACAAGTCTCAACTGGTATCTTATATGACACAAGTCTCAACTGGTATCTTATATAACACAAGTCTCAACTGGTATCTTATATAACACAAGTCTCAACTGGTATCTTATATGACACAAGTCTCAACTGGTATCTTATATAACACAAGTCTCAACTGGTATCTTATATAACACAAATCTCAACTGGTATCTTATATAACACAAGTCTCAACTGGTATCTTATATAACACAAGTCTCAACTGGTATCTTATATAACACAAGTCTCAACTGGTATCTTATATAACACAAGTCTCAACTGGTATCTTATATAACACAAGTCTCAACTGGTATCTTATATAACACAAGTCTCAACTGGTATCTTATATAACACAAGTCTCAACTGGTATCTTATATAACACAAGTCTCAACTGGTATCTTATATAACACAAGTCTCAACTGGTATCTTATATAACACAAGTCTCAACTGGTATCTTATATAACACAAGTCTCAACTGGTATCTTATATAACACAAGTCTCAACTGGTATCTTATATAACACAAGTCTCAACTGGTATCTTATATAACACAAGTCTCAACTGGTATCTTATATAACACAAGTCTCAACTGGTATCTTATATAACACAAGTCTCAACTGGTATCTTATATAACACAAGTCTCAACTGGTATCTTATATAACACAAGTCTCAACTGGTATCTTATATAACACAAGTCTCAACTGGTATCTTATATAACACAAGTCTCAACTGGTATCTTATATAACACAAGTCTCAACTGGTATCTTATATAACACAAGTCTCAACTGGTATCTTATATAACAAAAGTCTCAACTGGTATCTTATATAACACAAGTCTCAACTGGTATCTTATATAACACAAGTCTCAACTGGTATCTTATATAACACAAATCTCAACTGGTATCTTATATAACACAAGTCTCAACTGGTATCTTATATAACACAAATCTCAACGGCAGTAGTGAGATCTAACCGACTGAATGATATGACAGGGTTGTACCATGGAAATGTTGAAATCCGCAGTTATTGTGGGGATGATGCAGTGCATCAGATTGTAGTTGTAGTAACAACATCTGATTAGCGCAGTGGTTAGCGCGCTCGCTTCTCACCAATGCAACCTGGGTTCGATCCTTGGACCGATAAGTATGTGAGATGGTACGGTGGTCGCCAGATCGGACAGGTGGGTTTTGTCCGGGTACTCCGGTTTCCTCCCACACGAATGACCACATATACGCTTTCATCCGCGCCAACAAGAGTGGTTAATATAAGTTGTTAGAACTTGCTTCGCAATCGTTGTAAAATAAATAAAGTTTAAACTTTAAGTAACAATGTAGTTGTAGTCATTACTTTATATTAATAATGACAGAACGGCATGTGCGTTGTAAATTATGGGATTTCATGAATTTTAAACAGGTATTATTATTTCCCGACAATTGGAGAAACCGATGTTCTAACTGCCATTCTGTTCTAACTGTCGTCCGTTGCATGAACATTGCCTGATTCTGAAAATGGAATGGCAACGCAGGTCCTGTAGAGGATAAACCTATGAACGTGTCTACTTTATGGAAAGATTTGCCAACATTTCAATAACAAGCTGTCTCGATCAGATGAGAATACAATTTTAACATACGCATATACAGTAGAGCAAGGGACTTTGGACAATTTCATTGATCGAGTGGTTAAGGTCGCTGACTTGTATACCACTGTAACCTATCATCACTGATGGTCACGGGTTCGAGCCCCGCTCAGACTGCATTTATATGAAAAAGTTGGCAGTTTCTTACGGAGGTTGGTGCACCCAAGTACTGGTTAACCATTGGAGCCCCGCTCAGGCCATGTCTCATTTATATGAAAAAGTTGGCAGTTTCTTACAGAGGTTGGTGCACCCAAGTACTGGTTAACCATTGGAGCCTGCCCAGGAAAGGTGTTAGGTAGCCTGCCCACCGGCGATATAGCCCAAAATGGTGCTGATGCAGGCGTAAAACCCGAAATATAACATAACATAACATATAACACAACATAACAATTTCATTGATCATCTTGTAATTACAGGAAGTATTTGGAGTGTTTATCTGGAGGTTATAAAACTTTCTTTACATTCAAAGCTTTAATTGTACCAGCACTCATTCTACAGTTTATACTGATATTTTACCACTTGCTCTAGCACGTTTTTTTGACACGTTTCATTACCAAATTAACACCCATTCCACATATCACCCTAGGGACCCTGACTTCGCTCCTGGGGGTTCTCACTTCTCCCTAAAAAAATTATTTTTTAAAAGTTTGATACAAATGATTTTTGTTCAGTAAGATACACTGGCCATTGTAAAGCACACCTTCTATTCAATTGTTGTAGTTCATGGTGATATTGTGTATCTTAACCCATTTTGTTGAAATAATATGTATGCAATCACGCACTTTCACTTCTCCCAACAATTCTGACCTAAATGAACCCCATGACCTAGAATGAACCCCAGGGTTCATTCTAAGTCCGAATTTTTGGGAGAAGTGAGAAAGCGCGTGATCGCTTCCTTAAATGGTGTTCTTTAATATACTTCTGCAAAATAGGGTTAAAATGCACAGTACAACCATTAAATACAACATTTGAATAGAAGGAGCTTTATAATGGGCCAGTGTATCTTATTAGACAACATTTTGTTTGAAAATCGTAGGGAGAAGTGGGGCCCCCAGAGGGCGAAGTCAGGGTCCCTAGGGCAACTATTTCGCTCACACCGCCCTCTAGAATGATCCCTGGAACCCTGGGTAGGATTACTTGTATTGTGAGATTTGCCCGGAACCAGTAAATTTATCATGCATGTAACTATGTGCACATTTCACCTAAGCATGTGTATTCACGAATAATTGAATAAATTCCGATATAGCTATAGGCCATTACGATTGTGCCATTAAGCAAGCAATTTTAAATTCCACATTACCTCTTCTCTCTCCCTTGTGACATTTGATTCCATCGAGAGTGATTAATATATGGTGTAGGAACTTGTTTCGCAATCAAGCTAAAATAAATATGTAAATGGCAAACCAGCTGATAATGACTGAAATTTTTTTGTGACCCGCTTATAAGACGGGACCCTGACTTTGAGCCTTAAATCAGCGGGAAATATCCCCCGTCTTATAGGCGAGTAAATACGGTATATAACTCTAATTTCAGATATTACCGAGATGCTGGAATCAAGTTTCTGGGTTTAAAGGCTCAGGATAACACTACGTTTAATATGATGCCATTCTTCAAACCGGCCGCCGAGTTTATTGACAAAGCCTTAAAAGGGCAAGGTACTATTTAGAGTTATAATAAAACTGTGTCTTTAATTACAAATTGATATAAGAGGGTAATCATGTCTGTCCTATACCCTGTACTGCTGCTGGTGTACATATATATACCCTGTACTGCTACTGGTGTACATATATATACCCTGTACTGCTGCTGGTGTACAGATATATACCCTGTACTGCTGCTGGTGTACAGATATATACCCTGTACTGCTGCTGGTGTACAGATAGATACCCTGTACTGCTACTGGTGTACATATATATACCCTGTACTGCTGTTGGTGTACAGATATATACCCTGTACTGCTACTGGTGTACAGATATATACCCTGTACTGCTGCTGGTGTACAGATATATACCCTGTACTGCTGCTGGTGTACAGATATATACCCTGTACTGCTGCTGGTGTACATATATATACCCTGTACTGCTGCTGGTGTACAGATATATACCCTGTACTGCTGCTGGTATACAGATATATACCCTGTACTGCTGCTGGTGTACAGATATATACCCTGTACTGCTGCTGGTGTACATATATATACCCTGTACTTCTACTGGTGTACAGATAGATACCCTGTACTGCTACTGGTGTACATATATATACCCTGTACTGCTGTTGGTGTACAGATATATACCCTGTACTGCTACTGGTGTACAGATAGATACCCTGTACTGCTGCTGGTGTACAGATATATACCCTGTACTGCTGCTGGTGTACAGATAGATACCCTGTACTGCTGCTGGTGTACAGATAGATACCCTGTACTGCTGCTGGTGTACAGATAGATACCCTGTACTGCTGCTGGTGTACAGATATATACCCTGTACTGCTGCTGGTGTACAGATATATACCATGTACTGCTGCTGGTGTACAGATAGATACCCTGTACTGCTGCTGGTGTACATATAGATACCCTGTACTGCTGCTGGTGTACAGATATATACCCTGTACTGCTGCTTGTGTACAGATATATACCCTGTACTGCTACTGGTGTACAGATATATACCCTGTACTGCTACTGGTGTACAGATATATACCCTGTACTGCTGCTGGTGTACAGATATATACCTTGTACTGCTGCTGGTGTACAGCTATATACCCTGTACTGCTGCTGGTGTACATATATATACCCTGTACTGCTGCTGGTGTACATATATATACCTTGTACTGCTGCTGGTATACAGATAGATACCCTGTACTGATGCTGGTATACAGATATATACCCTGTACTGCTGCTGGTATACAGATATATACCCTGTACTGCTGCTGGTGTACAGATATATACCCTGTACTGCTGCTGGTGTACAGATAGATACCCTGACTGCTGCTGGTATACAATATATACCCTGTACTGCTGCTGGTGTACAGATATATACCCTGTACTGCTGCTGGTGTACAGATATATACCCTGTACTGCTGCTGGTGTACAGATATATACCCTGTACAGATAGATACCCTGTACTGCTGCTGGTGTACAGATAGATACCCTGTACTGCTGCTGGTATACAGATATATACCCTGTACTGCTGCTGGTATACAGATATATACCCTGTACTGCTGCTGGTGTACAGATAGATACCCTGTACTGCTGCTGGTGTACATATAGATACCCTGTACTGCTGTTGATGTACAGATATATACCCTGTACTGCTGCTGGTGTACATATATATACCCTGTACTGCTGCTGGTGTGCAGATATATACCCTGTACTGCTGTTGGTGTACAGATATATACCCTGTACTGCTGCTGGTGTACAGATATATACCCTGTACAGATAGATACCCTGTACTGCTGCTGGTGTACAGATAGATACCCTGTACTGCTGCTGGTATACAGATATATACCCTGTACTGCTGCTGGTGTACAGATATATACCCTGTACTGCTGCTGGTGTACATATATATACCCTGTACTGCTACTGGTGTACATGTATATACCCTGTACTGCTGCTGGTGTACTGCTGCTGGTGTACATATAGATACCCTGTACTGCTGCTGGTGTACAGATAGATACCCTGTACTGCTGCTGGTGTACAGATATATACCCTGTACTGCTACTAGTGTACATATAGATACCCTGTACTGCTGCTGGTGTACAGATATATACCCTGTACTGCTGCTGGTGTACATATATATACCCTGTACTGCTGCTGGTGTACATACCCTGTACTGCTGCTGGTGTACATATAGATACCCTGTACTGCTGCTGGTATAGAGATAGATACCCTGTACTGCTGCTGGTATAGAGATAGATACCCTGTACTGCTGCTGGTATAGAGATAGATACCCTGTACTGCTGCTGGTGTACTGCTGCTGGTGTACAGATATATACCCTGTACTGCTGCTGGTGTACTGCTGCTGGTGTACAGATATATAGCCTGTACTGCTGCTTGTGTACAGATATATACCCTGTACTGCTGCTGGTATACAGATAGATACCCTGTACTGCTGCTGGTGTACATATATATACCCTGTACTGCTGCTGGTGTACAGATATATACCCTGTACTGCTGCTGGTGTACAGATAGATACCCTGTACTGCTACTGGTGTACAGATATATACCCTGTACTGCTGCTGGTGTACAGATATATACCCTGTACTGCTGCTGGTATACAGATATATACTCTGTACTGCTGCTGGTGTACATATATATACCCTGTACTTCTACTGGTGTACAGATAGATACCCTGTACTGCTACTGGTGTACATATATATACCCTGTACTGCTGTTGGTGTACAGATATATACCCTGTACTGCTACTGGTGTACAGATAGATACCCTGTACTGCTGCTGGTGTACAGATATATACCCTGTACTGCTGCTGGTGTACAGATAGATACCCTGTACTGCTGCTGGTGTACAGATAGATACCCTGTACTGCTGCTGGTGTACAGATAAATACCCTGTACTGCTGCTGGTGTACAGATATATACCCTGTACTGCTGCTGGTGTACAGATATATACCCTGTACTGCTGCTGGTGTACAGATAGATACCCTGTACTGCTGCTGGTGTACATATAGATACCCTGTACTGCTGCTGGTGTACAGATATATACCCTGTACTGCTGCTGGTGTACATATATATACCCTGTACTGCTACTGGTGTACAGATATATACCCTGTACTGCTACTGGTGTACAGATATATACCCTGTACTGCTGCTGGTGTACAGATATATACCTTGTACTGCTGCTGGTGTACAGCTATATACCCTGTACTGCTGCTGGTGTACAGATATATACCCTGTACTGCTGCTGGTGTACATATATATACCATGTACTGCTGCTGGTATACAGATAGATACCCTGTACTGATGCTGGTATACAGATATATACCCTGTACTGCTGCTGGTATACAGATATATACCCTGTACTGCTGCTGGTATACAGATATATACCCTGTACTGCTACTGGTGTACAGATATATACCCTGTACTGCTGCTGGTGTACAGATAGATACCCTGTACTGCTGCTGGTATACAAATATATACCCTGTACTGCTGCTGGTGTACAGATATATACCCTGTACTGCTGCTGGTGTACAGATATATACCCTGTACTGCTGCTGGTGTACAGATATATACCATGTACAGATAGATACCCTGTACTGCTGCTGGTGTACAGATAGATACCCTGTACTGCTGCTGGTGTACAGATATATACCCTGTACTGCTGCTGGTGTACAGATATATACCCTGTACTGCTGCTGGTGTACAGATAGATACCCTGTACTGCTGCTGGTGTACATATAGATACCCTGTACTGCTGTTGGTGTACAGATATATACCCTGTACTGCTGCTGGTGTACATATATATACCCTGTACTGCTGCTGGTGTACAGATAGATACCCTGTACTGCTGCTGGTGTACAGATATATACCCTGTACTGCTGCTGGTGTACAGATATATACCCTGTACTGCTGCTGGTGTACATATATATACCCTGTACTGCTGCTGGTGTACATATATATACCCTGTACTGCTGCTGGTGTACTGCTGCTGGTGTACAGATATATACCCTGTACTGCTGCTGGTGTACATATAGATACCCTGTACTGCTGCTGGTGTACAGATATATACCCTGTACTGCTGCTGGTGTACATATAGATACCCTGTACTGCTGTTGATGTACAGATATATACCCTGTACTGCTACTAGTGTACATATAGATACCCTGTACTGCTGCTGGTGTACAGATAGATACCCTGTACTGCTGCTGGTGTACATATATATACCCTGTACTGCTGCTGGTGTACATATAGATACCCTGTACTGCTGCTGGTGTACAGATATATACCCTGTACTGCTGCTGGTGTACATATAGATACCCTGTACTGCTGCTGGTGTACAGATATATACCCTGTACTGCTGATGGTGTACATATAGATACCCTGTACTGCTGCTGGTGTACATATATATACCCTGTACTTCTGCTGGTGTACATACCCTGTACTGCTGCTGGTGTACAGATAGATACCCTGTACTGCTGCTGATGTACAGATAGATACCCTGTACTGCTGCTGATGTACAGATATATACCCTGTACTGCTGCTGATGTACAGATAGATACCCTGTACTGCTGCTGGTGTACAGATAGATACACTGTACTGCTGCTGGTGTACATATATATACCCTGTACTGCCTGTACTGCTGCTGGTGTACAGATATATACCCTGTACTGCTGCTGGTGTACAGATATATACCCTGTACTGCTGCTGGTGTACAGATATATACCCTGTACTGCTGTACAGATAGATACCCTGTACTGCTGCTGGTGTACAGATATATACCCTGTACTGCTGCTGGTGTACAGATATATACCCTGTACTGCTGCTGGTGTACAGATATATACCCTGTGCTGCTGTTGGTGTACATATATGTACCCTGTACTGCTGCTGGTGTACAGATATATACACTGTACTGCTGTTGATGTACAGATATATACCCTGTACTGCTGCTGGTATAGAGATAGATACCCTGTACTGCTGCTGGTATAGAGATAGATACCCTGTACTGCTGCTGGTGTACATATAGATACCCTGTACTGCTGCTGGTATAGAGATAGATACCCTGTACTGCTGCTGGTATAGAGATAGATACCCTGTACTGCTGCTGGTATAGAGATAGATACCCTGTACTGCTGCTGGTGTACTGCTGCTGGTGTACAGATATATACCCTGTACTGCTGCTGGTGTACTGCTGCTGGTGTACAGATATATAGCCTGTACTGCTGCTTGTGTACAGATATATACCCTGTACTGCTGCTGGTATACAGATAGATACCCTGTACTGCTGCTGGTGTACATATATATACCCTGTACTGCTGCTGGTGTATAGATAGATACCCTGTACTGCTGCTGGTGTACAGATATATACCCTGTACTGCTACTGGTGTACAGATATATACCCTGTACTGCTGCTGGTGTACATATAGATACCCTGTACTGCTGCTGGTGTACTGCTGCTGGTGTACATATATATACCCTGTACTGCTGCTGGTGTATAGATAGATACCCTGTACTGCTGCTGGTGTATAGATAGATACCCTGTACTGCTGCTGGTGTACAGATATATACCCTGTACTGCTACTGGTGTACAGATATATACCCTGTACTGCTACTGGTGTACATATATATACCCATGTATGTATCTAGGCATGTATGTAGCTACGGCCACTATGCATTGAACATATTTCCCCCATACCTCAGATTAATTCTGTATTTCAGGCAAGGTGTTTGTGCATTGTTTCTCAGATTAATTCTGTATTTCAGGCAAGGTGTTTGTGCATTGTTTCTCAGATTAATTCTGTATTTCAGGCAAGGTGTTTGTGCATTGTTTCTCAGATTAATTCTGTATTTCAGGCAAGGTGTTTGTGCATTGTTTCTCAGATTAATTCTGTATTTCAGGCAAGGTGTTTGTGCATTGTTTCTCAGATTAATTCTGTATTTCAGGCAAGGTGTTTGTGCATTGTTTCTCAGATTAATTCTGTATTTCAGGCAAGGTGTTTGTGCATTGTTTCTCAGATTAATTCTGTATTTCAGGCAAGGTGTTTGTGCATTGTTTCTCAGATTAATTCTGTATTTCAGGCAAGGTGTTTGTGCATTGTTTCAAGGGTGTAAGCCGGTCTGCAACCATAGTTCTTGCCTACCTCATGTTGAAATGCAAGATAGAAATTCTTGAAGCCACAAAGATTATGAGATCCGCGAGAAAGATACATCCAAATGATGGATTTATCCGACAGTTGTGTATTTTGAATCGTGATCTATTCGGCGAACGAGCAGTGTGATCGTGTATAGCGATGTAGCGACGGACACCGTGATCTCGTTGGTAAACTGACTACGCCAACAGGTACTCGTCTACAGATACTCAACGTGAAACCACAGTAGTATTTTGAGTAGGTACAAAATACCATAAGTACAATGTACTCTAAAATTATGTAGACCAGTATAATTTTACATGTACTCCAAATTTCTGGAGAAAATATAATTTTTACATGTTTTTATTGGAATTAGAGTTCAAGCGAAAATATGAAACTGCCAAAATAATATGTTTGGCAATGATAGATGTGATAATTTTTTACAATCCAACCATTTTACCTAATATTTTAATTGGCTCATTGAATTCATCACAACATTTCCTGGAACATGTGTAATTTTGAAAACATTCTAGTAAAGAATAAATACCATAGAAAAAGTCTATAAATGAGATAATTAGAAGTTTTGGGTGTAAGTTAAGATACCGGATAAAAATAATTCCGTGCTGTGACAAGATAGTGCATTTAGAAACATCTTGTCAGATTCCTATTTCCAGAAAATGAGATCGATTTATAGTGAAAATAAAACCTGCTTTGGATAATAAACACCACCGCCAGACAACTCTTGTGCAAAAGTAATATGCTTAGAAAGTAATAGTTATCTCCCCTGTACTGTTTTTGTGCAAGCTAATCCATGAATGATTACCTGGTAAGGATCAATTTCTGATTCCGGTCACCACTGCAGGTTCGAATCCAACCATTCCGCTCACCACTGCAGGTTCGAATCCAACCAGGCGTGTCAAATTCTCTTATGTGAGGAAACTATCCAATCTTGTTTTCGGGAGCCAGTCGGTTCCTGAAATATTGCCAAGAAGTGCGTCTGGGCTCCTACTTGATTAATATTGTCCAATTAGCGCAGTGGTGTTAAAGCTTGTTTCACAATTGTTGTAAAATGTTGTAAAATTCGCCATACGACCTAAGAATGTCTGTGTTACTATATCCACAAAGAACCAAATAATCAAGTATTTGTTAATCCAGGGATCATATTTTATGACTTGTGTTGTTAAGACATGTTTATAGGCTTAGTCAGGGTTCCCCTCTGTCTGTGCCACTTCTGTCGCCATATAGTTTACAAATAAATATTTGAAGCCATGTGCCAAAAAAGAAAAGAAAAAAAGTTGCACCAAATATTTTCGCCGATTCACAAATTTTAGCGCCAATATTTGTTTTTTGTCACAATTGGCGACCGACAGCGGGAACCCTGGTTAGTGGTATCATTAATTTGCCATAGATGTACCACGCAAGTCAGACATGTTAATGTTAATGGTACATTTCTTCTGATCTTACAATGAAATATGCTTATATTCACTTCCTTGTATTAGCTGTTCATTATAAAGTCATTTTAATTATCGATTGTTTACATTTTAGAATGAATTTGCTATATTTTATTGTACATGTGAATAAACTTACATGCAAATTAGGCCAAATAAATTTACTGTTTAGTTTCTCAGGCCATTTTTTCAAAAATACAATAAGGCAGTGCAAAATGTTTCTTCATTTTTATCACAAAAACTAGACATTTTCATTAGTGAGTTTTGTTGTTCAGCTACAGAATCAGTTTATGACTACATTAGTCTAAACATATTTTATTTTATCAATATTTACATCATGTTGTAACATTAATATACAAGAACAAATGGATTAAATCGGAAGCTAGTAGCTTATTTAGATTTTCTCCATGACAAACATAATTTTCATAAACTATGGCAGAGTGTATATACATTTATTAACGTGACAAGTTTTATTCAACTGTAATGATATAAGTGTAATTAAAAATAATATGGAGATGATGATGAAATAATCAATCAGACTGGCTTACCAGTCGGATTACGTGCAGTCGATTTAGGAAATGTTGAGGGATTACGTGCAGTAATGATGTACTACATTGTTGCAATGGCTTGTTCAGTTTCCTGCCAAATGCTATGATTTTACTTTCACTAAGCTTCGCAGAGATTAAAAATAGTCCAACTTTACATGATTCGTAAAAAAAAATTGTTTTGGTTTTTTTTGTTAATATCAATAAAATACCTAATGTGGCCCGAAACAATCAGATGTGGTTAGGCCTGAGAAACTAAACATTAACTTTGTTTAGCCGTAAACATTATACTTTGCTGATCAATGACAAACTAAACTTGTACAAACCTAAATTATGACTTTGAATGGTGGGTGTTTGTAGAACAACTTTTTAAGAACATGGCAGAGATGCTAATATGCCAGTCTGTGGTTTCTTCACGGTTCACGATTATAATAGTTTATGTAGAGTTTAATCTAGTCTATAGTTCAATTAATATTTAGTTTAAATGTTTATGACCTGTACCTGAAATATCTACTCCCAAGTATTAGTCTGTAGTTTAGATATGTACCGTATATTCCAGGCCATAAGTCGAGGGGAAAACCTTGTGCGTTTATCTATTGTCGCTATCGGTTGCCCATATTAGCGGTGCCTCCTGAAGAGTAATATTAGACGATTTAGATTTTTGGAGAATAGTGCAATGATACAGAAAGAGACCCATTCCATAGTCTCCTCTTGTTCTTTTACGTGCACCGACACAAGACATCGGTTTAAAGTCCCATCTATCGGTTTAAAGTCCCAATTGTTAATTTTACTAGGGTCAGGTGGGGGGGATCAAACCTGCGATCCCTGGATTACCAGCCCATTGTGTTAAGACGGATCTGGCCAGATCCGTCTAGTCGAGGGTACTAGTTACAAGAATGCAAGTACACTGATGCACAACAATAATATATGAAGTTTGTGTCATATTCTATGGTTTAAAATGTAAATAAAAATTATCTGGATGAGAAAAAGTTCGACTTAGGCCCGGGAATATACGGTAAATGGAATATGCCCTGGAATATACAGTAAATGGAATATGCCCTGGAATATACGGTAAATGGAATATGCCCGGGAATATACGGTAAATGGAATATGCCCTGGAATATACAGTAAATGGAATATGCCCGGGAATATACGGTAAATGGAATATGCCCGGGAATATACGGTAAATGGAATATGCCCGGGAATATACGGTAAATGGAATATGCCCGGGAATATACGGTAAATGGAATATGCCCGGGAATATACGGTAAATGGAATATGCCCGGGAATATACGGTAAATGGAATATGCCCTGGAATATACAGTAAATGGAATATGCCCTGGAATATACAGTAAATGGAATATGCCCTGGAATATACGGTAAATGGAATATGCCCTGGAATATACGGTAAATGGAATATACAGTAAATGGAATATGCCCGGGAATATACAGTAAATGGAATATGCCCGGGAATATACGGTAAATGGAATATGCCCGGGAATATACGGTAAATGGAATATGCCCTGGAATATACAGTAAATGGAATATGCCCTGGAATATACGGTAAATGGAATATGCCCGGGAATATACAGTAAATGGAATATGCCCGGGAATATACGGTAAATGGAATATGCCGGGAATATACGGTAAATGGAATATGCCCGGGAATATACGGTAAATGGAATATGCCCGGGAATATACGGTAAATGGAATATGCCCTGGAATATACGGTAAATGGAATATGCCCGGGAATATACAGTAAATGGAATATGCCCGGGAATATACGGTAAATGGAATATACAGTAAATGGAATATGCCCGGGAATATACGGTAAATGGAATATGCCCGGGAATATACAGTAAATGGAATATGCCCGGGAATATACAGTAAATGGAATATGCCCGGGAATATACAGTAAATGGAATATGCCCTGGAATATACGGTAAATGGAATATGCCCGGGAATATACGGTAAATGGAATATGCCCGGGAATATACGGTAAATGGAATATGCCCTGGAATATACGGTAAATGGAATATGCCCTGGAATATACGGTAAATGGAATATGCCCGGGAATATACGGTAAATGGAATATACAGTAAATGGAATATGCCCGGGAATATACAGTAAATGGAATATGCCCGGGAATATACGGTAAATGGAATATGCCCGGGAATATACGGTAAATGGAATATGCCCTGGAATATACAGTAAATGGAATATGCCCTGGAATATACAGTAAATGGAATATGCCCGGGAATATACAGTAAATGGAATATGCCCGGGAATATACGGTAAATGGAATATGCCCGGAATATACGGTAAATGGAATATGCCCGGGAAATACGGTAAATGGAATATGCCGGGAATATACGGTAAATGGAATATGCCCTGGAATATACGGTAAATGGAATATGCCCGGGAATATACAGTAAATGGAATATGCCGGGAATATACGGTAAATGGAATATACAGTAAATGGAATATGCCCGGGAATATACGGTAAATGGAATATGCCCGGGAATATACAGTAAATGGAATATGCCCGGGAATATACAGTAAATGGAATATGCCCGGGAATATACAGTAAATGGAATATGCCCTGGAATATACGGTAAATGGAATATGCCCGGGAATATACGGTAAATGGAATATGCCCGGGAATATACGGTAAATGGAATATGCCCTGGAATATACGGTAAATGGAATATGCCCTGGAATATACAGTAAATGGAATATGCCCGGGAATATACGGTAAATGGAATA
>CM026395.1:20725242-20745493 GCA_014843695.1 Archivesica marissinica | reverse complement strand
CAGACAACAAAGGTATATAGTGATATTGGAAAACGCAGACAACAAAGGTATATAGTGATATCGGAAAACGCAGACAAAAGCAACATATAGGGAAAACGCAGACGAGTTGAACATAGAACAAATTTATCTGTATTAATGCAGACACATTGAATATATATAGAAAACGCAGACGAGTTGAACATATAGTAAACTTGTATTAATGCAGACACATTGATTATATCGAGAAAACGCAGACGAGTTGAACATATAGTAAAATTGTTTATATAGAGAACACGTTGACAAGTTGAAAATATACTATAATTGTTTTATTGTTTCATTTGTTGTAAGCAGACCAATTGCGCATATAGTAACACTGTTTTATTGCAGACGAGTTGAACATAGAGCAAATGTATCTGTTTTACTGCAGACACATTGAATATATAGAGAAAACGCAGACGAGTTGAACATATAGTAAATGTATCTGTTTTATTGCAGACACGTTGAATATATAGCGAAAACGCAGACGAGTTGAACATATAGTAAACTTGTATTAATGCAGACGCATTGAATATATAGAGAAAATGCAGACAAGTTGAACATAATAATAGTAAAATTGTTTTATACACGAAGACAAGTTGAAAATAGACTCAAATTGTTTTATTTATCTGTGTTAATGCAGACACATTGAATATATATTAAAATTGTTGTAATACGCAGATGTAAAATGCACCCTTGTATATGCACTTATTTTACTAATAATGACCTTATTTGTGGAAATTGTTTACGTGACAAAAACATAATAAGAACTTATGTGTTAGTAATTAGTTAGACACAAACAGTTGAAATGATCAAAGGTCGACATTTAAATATATAATGAGATAATAAGATCCGATAAGACATGATAAGTGTATTCATTTAATTATAGAACGCATGCATATATTATCTTGTCTTTCCGTAATATCTTTATAATGAAAAATAAAAATAAATTCCCTCAATTTTAATAAGATTCAACTATTTGTTGACACTGAGTGTAGGACAATATCCCCCCCCCCGGACAATATCCCCCCGTATATTTTGACCCAGGCTGAAATATCCCCCCCCCGTGGATAATCCTAGGGCGGACAATATCCCCCCCATCAAAAATACAAGGCGGACAATATCCCCCCGTGGATAATCCTAGGGCGGACAATATCCCCCCAGTAGAAAATCATAGGACGGAGAAAGAGTAACTAACAAGAATGGGTTAACAACCTTTATTTCCGTATACAAGCACATAAGCATGATAAATAATGATGTAGGACAGTGCGATATTTTGTGTGAATTTTGGTGTTTATTTAGAGAAACCCTCGTCTTCTTAGCGCATTTGGCCGATGGTTGTCCAGTCCGCTTACGTTCCATCTCGGTGTTCACGGCTGTCTGGTCTTTCTGCAGACAGGAGAGTACTGTCCACAGACTGGGATTACTATGTCCAACTAAATGTCTAAATGAGTTATTCCAACTTTCGCAATTGTTATTAGTTCTGCCTCCATTGAGTGTAGTTTCATGTACATTCCATGTGGGTGGTGGAAAGCGCGGTGGTGTACGGCGCATTCTGATGATTCCATTGGGTCCCCTAACCGATTTGTAGCCGCCGCTGACATATGTGTTGTCGAAATAGTCTATCACTGGCATCACAGAGTCTGGAGCATGGTCCTTCAGTGCCGTCATTCCTTCGACAACCTCGTCAACCGGCAGGAACGCCAGGCCGTCAATCATTCCGACAAACTGCTTCAGCTCGTCGTTTTCTCGGTACTCAGTGGCGAGGCCTTCCGCTTGTACTCGTCTCCAGGTACTCTGGGTGAGATGATAGAAACACCATTGATGTCGACGTCGCCCAACATGGTTTTCACAGCATTGTGGATGGCGAGTTCAAAGTCCATGATCACTGTGGATGGTGTGGGGTGAATGTCTCGTAGTAAACATTATTAAACGTTAATTTATAAGTTTATAAGGGGGGATAATGTCCGGGGGGATATTGTCCGACCTGTGATTTTCTACGGTGGGGATATTGTCAGCCTTGTCTTTTTGATTGGGGGATATTGTCCGCCCTGTGATTTTCTACGGGGGGGGATATTGGCCGCCCTGTCTTTTTGACGGGGGGGATATTGTCCGCCTGGGTCAAAATATACGGGAGGGATATTGTCCGGGGGGATATTGTCCGTTCCCCGTTGACACTATACAACAATCAACATTGTGACTTCCTGTGTATTCCAGATGGCTTTATTGTGTGAAAGGTGTTAGTAGCCGCCACACTATCGTAATAAACTTATTAAAGCTTACTAAATAGAGGAGAGTATACAACACGGGGGCTAGTTGAACATATAGTAGAATAGTTTCACTGCAGACACATTGAATATATAGCGAAAACGCAGACGAGTTGAACATAGAGCAAATGTATCTGTTTTACTGCAGACACATTGAATATATAGAGAAAACGCAGACGAGTTGAACATATAGTGAAATTGTTTTATTGCAGATATATTGAATATATAGAGAAACGCAGACGAGTTGAACATATAATAAAATTGTATTATTGCAAACACATTGAATATATAGCGAAAATGCAGACGAGTTGAACATAGAGTAAATTTATCTGTTTTATTGCAGACACATTGAATATATAGAGAAACGCAGACAAGTTGAACATATAGTAAAATTGTATTATTGCAGACACATTGAATATATAGCAGAATTATTTGAATATATAGAGAAACTTATGTATGTATTATACTTTTATGTAGGTTATTGTCGTCGTTGTTGGGGCAAATGACATCGGTTATAGAACGCCATCTCAGATTGTCGCAGACATAGATTGCCTATGTAATAGAATTCACAGCGAGTCACCCAAGTAGGTATCTTAATACGTATTGAGGTATTAGGACATAATTTACAAGTGCACTTTTCTATGTAAGGCATACCTTTTCCTAAGCAGTCTGTAGCTGGTCAGTGAATGTCTTCTAGTCAGTCTCTTTTACGGAAAGTGGAATACTATTACTAAGTAAAATGAAAATGTCTGCATTTAATGCAATTGTCTAAACTGAGATTGCATAACAAATGTTCAAAATAATATCAGAGATGTTGACGATATATATATTAATAATAGATGTCTGTATTTGATCAATGATCTATATATATTCATTGCAACAGTGCTGCTCTCAGAAATTATACCACGTTCACAGAACCTCTAACATGGAAGCCAGCACAGTCTTGACTTCCTTGATCGCTGGAACTGGGATGCGGGGGCTATAAATACTTCAATTGTGGCGTTTTTGCTCTATATTCAATATGTCTGCAATAATACAATTTTACTATATGTTCAACTCGTCTGCGTTTTCACTATATATTCAATGTGTCTGCAGTAAAACAGATAAATTTGCTCTATGTTCAACTTGTCTGCGTTTTCGCTATATATTCAATGTGTCTGCAATAAAACAGATAAATTTGCTCTATGTTCAACTCGTCTGCATTTTCGCTATATATTCAATGTGTCTGCAATAAAACAGATAAATTTACTATATGTTCAACTCGTCTGCGTTTTCGCTATATATTCAACGTGTCTGCAATAAAACAGATAAATTTGCTCTATGTTCAACTCGTCTGCGTTTTTGCTCTATATTCAATATGTCTGCAATAATACAATTTTACTATATGTTCAACTCGTCTGCGTTTTCGCTAAATATTCAATGTGTCTGCAGTAAAACAGATAAATTTGCTCTATGTTCAACTCGTCTGCGTTTTCGCTATATATTCAATGCGTCTGCAATAAAACAGATACATTTACTATATGTTCAACTCGTCTGCGTTTTTTCTCTATATATTCAATGTGTCTGCAATAAAACAGATACATTTGCTCTATGTTCAACTCGTCTGCGTTTTCGCTATATATTCAATGCGTCTGCAATAAAACAGATACATTTACTATATGTTCAACTCGTCTGCGTTTTTTCTCTATATATTCAATGTGTCTGCAATAAAACAGATACATTTGCTCTATGTTCAATATGTCTGCAATAAAACAATTTCACTATATGTTCAACTCTTCTGTGTTTTCACTATATATTCAATGTGTCTGCAATAAAACAGATAAATTTGCTCTACGTTCAACTGGTCTGCAATAAAACAATTTCACTATATGTTCAACTCTTCTGTGTTTTCTCTATATATTCAATGTGTCTGCAGTAAAACAGATAAATTTGCTCTATGTTCAACTCGTCTGCAATAAAACAATGTTACTATATGCGCAATTGGTCTGCTTAAAACAAATGAAACAATAAAACAATTATAGTATATTTTCAACTTGTCAACGTGTTCTCTATATAAACAATTTTACTATATGTTCAACTCGTCTGCGTTTTCTCGATATAATCAATGTGTCTGCATTAATACAAGTTTACTATATGTTCAACTCGTCTGCGTTTTCTATATATATTCAATGTGTCTGCATTAATACAGATACATTTGTTCTATGTTCAACTGGTCTGCGTTTTCCCTATATGTTGCTTTTGTCTGCGTTTTCCGATATCACTATATACCTTTGTTGTCTGCATTTTACTATACATTACATATCGTCTGCATAAGCGTCTGCGTTTTAGCCCGACCTTACTTTGATTGACCAATGAAAAACGTCGTTAGATTTGCCGAGATACAAAGTTGCTTCCCCTGGCTCTGGGTAAAATACCGTTAGGGGGTAAAATCCAGACCCAACACAAAATAGGGGATAGACAAGATCTAGTCCGACCTTTAATATGTTGCATATTTACAATCGTTAGATAACAATACATTTCAATATATACAGCGGGGTCCTGTCAATTCGACCGTCTAAGACGTAAACATTCCTGTATTTACCAATCTACTTTCGTTTTCGATTTACATAGACTTGACTGTGTGACGTGTGTCACTTGTATTTTTCAACTCGTCTTCTCTGTATTTGGCATAATTAATAACCAGTCAATCTGGGGCGATGGACGCTCAAATAACGAACAAATAAATCAGAAAAGTAAGTGAATTTGCTATGTAACTTGCCGAAATGTTTCCCAATCACTCGGATTTCGAAAACATAATTTGCATTATTCAAAAGCACACAGTACCGTCTGAAATCGGCCAAAACGTCCCCTTATCAAAACCACAGGGATTCGGCACGTTTGGGGGTACTAGTATATATATTTAACTACAGGGATTCTACTCTGTGGGATGTCAGATTTCGCATCGATCAGTAAAATGGCCCTATCTGAAACAATTTTGTACAAATCTGTCCGAATATAACGCCTATCCCGAGTCTTTATATTGTTCTTCAAATAAAACACAACTTTAAGCTGCGTGCATGTATACTTTGCAAACAATTGCCACAGACATGTATTGGCCATGCATGTCGCTATTTGAAAGAGTTACTGCTGCATGTCGCTGTTTGAAAGAGTTACTGCATGTCGCTATTTGAAAGAGATACTGCTGCATGTCGCTGTTTGTGCATGTCGCTGTTTGAAAGAGTTACTGCATGTCGCTGTTTGAAAGAGTTACTGCATGTCGTTATTGAAAGAGTTACTGCAGTCGCTATTTGAAAGAGTTACTGCATGTCGCTATTTGAAAGAGTTACTGCATGTCGCTATTTGAAAGAGTTACTGCATGTCGCTATTTGAAAGAGTTACTGCATGTCGCTATTTTGAAAGAGTTACTGTATGTCGCTGTTTGTGCATGTCGCTGTTTGAAAGAGTTACTGCATGTCGGTGTTTGAAAGAGTTACTGCATGTCGCTGTTTGAAAGAGTTACTGCATGTCGGTGTTTGAAAGAGTTACTGCATGTCGCTGTTTGAAAGAGTTACTGCATGTCGCTATTTGAAAGAGTTACTGCATGTCGCTATTAGAAAGAGTTACTGCATGTCGCTATTTGAAAGAGTTACTGCATGTCGCTGTTTGAAAGAGTTACTGCATGTCGCTGTTTGAAAGAGTTACTGCATGTCGCTATTAGAAAGAGTTACTGCATGTCGCTATTTGAAAGAGTTACTGCATGTCGCTGTTTGTGCATGTCGCTGTTTGAAAGAGTTACTGCATGTCGGTGTTTGAAAGAGTTACTGCATGTCGCTGTTTGAAAGAGTTACTGCATGTCGCTGTTTGAAAGAGTTACTGCATGTCGCTGTTTGAAAGAGTTACTGCATGTCGCTATTAGAAAGAGTTACTGCATGTCGCTATTTGAAAGAGTTACTGCATGTCGCTATTTGAAAGAGTTACTGCATGTCGCTATTTGAAAGAGTTACTGCATGTCGCTATTTGAAAGAGTTACTGCATGTCGCATTAAAAGAGTTACTGCATGTCGCTATTTGAAAGAGTTACTGCATGTCGCTATTAGAAAGAGTTACTGCATGTCGCTATTTGAAAGAGTTACTGCATGTCGCTATTAGAAAGAGTTACTGCATGTCGCTATTAGAAAGAGTTACTGCACGTCGCTATTAGAAAGAGTTACTGCATGTCGCTATTTGAAAGAGTTACTGCACGTCGCTATTAGAAAGAGTTACTGCATGTCGCTATTTAAAAGAGTTACTGCATGTCGCTGTTTGAAAGAGTTACTGCATGTCGCTATTTGAAAGAGTTACTGCATGTCGCTGTTTGAAAGAGTTACTGCATGTCGCTGTTTGAAAGAGTTACTGCATGTCGCTATTTGAAAGAGTTACTGCATGTCGCTATTTGAAAGAGTTACTGCATGTCGCTGTTTGAAGAGTTACTGCAAGTCGTTATTTGAAAGAGTTACTGCTGCATGTCGCTGTTTGAAAGAGTTACTGCATGTCGCTGTTTGAAAGAGTTACTGCATGTCGCTGTTTGAAAGAGTTACTGCATGTCGCTATTTGAAAGAGTTACTGCATGTCGCTATTTGAAAGAGTTACTGCATGTCGCTGTTTGAAAGAGTTACTGCATGTCGGTGTTTGAAAGAGTTACTGCATGTCGCTATTTGAAAGAGTTACTGCATGTCGCTATTTGAAAGAGTTACTGCATGTCGCTATTTGAAAGAGTTACTGCATGTCGCTATTTGAAAGAGTTACTGCATGTCGCTATTTGAAAGAGTTACTGCATGTCGCTGTTTGAAAGAGTTACTGCATGTCGCTATTTGTGCATGTCGCTGTTTGAAAGAGTTACTGCAAGTCGTTATTTGAAAGAGTTACTGCTGCATGTCGCTGTTTGAAAGAGTTACTGCATGTCGCTATTTGAAAGAGATACTGCTGCATGTCGCTGTTTGTGCATGTCGCTGTTTGAAAGAGTTACTGCATGTCGCTATTTGAAAGAGTTACTGCATGTCGCTATTTGAAAGAGTTACTGCATGTCGCTATTTGAAAGAGTTACTGCATGTCGCTATTTGAAAGAGTTACTGCATGTCGCTATTTGAAAGAGTTACTGCATGTCGCTATTTTGAAAGAGTTACTGTATGTCGCTGTTTGTGCATGTCGCTGTTTGAAAGAGTTACTGCATGTCGCTGTTTGAAAGAGTTACTGCATGTCGCTATTTGAAAGAGTTACTGCACGTCGCTATTAGAAAGAGTTACTGCATGTCGCTATTTGAAAGAGTTACTGCACGTCACTATTAGAAAGAGTTACTGCATGTCGCTATTTAAAAGAGTTACTGCATGTCGCTGTTTGAAAGAGTTACTGCATGTCGCTATTTGAAAGAGTTACTGCATGTCGCTGTTTGACAGAGTTACTGCATGTCGCTGTTTGAAAGAGTTACTGCATGTCGCTATTTGAAAGAGTTACTGCATGTCGCTATTTGAAAGAGTTACTGCATGTCGCTGTTTGAAAGAGTTACTGCAAGTCGTTATTTGAAAGAGTTACTGCTGCATGTCGCTGTTTGAAAGAGTTACTGCATGTCGCTGTTTGAAAGAGTTACTGCATGTCGCTGTTTGAAAGAGTTACTGCATGTCGCTATTTGAAAGAGTTACTGCATGTCGCTATTTGAAAGAGTTACTGCATGTCGCTGTTTGAAAGAGTTACTGCATGTCGGTGTTTGAAAGAGTTACTACATGTCGCTATTTGAAAGAGTTACTGCATGTCGCTATTTGAAAGAGTTACTGCATGTTGCTATTTGAAAGAGTTACTGCATGTCGCTATTTGAAAGAGTTACTGCATGTCGCTATTTGAAAGAGTTACTGCATGTCGCTGTTTGAAAGAGTTACTGCATGTCGCTATTTGTGCATGTCGCTGTTTGAAAGAGTTACTGCAAGTCGTTATTTGAAAGAGTTACTGCTGCATGTCGCTGTTTGAAAGAGTTACTGCATGTCGCTATTTGAAAGAGATACTGCTGCATGTCGCTGTTTGTGCATGTCGCTGTTTGAAAGAGTTACTGCATGTCGTTATTTGAAAGAGTTACTGCATGTCGCTATTTGAAAGAGTTACTGCATGTCGCTATTTGAAAGAGTTACTGCATGTCGCTATTTGAAAGAGTTACTGCATGTCGCTATTTGAAAGAGTTACTGCATGTCGCTATTTTGAAAGAGTTACTGTATGTCGCTGTTTGTGCATGTCGCTGTTTGAAAGAGTTACTGCATGTCGGTGTTTGAAAGAGTTACTGCATGTCGCTGTTTGAAAGAGTTACTGCATGTCGGTGTTTGAAAGAGTTACTGCATGTCGCTGTTTGAAAGAGTTACTGCATGTCGCTATTTGAAAGAGTTACTGCATGTCGCTATTAGAAAGAGTTACTGCATGTCGCTATTTGAAAGAGTTACTGCATGTCGGTGTTTGAAAGAGTTACTGCATGTCGCTGTTTGAAAGAGTTACTGCATGTCGCTATTAGAAAGAGTTACTGCATGTCGCTATTTGAAAGAGTTACTGCATGTCGCTGTTTGTGCATGTCGCTGTTTGAAAGAGTTACTGCATGTCGGTGTTTGAAAGAGTTACTGCATGTCGCTGTTTGAAAGAGTTACTGCATGTCGGTGTTTGAAAGAGTTACTGCATGTCGCTGTTTGAAAGAGTTAATGCATGTCGCTATTAGAAAGAGTTACTGCATGTCGCTATTTGAAAGAGTTACTGCATGTCTCTATTAGAAAGAGTTACTGCATGTCGCTATTTGAAAGAGTTACTGCATGTCGCTATTTGAAAGAGTTACTGCATGTCGCTATTTGAAAGAGTTACTGCATGTCGCTATTTGAAAGAGTTACTGCATGTCGCTATTTTGAAAGAGTTACTGCATGTCGCTGTTTGTGCATGTCGCTGTTTGAAAGAGTTACTGCATGTCGGTGTTTGAAAGAGTTACTGCATGTCGCTGTTTGAAAGAGTTACTACATGTCGGTGTTTGAAAGAGTTACTGCATGTCGCTGTTTGAAAGAGTTACTGCATGTCGCTATTTGAAAGAGTTACTGCATGTCGCTATTAGAAAGAGTTACTGCATGTCGCTATTTGAAAGAGTTACTGCATGTCGGTGTTTGAAAGAGTTACTGCATGTCGGTGTTTGAAAGAGTTACTGCATGTCGCTGTTTGAAAGAGTTACTGCATGTCGCTATTTGAAAGAGTTACTGCATGTCGCTATTTGAAAGAGTTACTGCATGTCGCTGTTTGAAAGAGTTACTGCAAGTCGTTATTTGAAAGAGTTACAGCTGCATGTCGCTGTTTGAAAGAGTTACTGCATGTCGCTGTTTGAAAGAGTTACTGCATGTCGCTGTTTGAAAGAGTTACTGCATGTCGCTATTTGAAAGAGTTACTGCATGTCGCTATTTGAAAGAGTTACTGCATGTCGCTGTTTGAAAGAGTTACTGCAAGTCGTTATTTGAAAGAGTTACAGCTGCATGTCGCTGTTTGAAAGAGTTACTGCATGTCGCTGTTTGAAAGAGTTACTGCATGTCGCTGTTTGAAAGAGTTACTGCATGTCGCTATTTGAAAGAGTTACTGCATGTCGCTATTTGAAAGAGTTACTGCATGTCGCTGTTTGAAAGAGTTACTGCATGTCGGTGTTTGAAAGAGTTACTACATGTCGCTATTTGAAAGAGTTACTGCATGTCGCTATTTTAAAGAGTTACTGCATGTTGCTATTTGAAAGAGTTACTGTATGTCGCTATTTGAAAGAGTTACTGCATGTCGCTATTTGAAAGAGTTACTGCATGTCGCTATTTGAAAGAGTTACTGCATGTCGCTGTTTGAAAGAGTTACTGCATGTCGCTGTTTGAAAGAGTTACTGCATGTCGCTATTTGTGCATGTCGCTGTTTGAAATAGTTACTGCAAGTCGTTATTTGAAAGAGTTACTGCTGCATGTCGCTGTTTGAAAGAGTTACTGCATGTCGCTATTTGAAAGAGTTACTGCTGCATGTCGCTGTTTGTGCATGTCGCTGTTTGAAAGAGTTACTGCATGTCGCAAAAAACCAGTCGCTATTTGAAAGAGTTACTGCATGTCGCTATTTGAAAGAGTTACTGCATGTCGCTATTTGAAAGAGTTACTGCATGTCGCTATTTGAAAGAGTTACTGCATGTCGCTATTTGAAAGAGTTACTGCATGTCGCTATTTTGAAAGAGTTACTGCATGTCGCTGTTTGTGCATGTCGCTGTTTGAAAGAGTTACTGCATGTCGGTGTTTGAAAGAGTTACTGCATGTCGCTGTTTGAAAGAGTTACTGCATGTCGGTGTTTGAAAGAGTTACTGCATGTCGCTGTTTGAAAGAGTTACTGCATGTCGCTATTAGAAAGAGTTACTGCATGTCGCTATTTGAAAGATTTACTGCATGTCGGTGTTTGAAAGAGTTACTGCATGTCGCTGTTTGAAAGAGTTACTGCACGTCGCTATTAGAAAGAGTTACTGCATGTCGCTATTTGAAAGAGTTACTGCATGTCGCTGTTTGTGCATGTCGCTGTTTGAAAGAGTTACTGCATGTCGGTGTTTGAAAGAGTTACTGCATGTCGCTGTTTGAAAGAGTTACTGCATGTCGGTGTTTGAAAGAGTTACTGCATGTCACTGTTTGAAAGAGTTACTGCATGTCGCTATTAGAAAGAGTTACTGCATGTCGCTATTTGAAAGAGTTACTGCATGTCTCTATTAGAAAGAGTTACTGCATGTCGCTATTTGAAAGAGTTACTGCATGTCTCTATTAGAAAGAGTTACTGCATGTCGCTATTAGAAAGAGTTACTGCATGTCGCTATTTGAAAGAGTTACTGCATGTCGCTATTTGAAAGAGTTACTGCATGTCGCTATTTGAAAGAGTTACTGCATGTCGCTATTTGAAAGAGTTACTGCATGTCGCTTTTTGAAAGAGTTACTGCATGTCGCTGTTTGTGCATGTCGCTGTTTGAAAGAGTTACTGCATGTCGTGTTTGAAAGAGTTACTGCATGTCGCTGTTTGAAAGAGTTACTACATGTCGGTGTTTGAAAGAGTTACTGCATGTCGCTGTTTGAAAGAGTTACTGCATGTCGCTATTTGAAAGAGTTACTGCATGTCGCTATTAGAAAGAGTTACTGCATGTCGCTATTTGAAAGAGTTACACTGCATGTCGCTGTTTGAAAGAGTTACTGCATGTCGCTGTTTGAAAGAGTTACTGCATGTCGCTATTTGAAAGAGTTACTGCATGTCGCTATTTGAAAGAGTTACTGCATGTCGCTATTTGAAAGAGTTACTGCATGTCGCTATTAGAAAGAGTTACTGCATGTCGCTATTTAAAAGAGTTACTGCATGTCGCTGTTTGAAAGAGTTACTGCATGTCGCTATTTGAAAGAGTTACTGCATGTCGCTGTTTGAAAGAGTTACTGCATGTCGCTGTTTGAAAGAGTTACTGCATGTCGCTATTTGAAAGAGTTACTGCATGTCGCTATTTGAAAGAGTTACTGCATGTCGCTGTTTGAAAGAGTTACTGCAAGTCGCTATTTGAAAGAGTTACTGCTGCATGTCGCTGTTTGAAAGAGTTACTGCATGTCGCTGTTTGAAAGAGTTACTGCATGTCGCTGTTTGAAAGAGTTACTGCATGTCGCTATTTGAAAGAGTTACTGCATGTCGCTATTTGAAAGAGTTACTGCATGTCGCTGTTTGAAAGAGTTACTGCAAGTCGTATTTGAAAGAGTTACACACCAAAAAACCACCAAAAATTACTGCATGTCGCTATTTGAAAGAGTTACTGCATGTCGCTATTTGAAAGAGTTACTGCATGTCGCTAGTTACTGCATGTCGCTGTTTGAAAGAGTTACTGCATGTCGCTATTACTGCATGTCGCTATTTGAAAGAGTTACTGCAAGTCGCTATTTGAAAGAGTTACTGCATGTCGCTGTTTGAAAGAGTTACTGCATGTCGCTATTTGAAAGAGTGCATGTCGCTATTTGAAAGAGTTACTGCATGTCGCTATTTGAAATAGTTACTGCATGTCGCTATTACTGCATGTCGCTATTTGAAAGAGTTACTGCATGTCGCTATTAGAAAGAGTTACTGCATGTCGCTATTAGAAAGAGTTACTGCATGTCGCTATTAGAAAGAGTTACTGCATGTCGCTATTACTGCATGTCGCTATTTGAAAGAGTTACTGCATGTCGCTATTAGAAAGAGTTACTGCATGTCGCTGTTTGAAAGAGTTACTGCATGTCGCTATTACTGCATGTCGCTATTTGAAAGAGTTACTGCATGTCGCTATTACTGCATGTCGCTATTTGAAAGAGTTACTGCATGTCGCTATTACTGCATGTCGCTATTTGAAAGAGTTACTGCATGTCGCTATTACTGCATGTCGCTATTTGAAAGAGTTACTGCATGTCGCTATTACTGCATGTCGCTATTTGAAAGAGTTACTGCATGTCGCTATTACTGCATGTCGCTATTTGAAAGAGTTACTGCATGTCGCTATTACTGCATGTCGCTATTTGAAAGAGTTACTGCATGTCGCTATTACTGCATGTCGCTATTTGAAAGAGTTACTGCATGTCGCTATTACTGCATGTCGCTATTTGAAAGAGTTACTGCATGTCGCTATTACTGCATGTCGCTATGAAAGAGTTACTGCATGTCGCTATTTGAAAGAGTTACTGCATGTCGCTATTTGAAAGAGTTACTGCATGTCGCTATTTGAAAGAGTTACTGCATGTCGCTATTTGAAAGAGTTACTGCATGTCGCTATTTTGAAAGAGTTACTGCATGTCGCTGTTTGTGCATGTCGCTGTTTGAAAGAGTTACTGCATGTCGGTGTTTGAAAGAGTTACTGCATGTCGCTGTTTGAAAGAGTTACTACATGTCGGTGTTTGAAAGAGTTACTGCATGTCGCTGTTTGAAAGAGTTACTGCATGTCGCTATTTGAAAGAGTTACATGCATGTCGCTATTAGAAAGAGTTACTGCATGTCGCTATTTGAAAGAGTTACTGCATGTCGCTGTTTGAAAGAGTTACTGCATGTCGGTGTTTGAAAGAGTTACTGCATGTCGCTGTTTGAAAGAGTTACTGCATGTCGCTATTTGAAAGAGTTACTGCATGTCGCTATTTGAAAGAGTTACTGCATGTCGCTGTTTGAAAGAGTTACTGCAAGTCGTTATTTGAAAGAGTTACAGCTGCATGTCGCTGTTTGAAAGAGTTACTGCATGTCGCTGTTTGAAAGAGTTACTGCATGTCGCTGTTTGAAAGAGTTACTGCATGTCGCTATTTGAAAGAGTTACTGCATGTCGCTATTTGAAAGAGTTACTGCATGTCGCTGTTTGAAAGAGTTACTGCAAGTCGTTATTTGAAAGAGTTACAGCTGCATGTCGCTGTTTGAAAGAGTTACTGCATGTCGCTGTTTGAAAGAGTTACTGCATGTCGCTGTTTGAAAGAGTTACTGCATGTCGCTATTTGAAAGAGTTACTGCATGTCGCTATTTGAAAGAGTTACTGCATGTCGCTGTTTGAAAGAGTTACTGCATGTCGGTGTTTGAAAGAGTTACTACATGTCGCTATTTGAAAGAGTTACTGCATGTCGCTATTTTAAAGAGTTACTACATGTTGCTATTTGAAAGAGTTACTGTATGTCGCTATTTGAAAGAGTTACTGCATGTCGCTATTTGAAAGAGTTACTGCATGTCGCTATTTGAAAGAGTTACTGCATGTCGCTATTTGAAATAGTTACTGCATGTCGCTGTTTGAAAGAGTTACTGCATGTCGCTATTTGTGCATGTCGCTGTTTGAAATAGTTACTGCAAGTCGCTATTTGAAAGAGTTACTGCTGCATGTCGCTGTTTGAAAGAGTTACCACCAAAAAAACCCACCTGCATGTCGCTGTTTGAAAGAGTTACTGCATGTCGCTGTTTGAAAGAGTTACTGCATGTCGCTATTTGAAAGAGTTACTGCATGTCGCTATTTGAAAGAGTTACTGCATGTCGCTATTTGAAAGAGTTACTGCATGTCGCTATTTGAAAGAGTTACTGCATGTCGCTATTTGAAAGAGTTACTGCATGTCGCTATTAGAAAGAGTTACTGCATGTCGCTATTTGAAAGAGTTACTGCATGTCGCTGTTTGTGCATGTCGCTGTTTGAAAGAGTTACTGCATGTCGGTGTTTGAAAGAGTTACTGCATGTCGCTGTTTGAAAGAGTTACTGCATGTCGGTGTTTGAAAGAGTTACTGCATGTCGCTGTTTGAAAGAGTTACTGCATGTCGCTATTAGAAAGAGTTACTGCATGTCGCTATTTGAAAGATTTACTGCATGTCGGTGTTTGAAAGAGTTACTGCATGTCGCTGTTTGAAAGAGTTACTGCACGTCGCTATTAGAAAGAGTTACTGCATGTCGCTATTTGAAAGAGTTACTGCATGTCGCTGTTTGTGCATGTCGCTGTTTGAAAGAGTTACTGCATGTCGGTGTTTGAAAGAGTTACTGCATGTCGCTGTTTGAAAGAGTTACTGCATGTCGGTGTTTGAAAGAGTTACTGCATGTCGCTGTTTGAAAGAGTTACTGCATGTCGCTATTAGAAAGAGTTACTGCATGTCGCTATTTGAAAGAGTTACTGCATGTCTCTATTAGAAAGAGTTACTGCATGTCGCTATTTGAAAGAGTTACTGCATGTCTCTATTAGAAAGAGTTACTGCATGTCGCTATTAGAAAGAGTTACTGCATGTCGCTATTTGAAAGAGTTACTGCATGTCGCTATTTGAAAGAGTTACTGCATGTCGCTATTTGAAAGAGTTACTGCATGTCGCTATTTGAAAGAGTTACTGCATGTCGCTTTTTGAAAGAGTTACTGCATGTCGCTGTTTGTGCATGTCGCTGTTTGAAAGAGTTACTGCATGTCGGTGTTTGAAAGAGTTACTGCATGTCGCTGTTTGAAAGAGTTACTGCATGTCGGTGTTTGAAAGAGTTACTGCATGTCGCTGTTGAAAGAGTTACTGCATGTCGCTATTTGAAAGAGTTACTGCATGTCGCTATTAGAAAGAGTTACTGCATGTCGCTATTTGAAAGAGTTACTGCATGTCGGTGTTTGAAAGAGTTACTGCATGTCGCTATTTGAAAGAGTTACTGCATGTCGGTGTTTGAAAGAGTTACTGCATGTCGGTGTTTGAAAGAGTTACTGCATGTCGCTGTTTGAAAGAGTTACTGCATGTCGCTATTTGAAAGAGTTACTGCATGTCGCTATTTGAAAGAGTTACTGCATGTCGCTGTTTGAAAGAGTTACTGCAAGTCGTTATTTGAAAGAGTTACAGCTGCATGTCGCTGTTTGAAAGAGTTACTGCATGTCGCTGTTTGAAAGAGTTACTGCATGTCGCTGTTTGAAAGAGTTACTGCATGTCGCTATTTGAAAGAGTTACTGCATGTCGCTATTTGAAAGAGTTACTGCATGTCGCTGTTTGAAAGAGTTACTGCAAGTCGTTATTTGAAAGAGTTACAGCTGCATGTCGCTGTTTGAAAGAGTTACTGCATGTCGCTGTTTGAAAGAGTTACTGCATGTCGCTGTTTGAAAGAGTTACTGCATGTCGCTATTTGAAAGAGTTACTGCATGTCGCTATTTGAAAGAGTTACTGCATGTCGCTGTTTGAAAGAGTTACTGCATGTCGGTGTTTGAAAGAGTTACTACATGTCGCTATTTGAAAGAGTTACTGCATGTCGCTATTTTAAAGAGTTACTGCATGTTGCTATTTGAAAGAGTTACTGTATGTCGCTATTTGAAAGAGTTACTGCATGTCGCTATTTGAAAGAGTTACTGCATGTCGCTATTTGAAAGAGTTACTGCATGTCGCTGTTTGAAAGAGTTACTGCATGTCGCTGTTTGAAAGAGTTACTGCATGTCGCTATTTGTGCATGTCGCTGTTTGAAATAGTTACTGCAAGTCGTTATTTGAAAGAGTTACTGCTGCATGTCGCTGTTTGAAAGAGTTACTGCATGTCGCTATTTGAAAGAGTTACTGCTGCATGTCGCTGTTTGTGCATGTCGCTGTTTGAAAGAGTTACTGCAAGTCGTTATTTGAAAGAGTTACTGCATGTCGCTATTTGAAAGAGTTACTGCATGTCGCTATTTGAAAGAGTTACTGCATGTCGCTATTTGAAAGAGTTACTGCATGTCGCTATTTGAAAGAGTTACTGCATGTCGCTATTTTGAAAGAGTTACTGCATGTCGCTGTTTGTGCATGTCGCTGTTTGAAAGAGTTACTGCATGTCGGTGTTTGAAAGAGTTACTGCATGTCGCTGTTTGAAAGAGTTACTGCATGTCGGTGTTTGAAAGAGTTACTGCATGTCGCTGTTTGAAAGAGTTACTGCATGTCGCTATTAGAAAGAGTTACTGCATGTCGCTATTTGAAAGATTTACTGCATGTCGGTGTTTGAAAGAGTTACTGCATGTCGCTGTTTGAAAGAGTTACTGCACGTCGCTATTAGAAAGAGTTACTGCATGTCGCTATTTGAAAGAGTTACTGCATGTCGCTGTTTGTGCATGTCGCTGTTTGAAAGAGTTACTGCATGTCGGTGTTTGAAAGAGTTACTGCATGTCGCTGTTTGAAAGAGTTACTGCATGTCGGTGTTTGAAAGAGTTACTGCATGTCACTGTTTGAAAGAGTTACTGCATGTCGCTATTAGAAAGAGTTACTGCATGTCGCTATTTGAAAGAGTTACTGCATGTCTCTATTAGAAAGAGTTACTGCATGTCGCTATTTGAAAGAGTTACTGCATGTCTCTATTAGAAAGAGTTACTGCATGTCGCTATTAGAAAGAGTTACTGCATGTCGCTATTTGAAAGAGTTACTGCATGTCGCTATTTGAAAGAGTTACTGCATGTCGCTATTTGAAAGAGTTACTGCATGTCGCTATTTGAAAGAGTTACTGCATGTCGCTATTTTGAAAGAGTTACTGCATGTCGCTGTTTGTGCATGTCGCTGTTTGAAAGAGTTACTGCATGTCGGTGTTTGGAAGAGTTACTGCATGTCGCTGTTTGAAAGAGTTACTACATGTCGGTGTTTGAAAGAGTTACTGCATGTCGCTGGTTGAAAGAGTTACTGCATGTCGCTATTTGAAAGAGTTACTGCATGTCGCTATTAGAAAGAGTTACTGCATGTCGCTATTTGAAAGAGTTACTGCATGTCGGTGTTTGAAAGAGTTACTGCATGTCGCTATTTGAAAGAGTTACTGCATGTCGCTGTTTGTGCATGTCGCTGTTTGAAAGAGTTACTGCATGTCGGTGTTTGAAAGAGTTACTGCATGTCGCTGTTTGAAAGAGTTACTGCATGTCGGTGTTTGAAAGAGTTACTGCATGTCGCTGTTTGAAAGAGTTACTGCATGTCGCTATTTGAAAGAGTTACTGCATGTCGTGTTTGAAAGAGTTACTGCATGTCGCTGTTTGAAAGAGTTACTGCATGTCGCTATTTGAAAGAGTTACTGCATGTCGCTGTTTGTGCATGTCGCTGTTTGAAAGAGTTACTGCATGTCGGTGTTTGAAAGAGTTACTGCATGTAGCTGTTTGAAAGAGTTACTGCATGTCGGTGTTTGAAAGAGTTACTGCATGTCGCTGTTTGAAAGAGTTACTGCATGTCGCTATCTGAAAGAGTTACTGCATGTCGCTATTAGAAAGAGTTACTGCATGTCGCTATTTGAAAGAGTTACTGCATGTCGCTATTTGAAAGAGTTACTGCATGTCGCTATTTGAAAGAGTTACTGCATGTCGCTATTTGAAAGAGTTACTGCATGTCGCTATTGAAAGAGTTACTGCATATCGCTATTTGAAAGAGTTACTGCATGTCGCTATTTTGAAGAGTTACTGCATGTCGCTGTTTGTGCATGTCGCTGTTTGAAAGAGTTACTGCATGTCGGTGTTTGAAAGAGTTACTGCATGTCGCTGTTTGAAAGAGTTACTGCATGTCGGTGTTTGAAGAGGTACTGCATGTCGCTGTTTGAAAGAGTTACTGCATGTCGCTATTTGAAAGAGTTACAGCATGTCGCTGTTTGTGCATGTCGCTGTTTGAAAGAGTTACTGCTGTCGGTGTTGAAAGAGTTACTGCATGTCGCTGTTTGAAAGAGTTACTGCATGTCGCTATTTGAAAGAGTTACTGCATGTCGCTGTTTGTGCATGTCGCTGTTTGAAAGAGTTACTGCATGTCGGTGTTTGAAAGAGTTACTGCATGTCGCTATTTGAAAGAGTTACTGCATGTCGGTGTTTGAAAGAGTTACTGCATGTCGCTGTTTGAAAGAGTTACTGCATGTCGCTATTTGAAAGAGTTACTGCATGTCGCTATTAGAAAGAGTTACTGCATGTCGCTATTTGAAAGAGTTACTGCATGTCGCTATTTGAAAGAGTTACTGCATGTCGCTATTTGAAAGAGTTACTGCATGTCGCTATTTGAAAGAGTTACTGCATGTCGCTATTTGAAAGAGTTACTGCATGTCGCTATTTGAAAGAGTTACTGCATGTCGCTATTTGAAAGAGTTACTGCATGTCGCTATTTTGAAAGAGTTACTGTATGTCGCTGTTTGTGCATGTCGCTGTTTGAAAGAGTTACTGCATGTCGGTGTTTGAAAGAGTTACTGCATGTCGCTGTTTGAAAGAGTTACTGCATGTCGGTGTTTGAAAGAGTTACTGCATGTCGCTGTTTGAAAGAGTTACTGCATGTCGCTATTTGAAAGAGTTACTGCATGTCGCTATTTGAAAGAGTTACTGCATGTCGGTGTTTGAAAGAGTTACTGCATGTCGCTATTAGAAAGAGTTACTGCATGTCGCTATTTGAAAGAGTTACTGCATGTCGCTGTTTGAAAGAGTTACTGCATGTCGCTATTAGAAAGAGTTACTGCATGTCGCTATTTGAAAGAGTTACTGCATGTCGCTGTTTGTGCATGTCGCTGTTTGAAAGAGTTACTGCATGTTGGTGTTTGAAAGAGTTACTGCATGTCGCTGTTTGAAAGAGTTACTGCATGTCGGTGTTTGAAAGAGTTACTGCATGTCGCTGTTTGAAAGAGTTACTGCATGTCGCTATTAGAAAGAGTTACTGCATGTCGCTATTTGAAAGAGTTACTGCATGTCTCTATTAGAAAGAGTTACTGCATGTCGCTATTTGAAAGAGTTACTGCATGTCTCTATTAGAAAGAGTTACTGCATGTCGCTATTAGAAAGAGTTACTGCATGTCGCTATTTGAAAGAGTTACTGCATGTCGCTATTTGAAAGAGTTACTGCATGTCGCTATTTGAAAGAGTTACTGCATGTCGCTATTTTGAAAGAGTTACTGCATGTCGCTGTTTGTGCATGTCGCTGTTTGAAAGAGTTACTGCATGTCGGTGTTTGAAAGAGTTACTGCATGTCGGTGTTTGAAAGAGTTACTGCATGTCGGTGTTTGAAAGAGTTAGTGCATGTCGCTGTTTGAAAGAGTTACTGCATGTCGCTATTTGAAAGAGTTACTGCATGTCGCTATTAGAAAGAGTTACTGCATGTCGCTATTTGAAAGCGTTACTGCATGTTGCTATTTGAAAGAGTTACTACATGTCCCTATTCACTACAGTTGTATGAACTATCGATCCTACACTGACGTCATTATGATGATAACATGTCAATCTTTATAAACCTGGATAAAGTGTAAATGCAGTGATATAAATATCAACTGGCCTAAACATAAACATTATATTTGGAAATAAGATACTCCACTGCCATATAATGCAGTAAATATACAGTTTGACTAGGGCGGTGGGGGAAGCAACATAATCTACAGTTTGACTTGGGGGTGGGGGAAGCAACATACTCTACAGTTTGACTTGGGGGAGTGGGGGGAAGCAACATAATCTACAGTTTGACTTGGGGGGGGTGGGGGGAAGCAACATAATCTACAGTTTGACTTGGGGGAGTGGGGGGAAGCAACATAATCTACAGTTTGACT
>CM026395.1:20636477-20724242 GCA_014843695.1 Archivesica marissinica | reverse complement strand
GAGAGAGAAGAGAGAGAGAAGAGAGAGAGAGAGAAGAGAGAGAGAAGAGAGAGAAGAGAGAGAGAGAGAGAAGAGGAGAGAGAGCTAGCACATTCTGCGTCTATTTACGATAGTGAAAAGTATGATAGTGGAATATATTCCTTCTATATACCCAATACCATTTAATAGGCTTAGCAAGGGAGAAACTCCAATATCACAGAACACAGTATGTCAGAGGTTTCAACGATGTCAATGCTGAACCATCACAAGTTAGTTAATGCAATAAAGATTTGTAACTGTTAGAATAAAGACATATAAATATAATATTCACAATGCTTACATAAATTGGAAGAAATAAACAGCATGATATTAGTTTTATGGTGATTTTTAAAATATATGGAATATTTCTAGATCATTTACTGGATTATATTACAGATGTGATGAGATACATGAAACAGATTTAATTTTGATTTTGAATTAGTGCAATCAAAGAGGTAAGTTTACCAAATATATCTACATGTATATACCTCCAAACAAAAATACACATCACCCTAAATTAAAGATTAAAACTAAATTAAAGATTAAAACTGTTGCAACTTTCTCACAATTATTTTATGAAATTTAGTCAGAGACCCATAAATAAAAATGAAATTTCACTGATGGTGAGTTGACATTTCACTGTAGGCAAGTTGACATTTCACTGTATAGTTGACATTTCACTGTAGAGTTGACATTTCACTGTAGAGTTGACATTTCACTGTAGAGTTGACATTTAACTGTAGAGTTGACATTTCACTGTAGAGTTGACATTTCACTGTAGAGTTGATATTTCACTGTAGAGTTGACATTTCACTGTAGGTGATTTGACATTTCACTGTAGAGTTGATATTTCACTGTAGGTGAGTTGACATTTCACTGTAGGTGATTTGACATTTCACTGTAGGTGATTTGACATTTCACTGTAGGTGATTTGACATTTCACTGTAGGTGATTTGACATTTCACTGTAGGTGATTTGATATTTCACTGTAGGTGATTTGACATTTCACTGTAGGTGATTTGACAATTCACTGTAGGTGATTTGACATTTCACTGTAGGTGATTTGACATTTCACTGTAGGGGAGTTGATATTTCACTGTAGGGGAGTTGATATTTCACTGTAGGGGAGTTGATATTTCACTGTAGTGGATTTGATATTTCACTGTAGGGGAGTTGATATTTCACTGTAGGTGAGTTGACATTTCACTGTAGGTGATTTGACATTTCACTGTAGTGGATTTGACATTTCACTGTAGGGGAGTTGACATTTCACTGTAGGTGATTTGACATTTCACTGTAGGTGATTTGACAATTCACTGTAGGTGATTTGACATTTCACTGTAGGTGAGTTGACATTTCACTGTAGGTGAGTTGACATTTCACTGTAGGTGATTTGACATTTCACTGTAGGTGAGTTGACATTGAATTGTAGGTGATATAATTATTAGAAAAAGGTAACAAATACAGTAACTTTAACTTTTGTTCCTTATAATTGTATTAGATTAACACGAGTCCATGTTCTTGTAGTCACAAATTTTCTCTGAGCTAGACGTTAAAATAGGATAGTAAATTAACCAATCAGTAAACAGTTCGAGCCAAGTCCAAAAAACGGATAGTTTTTCTACCAATGAAAAACGTCCTTGCAAACGCTGGATTTAGCCGAAAACATTCAAACGTTAAACCGTTTTTGATGTCCATTTTTGAGTGACTGTTTGTACCATTAAAAATGACACATAAACAGTGAGAAACATAGAAAGTCGAGTCGAGAATTGGTCGCGCGTCGCGTGCGAGATCATAGAACATGAAAAAAGATATAATTACAAGAGATACGAGGACAGTTTAGAGTGACTCCTAAACCAACCCTATATATTTGTGTGCTTGTAGCCTAATCTATGGCCGAGCTGAGTATTCAAATCGTATTACTAACGCACACAACTTAATCACCTTAGTTTATAACATATGAGTGCTAGCTAAACATCTTAGTACGCTCGCCCACATGGTTCGCCGGAAGCGAGGGTAAATAAGCTCAATCATCATCATCTAATGACAATATAACTGCTATTTAAGCAGACACACAATGTATCATGACACTATTTAAGCAGACACACAATGCATCATGACAATATTTAAGCAGACACACAATGTATCATGACACTATTTAAGCAGACACACAATGCATCATGACAATATTTAAGCAGACACACAATGTATCATGACACTATTTAAGCAGACACACAATGCATCATGACAATATTTAAGCAGACACACAATGTATCATGACACTATTTAAGCAGACACACAATGCATCATGACAATATTTAAGCAGACACACAATGTATCATGACACTATTTAAGCAGACACACAATGCATCATGACAATATTTAAGCAGACACACAATGTATCATGACACTATTTAAGCAGACACACAATGCATCATGACAATATTTAAGCAGACACACAATGTATCATGACAATAGAAATGCTATTTAAGCAGACACACAATGTATCATGACAATATAAATGCTATTTAAGCAGACATGTAATGTATCTTGACAATAGAAATGCTATTTAAGCTGACATGTAATGTATCTTGACAATAGAAATGATATTTAAGCTGACATGTAATGTATCTTGACAATAGAAATGCTATTTAAGCTGACATGTAATGTATCTTGACAATAGAAATGCTATTTAAGCTGACATGTAATGTATCTTGACAATAGAAATGCTATTTAAGCAGACATGTAATGTATCATGACAATAGAAATGCTATTTAAGCTGACATGTAATGTATCTTGACAATAGAAATGCTATTTAAGCAGATATGTAATGTATCATGACAATAGAAATGATATTTAAGCTGACATGTAATGTATCTTGACAATAGAAATGATATTTAAGCTGACATGTAATGTATCATGACAATAAAAATGCTATTTAAGCTGACATGTAATGTATCATGACAATAGAAATGATATTTAAGCTGACATGTAATGTATCTTGACAATAGAAATGATATTTAAGCTGACATGTAATGTATCATGACAATAGAAATGCTATTTAAGCAGATATGTAATGTATCATGACAATAGAAATGCTATTTAAGCCTTCAGCCTTCACACACTTTAACAACGCCCAAAGTAATTCATACCCAACTGGAAACTATTAACCCGCGATTCATTCCTTAATACAAGACGAGCTAAATAAATTCAATAACAAATGAACACGAATATAAGATCCTATTTATAACATAATCGTCCAAAAAACAGTTGTTTCATGTAGGACTACTTGTGTTTCAACTACTATCAATGAAGTGAGTTATGCGGTCGGTTGTAAATAAGAGCAACAAAAAGTAGTTCACATTTAATAATCTGTAATTACACTAGTGTTAGTTAGTTTGTTTACTTGACAATCAACTTTCAAATTCATGAAACTATTATAAATGAAATAAAGTCAAACCTGTGTTAGTGGTCACCTGTATTAAGCAGCCAACCTGTATAAAGCAACCACTTTCCAGATTCCAAATAAGTTGCTTTATTATACATTTGTTATGTTATATTTCGGGTTTACGCCTGCAGCAGCACCATTTTGGGCTATATCGCCGGCGGGCAGTTTACCTAACAACACCTTTCCTGGGCAGGCTCCAGCAGTTAACCAGTACTTGGTGCACCAACCTCCGTTAGAAACTGCCAACTTTTTCATATAAATGAGACACGGTCTGAGTAGGGCTCATTATTATACATTTGACCTCTATTAAGCAGCCTCATGTGCTAAGCAGTCACTTTCTGTGACTCCCTTAAGACAAGTTTGACTGTACTAGTAAATGTATTCTAAAGAACAGTATGCGTTCTATATGTAAATTATTATGTCAATCGTGTGAATGAAACATGGCATAACTGTCAGTTTGATGGTCATATACAACCATTCACCCACCAACTCACACATATAGAAACTGTCAGTTTGATGGTCATATACAACCATTCACCCACCAACTCACACATATAGAAACTGTCAGTTTGATGGTCATATACAACCATTCACCCACCAACTCACACATATAGAAACTGTCAGTTTGATGGTCATATACAACCATTCACCCACCAACTCACACATATAGAAACTGTCAGTTTGATGGTCATATACAACCATTCACCCACCAACTCACACATATAGAAACTGTCAGTTTGATGGTCATATACAACCATTCACCCACCAACTCACACATATAGAAACTGTCAGTTTGATGGTCATATACAACCATTCACCCACCAACTCACACATATAGAAACTGTCAGTTTGATGGTCATATACAACCATTCACCCACCAACTCACACATATAGAAACTGTCAGTTTGATGGTCATATACAACCATTCACCCACCAACTCACACATATAGAAACTGTCAGTTTGATGGTCATATACAACCATTCACCCACCAACTCACACATATAGAAACTGTCAGTTTGATGGTCATATACAACCATTCACCCACCAACTCACACATATAGAAACTGTCAGTTTGATGGTCATATACAACCATTCACCCACCAACTCACACATATAGAAACTGTCAGTTTGATGGTCATATACAACCATTCACCCACCAACTCACACATATAGAAACTGTCAGTTTGATGGTCATATACAACCATTCACCCACCAACTCGCACATATTGAAACTGTCAGCTTGATGGTCATATACAACCATTCACCCACCAACTCATACATATATAAACTGTCATCTTGATGGCCATATACAACCATTTACCCACCAACTCGCACATATAGAAACTGTCAGTTTGATGGTCATATACAACCATTCACCCACCAACTCACACATATAGAAACTGTCAGTTTGATGGTCATATACAACCATTCACCCACCAACTCACATATATAGAAACTGTCAGTTTGATGGTCATATACAACCATTCACCCACCAACTCACATATATAGAAACTGTCAGCTTGATGGCCATATACAACCATTCACCCACCAACTCACATATATAGAAACTGTCATCTTGATGGCCATATACAACCATTCACCCACCAACTCACACATATAGAAACTGTCAGTTTGATGGTCATATACAACCATTCACCCACCAACTCGCACATATTGAAACTGTCAGCTTGATGGTCATATACAACCATTCACCCACCAACTCATACATATATAAACTGTCATCTTGATGGCCATATACAACCATCTACCCACCAACTCGCACATATAGAAACTGTCAGCTTGATGGCCATATACAACCATTCACCCACCAACTCACACATATAGAAACTGTCAGCTTGATGGCCATATACAACCATCCACCCACCAACTCACACATATAGAAACTGTCAGCTTGATGGTCATATACAACCATTCACCCACCAACTCACATATATAGAAACTGTCAGTTTGATGGTCATATACAACCATTCACCCACCAACTCACATATATAGAAACTGTCAGCTTGATGGCCATACAACCATTCACCCACCAACTCACATATATAAAACTGTCATCTTGATGGCCATATACAACCATTCACCCACCAACTCACACATATAGAAACTGTCAGTTTGATGGTCATATACAACCATTCACCCACCAACTCGCACATATTGAAACTGTCAGCTTGATGGTCATATACAACCATTCACCCACCAACTCATACATATATAAACTGTCATCTTGATGGCCATATACAACCATCTACCCACCAACTCGCACATATAGAAACTGTCAGCTTGATGGCCATATACAACCATTCACCCACCAACTCACACATATAGAAACTGTCAGCTTGATGGCCATATACAACCATCCACCCACCAACTCACACATATAGAAACTGTCAGTTTGATGGCCAGCCAACCATGGGGTTTCACTGTAATACGAAAAGCAATACCAAATTTTACCAGGCTTCAATTAATTCTATGAATTTCAACATGTGATGTTCTTGACAATTTAATCCATTGTGTTGCAGTGAACAATACAAGTCAATGAGGGGAACATAATAGAATGTGGCACATCATAAGAAACTAATTGTGTAATTCTGTATCACTCGATGATGCAACAATTCTGTATCACATGATGATGCAACAATTCTGTATCACACGATGATGCAACAATTCTGTATCACACGGTGATGTAACAATTCAGTAATTCTGTATCACACGGTGATGTAACAATTCAGTATCACGCGATGATGCAGAAATTCTGTATCACACGATGATGCAACAATTCTGTATCACACGATGATGCAACAATTCATTATCACGCGATGATGCAACAATTCTGTATCACACGGTGATGTAACAATTCTGTATCACGCGATGATGCAGCAATTCTGTATCACACAATGATGCAGCAATTCTGTATCACGCGATGATGCAACAATTCTGTATCACACGATGATGCAACAATTCTGTATCACACGATGATGCAACAATTCTGTATCACGCGATGATGCAACAATTCTGTATCACACGATGATGCAACAATTCTGTATCACACGATGATGCAACAATTCTGTATCATGTGATGATGCAACAATTCTGTATCACGCGATGATGTAACAATTCAGTATCACATGATGATGCAATACAAACATATTTTGAACCACTACCGTACATACCAGTCTATAAGACGATCTCAACTATAAAATTGGTATTAAATCAGTGCTATTTTGCATAGACCTGCATACAAGACGGGATGAGAAAATCGAAACAACTCGGAACCAAAGAAGACCAAACAAATGCTGTTAATGTCAAATCATTAAAAAGATGATATCGACAAGTTCAGGTTACAGACAGATCTATGAAAGTCTATGCTTTTGTTACACCCTTTGAGTTATTTCAATATAAAGTCATCAATTATTGAGTCAGAACAAACTGATTTTTAAAAAAAAAGAACATTTTTCTTTCAATTTTTTTTTATCACACGCTTATAAGACGGGAATGTGAGGCTATAATCTGGTGATAAAATCCTGTCTTATAGGCGAGTAAGTACGGTAGTCCAATCTTCATGAAACTTTATAACAATGATCATTGGATGATCCTCTTTTTACAGTAACTGACCACTATGACTGATGTATTATAGACAGCTTCTGATCACATCACTACATAGAAAACAAATAAAGGAGAAGAATTATATAAGACTCTGTCTTCCATTCTAATCCTGTTTCTGTATTCTGATTATGCGTGATGTATGCATTGTTCAATATGTATTATATTGGGAAATAAAATATGTTTAAACTAAAACAAATAAACGGAAACAAAAACATAACCTGATTGGCGAAGGTAATTAAAATGTGCAATACAGGTGATATACACACTAGGAGCAATGTGCAATGCAGGTGATATACACACTAGGGGCAAAGTACAATGCAGGTGACATACACACTAGGGGCAAAGTGCAATGCAGGTGATATACACACTAGGTGCAAAGTGCAATGCAGGTGATATATACACTAGGTGCAAAGTGCAATGCAGGTGATATACACACTAGGTGCAAAGTGCAATGCAGGTGATATACACACTAGGAGCAAAGTGCAATGCAGGTGATATACACACTAGGTGCAAAGTGCAATGCAGGTGATATACACACTAGGAGCAAAGTGCAATTCAGGTGATATACACACTATGTGCAAAGTGCAATGCAGGTGATATATACACTAGGAGCAAAGTGCAATGCAGGTAATATATACACTAGGTGCAAAGTGCAATGCAGGTGATATACACACTAGGTGCAAAGTGCAATGCAGGTGATATACACACTAGGTGCAAAGTGCAATGCAGGTGATATATACACTAGGTGCAAAGTGCAATGCAGGTGATATACACACTAGGTGCAAAGTGCAATGCAGGTGATATACACACTAGGTGCAAAGTGCAATGCAGGTGATATATACACTAGGTGCAATGCAGGTGATATACACACTAGGTGCAAAGTGCAATGCAGGTGATATACACACTAGGTGCAAAGTGCAATGCAGGTGATATACACACTAGGTGCAAAGTGCAATGCAGGTGATATACACACTAGGTGCAAAGTGCAATGCAGGTGATATACACACTAGGTGCAAAGTGCAATGCAGGTGATATACACACTAGGGGCAAAGTGCAATGCAGGTGATATACACACTAGGTGCAAAGTGCAATGCAGGTGATATACACACTAGGTGCAAAGTACAATGCAGGTGATATACACACTAGGTGCAAAGTGCAATGCAGGTGATATACACACTAGGAGCAAAGTACAATGCAGGTGATATACACACTAGGTGCAAAGTGCAATGCAGGTGATATACACACTAGGTGCAAAGTGCAATGCAGGTGATATACACACTATGTGCATAGTGCAATGCAGGTGACATACACACTATGAGCAAAGTGCAATGCAGGTGATATACACACTAGGTGCAAAGTGCAATGCAGGTGATATACACACTAGGTACAAAGTGCAATGCAGGTGATATACACACTAGGTGCAACATGCAATGCAGGTGATATACACACTAGGTGCAAAGTGCAATGCAGGTGATATACACACTAGGTGCAAAGTGCAATGCAGGTGATATACACACTAGGTGCAAAGTGCAATGCAGGTGATATACAACACACTGAGAGCAAAAATAAAGCAAAGTCAAAAAATTTACAAGCCTAATTCTCATCTTAAGTGACAATGTCACAGCAATCATTGAAGATGTACCGAAACATGGAAACTACACAACACAAACAATAGTCATCAATCTTAGAATCTCAAAATTAATCTCTCATTCCAGACATAAGGAAATATTCCCGGAAATATTCCCGGAAATATTCCCGGGAGACAATTACAGGACAGAAATAATATGTATAATATCTCAACAAGTCACACATTAGCTCTCATTGAATAGATGTACAAAAACACATGGCTGAAATATACATATATGGATCAGAAATCTGGGATCTTACAGGAGTGTCATTTCATACAACATTTTAGGAAACAAGTTTTGGAATTTTGCTATTAACCCTTTCAACCCCACAGGCCTCTAAATAGGCTTATGAAAAGTGTAGATCCAGATGAGCCGGCTCGTAACGAGCCGTCTCATCAGGATCTGCACTTTTTTGCCAGTAATAATAATTACTATTTTTAGATAAAATTACCCATTTTGATAAATGAACTGGTCCAAAGGTAATTTTCTTATTAATTTATTGGTCTAAAAATAGCATGGACCAGTCCATGTCAGTTACTTGGGGTTGAAAGGGTTAAACAAGCCTTTTGAGTTACATAAAATATGGTATGAAATCACCACGAGTGTAAGATCCGTTTTATCGCATGACGACAGTAACCATACATTTGAAAAAGAAACTATTCTGTTTGCTTGTATATATACGTTGAGCCTTTTTACATCTCAAGGAAATGAGTAAGGTTCATTCGTACACTGTATAAAATAGTCCCCGATAATCAAACAAACAACTCTATGCAAATAGTCGACACAATACTTTTAATCACTACAGTCAAACCTGTCTTAAGCAGCCAGTCAAGGGAATTGACTATTTTGGCTGCTTAAGGCAGGTGACCACTGAATGTAGGTGTGGATCATCTGGATATGAGACGGCCACCAATTATCCAATAACATTTACATTTTGTTATGTATCATACTTTCCTTTCCATCATCATCATCATCATCATCACCATCATCATCAACAACATAAGACACCAATAAATGTTGTAGCAATAATCATTGTATCACTCTTCTCATCACTCTTGATGAGATCACACATTTCACAATAAACATTCACTGATCCATGTAATTATGTCCATTTTGAGTAAAACAATGCTATCTTTGATGTTAGACCCACATAATGCTTCCTTTTAATATGTGACAACCACAGACGGATATGTAGTCCAGTGGTAACACGCTGGACTGGTAATCCAGGGATTGCAGGTTCGATCCCCCGTCTGACCCTAATAAAATTAACAGTCTTTCAGATGGGACGTTAAACCGCGGTCTCGTGTCAGTGCTTTACATCGTGCACGTAAAAGAACCAGAGGAGATTCTGGAATGGGTCTCTGTCTGTATCATGCACTATCCTCCAAAATCTAAAATAACTAATCTCTTCAGGAGGCGTCGCTCATATGGGCAACCGGTAGCGACGATAAATAAACGTAAAATACACAATGTGACAACGAACTTATTATCATTTACATAGCCATTATTGTTGGTTTATTTGTACTTCTGCTTACAAACCAAAACAAACATTATGAATGCAAGTGCTAATTACGGATGGATTTGGGGTGGATTATATTATGTAAATAAGTACAATCAGTGTTTTTTTTATATAATTTTTAAAACAAGGCTTTTATTGTAAAGTTTGTTGATATTTGAACACTAATGTGAGTATTATTCATTAAAATCGAAAATCGCCGAGTACAACAGCCACCAGGTGTACTACATACAGCGTAAGACAAGGCCGAGGGTCGAGTTGACTAGGGTACGGTTGACTGCGTACATGTACATGTATATAATTATGTCAGAGCTGCATGGGGTGTCTCTATGCTTCGGGTGCCTATGTCAGAGCTGCATGAGGTGTCTCTATGCAATCGGGTGCCTATGTCAGAGCTGCATGGGGTGTCTCTATGCTTCGGGTGCCTATGTCAGAGCTGCATGAGGTGTCTCTATGCTTCGGGTGCCTATGTCAGAGCTGCATGAGGTGTCTATGTCAGAGCTGCATGAGGTGTCTATGTCAGAGTCAGAGCTGCATGAGGTGTCTCTATGTCAGAGCTGCATGAGGTGTCTCTATGCTTCGGGTGCCTATGTCAGAGCTGCATGAGGAGTCTATGTCAGAGCTGCATGAGGTGTCTCTATGCTTCGGGTGCCTATGTCAGAGCTGCATGAGGTGCCTATGTCAGAGCTGTATGAGGCGTATCTATGCAATCAGGTGCCTATGTCAGATCTGTATGAGGTGTCTCTATGCAATCGGGTGCCTATGTCAGAGCTGCATGAGGTGTCTCTATGCAATCGGGTGCCTATGTCAGAGCTGCATGAGGTGTCTATGTCAGAGCTGCATGAGGTGTCTCTATGCTTCGGGTGCCTATGTCAGAGCTGCATGAGGTGTCTCTATGCTTCGGGTGCCTATGTCAGAGCTGCATGAGGTGTCTCTATGCTTCGGGTGCCTATGTCAGAGCTGCATGGGGAGTCTCTATGCTTCGGGTGCCTATGTCAGAGCTGCATGGGGAGTCTCTATACTTCGGGTGCCTATGTCAGAGCTGCATGGGGAGTCTCTATGCTTCGGGTGCCTATGTCAGAGCTGCATGGGGAGTCTCTATGCTTCGGGTGCCTATGTCAGAGCTGCATGAGGTGTCTATGTCAGAGCTGCATGAGATGTCTCTATGCTTCGGGTGCCTATGTCAGAGCTGCATGAGGTGTCTCTATGCAATTGGGTGCCTATGTCAGAGCTGCATGAGGTGTCTCTATGCTTCGGGTGCCTATGTCAGAGCTGCATGAGGTGTCTCTATGCAATTGGGTGCCTATGTCAGAGCTGCATGAGGTGTCTATATGCAATCGGGTGCCTATGTCAGAGCTGCATGAGGTGTCTCTATGCAATTGGGTGCCTATGTCAGAGCTGCATGAGGTGTCTATATGCAATCGGGTGCCTATGTCAGAGCTGCATGGGGCGTATCTATGCAATCGGGTGCCTATGTCAGAGCTGCATGGGGCGTATCTATGCAATCGGGTGCCTATGTCAGAGCTGCATGGGGCGTATCTATGCAATCGGGTGCCTATGTCAGAGCTGCATGGGGCGTATCTATGCAATCGGGTGCCTATGTCAGAGCTGCATGGGGCGTATCTATGCAATCGGATGCCTATGACTGTAATTTCCAATACTGATGCTCAAATATATTGTTAGCAAGATGAAATACTTTTTTTTAAGAATGAAGACAAATAAATGTCAGATTTTTCAAAATTTTAATTTTCGAAATACGATTCGCTCAGGTGCCCGTCATCAAGATACCTGGATATTCGAGTAAAAGATAATTACGCTTTTTGCATACAAAAGTATGAACGAGGTGTGAAAATGTTACTTTATCCGTCTTTTGAAATAACTTAAGTGACAACAAACTTCTCAACACCTCATTCAATACGAGAGACCGCATGCTTACGCCAAGGATCGATAATTGGGACACAATAATTACTCCTATTCTTTGAATGAAACACAAATAAACAATCTATTTACTAACACGGCTGATTTTCATAATTATAAATTTCCCTGAGTTTTCATATTTCTCCGTCATAATTGAATTTTACTAAATGTCAAGGTCGATACACAACAGCTGACACGATGAATTGAATTTTCACACATTTTGTATGACACCTGACAGTCTAATGCAATGGGAATATGGCATTTCGGATGATATATACCATCCGCTGGCTGCAGACACCAGGTGGCCGCTAATACCAGGTGTAATATAGAGTGATTTTCATTGGGGGGGGTTCGAACTGGCCGTTGACACTAGGTGACCGCTCTTTCCAGGTGACCGTTAGTGCAGTCTTGACTGTATACTGTAACCCACTAGTGCATATTTAACATTTCACTGATTTTCAAAAGCAAAGTTGCAAACTATTATGTCAAATATGTGCAAAGCAAGATGTCATGCCGCGACCAATGTGTTGATAACAGAAAATATGTAATGGCTGTGACAAAACTGAATACAAGCCATTCTTATGTGTAGCAGATTAGCTTCATGATGTTCATATCAATATCATTTCTACAGACCAGAAATCCTATACGGAACATTAATGGAACAAAGTACAGTTATCATTTCTAGCTAATTCCCGGCACTGCAGAAACCACATTGTAATTAATATAAATGTAAGCAACTTAATGTAGACTATTGCGGAGAGCAACAAGATGAGGATATGGATATATTTTTTCTCTAAACGGACGGATCGATGCAAACTATGCTTGCATGCTATATGAGAGAAATGCCTTGCATATAATGCTTAAATAGAACACAGAGTAGTGAGCCGAGATGAAATCTTTATTTTTGATAAGCCTTTATTTTATCGGACTTCATCCATCATTTGGGTGAACACCTCCAGAAGCTGTCTGTATGTATGCCCTTTGGGTGAACACCTCCAGAAGCAGTCTGTATGTATGTCCTTTGGGTGAACACCTCCAGAAGCAGTCTGTATGTATGCCCTTTGGGTGAACACACCTCCAGAAGCAGTCTGTATGTATGCCCTTTGGGTGAACACCTCCAGAAGCAGTCTGTATGTATGCCCTTTGGGTGAACACCTCCAGAAGCAGTCTGTATGTATGCCCTTTGGGTGAACACCTCCAGAAGCAGTCTGTATGTATGCCCTTTGGGTGAACACCTCCAGAAGCAGTCTGTATGTATGCCCTTTGGGTGAACACCTCCAGAAGCCTCCAGAAGCAGTCTGTATGTATGCCCTTTGGGTGAACAACTCCAGAAGCAGTCTGTATGTATGCCCTTTGGGTGAACACCTCCAGAAGCAGTCTGTATGTATGCCCTTTGGGTGAACACCTCCAGAAGCAGTCTGTATGTATGCCCTTTGGGTGAACACATCCAGAAGCTGTCTGTATGTATGCCCTTTGGGTGAACACCTCCAGAAACAGTCTGTATGTATGCCCTTTGGGTGAACACCTCCAGAAGCAGTCTGTATGTATGCCCTTTGGGTGAACACACCTCCAGAAGCAGTCTGTATGTATGCCCTTTGGGTGAACACCTCCAGAAGCAGTCTGTATGTATGCCCTTTGGGTGAACACCTCCAGAAGCAGTCTGTATGTATGCCCTTTGGGTGAACACCTCCAGAAGCAGTCTGTATGTATGCCCTTTGGGTGAACACCTCCAGAAGCAGTCTGTATGTATGCCCTTTGGGTGAACACCTCCAGAAGCAGTCTGTATGTATGCCCTTTGGATGAACAACTCCAGAAGCAGTCTGTATGTATGCCCTTTGGGTGAACACCTCCAGAAGCAGTCTGTATGTATGCCCTTTGGGTGAACACCTCCAGAAGCTGTCTGTATGTATGCCCTTTGGGTGAACACCTCCAGAAGTAGTCTGTATGTATGCCCTTTGAGTGAACACCTCCAGAAGCAGTCTGTATGTATGCCCTTTGGGTGAACACATCCAGAAGCTGTCTGTATGTATGCCCTTTGGGTGAACACCTCCAGAAACAGTCTGTATGTATGCCCTTTGGGTGAACACCTCCAGAAGCAGTCTGTATGTATGCCCTTTGGGTGAACACCTCCAGAAGCAGTCTGTATGTATGCCCTTTGGGTGAACACCTCCAGAAGCAGTCTGTATGTATGCCCTTTGGGTGAACACCTCCAGAAGCAGTCTGTATGTATGCCCTTTGGGTGAACACCTCCAGAAGCAGTCTGTATGTATGCCCTTTGGGTGAACACATCCAGAAGCTGTCTGTATGTATGCCCTTTGGGTGAACACCTCCAGAAGCAGTCTGTATGTATGCCCTTTGGGTGAACACCTCCAGAAGCAGTCTGTATGTATGCCCTTTGGGTGAACACCTCCAGAAGCAGTCTGTATGTATGCCCTTTGGGTGAACACCTCCAGAAGCAGTCTGTATGTATGCCCTTTGGGTGAACACTGCCAGAAGCAGTCTGTATGTATGCCCTTTGGGTGAACAACTCCAGAAGCAGTCTGTATGTATGCCCTTTGGGTGAACACCTCCAGAAGCAGTCTGTATGTATGCCCTTTGGGTGAACACCTCCAGAAGCTGTCTGTATGTATGCCCTTTGGGTGAACACCTCCAGAAGCAGTCTGTATGTATGTCCTTTGGGTGAACACCTCCAGAAGCTGTCTGTATGTATGCCCTTTGGGTGAACACCTCCAGAAGCAGTCTGTATGTATGCCCTTTGGGTGAACACCTCCAGAAGCAGTCTGTATGTATGCCCTTTGGGTGAACACCTCCAGAAGCAGTCTGTATGTATGCCCTTTGGGTGAACACATCCAGAAGCCGGCGTATGTATGCCCTTTGGGTGAACACCTCCAGAAGCTGTCTGTATATATGTACTTTGGGTCCACGCCTAAAGAAAACATCATTCTGTACGCCGAAGAGGGGTCCACACCTCCAGAAATATACATGAAGAAGAAGAATCGTTTATTAAGACACAAACATAAACAGTTTATGGTCTACAAACAAATGAATATAATAATACTAAATACTAACCAATCAATCTTGTATTGCATGTGTAAATCTCATATCTCACATACATTACCCATTTATATATACATATAAGGTATTATTATAAGTGTGCTTACTAATTGGAGCTTTTAAATGTTTAATATATTAATAATGTTGATTTTATTGGAGGATAATCTCAAAACATCCTAAAAATATAATTCAAGGGATTAGTGCAATGTATTAGTCTTAATGCTAAAACGACATAAATGGGGAAATAATGGGAATTTCTGCAGTCTGTAACTTGCTATTATTGCTCAAATACGATATGCGAAACAAAGCTCAATTATCGTGTGTGAAACAAGCTTAATTATCGTGTGTGAAACAAGCTTAATTATCATGTGTGAAACAAGCTCGCTTATCGTATGTGAAACAAGCTCGCTTATCGTATGTGAAACAAGCTCGTTTATTATCGTGTGAGAAACAAGCTCATTTATTATCGTGTGTGAAACAGAATGTGTTTCATGAATATGTGTGATGAATTCTCACAGCAAGCTACAAGTCCAGCACATTAGCTACTGGAACATTGATCCACTACTTGAAGAATACATTAAGACAATGTCAAATATATAGAAACAAAGAGGCCGAAATGGTCCTCCTTAGTTAATGCCCATCCCAATCTCTATATGAAATAACTTACTGCACATAAAGAAACAAACTAATTAAATAGACAAAAAATGTGCATATCTCAAATGTTTGATAGAATGGGATGGCATATTTATTTCACCAGGAAATCGTGCAGTATAAATGGATTTCTAGGGAATATTTACAAGTATAATTAAATGTTTCTTTTTTTTATACTTAAATGTCCATGCAATGACATGCGTAGGCTGGCATGCATAGTCTGGCATGCATAGGCTGTATGCATAGGCTGTATGCGTATGATGTCATGCGTATGCTGCCATGCATAGGCTGACATGCATGTGCCGGCATGCGTATGCTGCCATGCATAGGCTGACATGCATGTGCCGGCATGCGTAGGCCGACATGCATAGGCTGACATGCATGTGCCGGCATGCGTATGCCGACATGCATAGGCTGACATGCATGTGCCGGCATGCGTATGCCGACATGCATAGGCTGACATGCATAGGCTGACATGCATAGGCTGACATGCATGTGCCGGCATGCGTATGCCGACATGCGTAGGCTGACATGCATGTGCTGGCATGCGTATGCCGACATGCGTGTGCTGTCATGCGTATGCCGACATGCATAGGCTGACATGCATGTGCTGGCATGTGTATGCCGACATGCGTGTGCTGTCATGCATATGCCGACATGCATATGCCGACATGCGTATGCTGCCATGCATATGCTGACATGCTCACTTAAATGCATTTCATCGTAATACAACATGCTACAACAAATTAACATTATTATATTATTGTGTCAAGGTGATGAAACTGAAAACAACAATCGATTCAAATAACTGGAGTGGTTACAGGAGGTACCATTGATTTCCATGCTTTATTTGATTTTGTTATCAATTTTTCACAGTGCAGATATTTTCTCGAATAGGATTGCTTAGCTGATGGCTGGTGCCTGGCCGTGTTTTCCTGTCACATGTAGAAATGGGTATATATGTGTTTATGTCTGAGGTACGTGTACTGTCACATGGTCCAATGAAAAAGCCACATTTCTCGCTTCTAAATCGTACGTTGTCTAAGTCAGATAGATCAACTCATTGACCCGTCTTAATGAAATATACACCTCGCTCTGCTTGGTGCATATTTCGTTAAGAGGGGCCAATTCGTGCTCTATCCTATACGTAGAGGTGGTCGGTTGATAAGACGAGACGACTTGCTAATGAATCACCCACTCAGCATCTGATGACTTTGTGCTGCGAGTGTTGGCAAGAATATGTGGTGTACTATATATAACATGTGATAGATTAAACCAGGAACTACTTTTCATTGTAATATTCAGTATAACCATGTTTAGCAAATTACAATAAAACAGTTCAGACAGACATTCCATATAATTATAAAAGAATAATTATGTATTTCCCCTATGTTTGTGTATATCAAATAGGCTTTTGACTTTAGTTAATACTATGATTGTTTTTAAAAAGGAAGGCATAGAAAGTTTACATCCTTAACCCATTCAACACCAAGTAACTCACATGGTATTCATAAACCAATAAATGAATCAGAAAATCACATTTGGATCAGTTCATTTATCAAAATGGGTAATTTTTTTCTCTAAAAATAGCTATATTACTTGAAAAAAGTGCAGATCCTGATGAGACGGCTCGTCACGAGCCGGCTCATCTGGATCTACACTTTTTGTAAGCCTATTTAGAGGTCTGTGGTGTTGAAAGGGTTAAATTGGGTTTTGAAATTGTTCAGTGTATATCTACCGGTATGTTTGTTTTAATATGCATTTTATCAAAATCCCATATTGCACTCAATAAAATTTACTACTAAAACAGAATGTATATATATATGGTCGTCTCTACATCTGTATTATCGGCTTAAAAATACTTTTGCAAGGAAGTTTCAAACAAAAATCCGGCTATATCATTTTCTTTAAGATCACACAAACAAAAATCCGGCTAATTCATTTTCTTTAAGATCACACAAACAAATATTCTGGCTAAATCATTTTCTTTAAGATCACACAAACAAAAATCCGGCTAAATCATTTTCTTTAAGATCACACAAACAAAAATCTGGCTAAATCATTTTCTTTAAGATCACACAAACAAAAATCCGGCTAAATCATTTTCTTTAGGATCACACAAACAAAAATCCGGCTAAATCATTTTCTTTAAGATTAATCTTAAAGAAAATGTATTAGCAAAATTTTTGTTTGAAATTTCTTGAAAAAGTATTATTAAGCTGATAATACAGATGTGGAGAGGAACACAGATATATATTACTAGTTCCCTGTTAGGAAACATTCAACATACTATAACAAAACAGAATGATAAAGTGTTACATTTATCGATATGTTTCAATTTGCGATGTTACTTATCAAGGCGAGTAATTTATGTCATTCAACAGGTCGGCAGTGCTTAAATTCTCTTTAGTAATACTGAAATAACGTTTTCTTTTATTGAATTCTGCATGCATTTAAGAGATCTGCATACCTATGAATCAGCCCATGGTCCCAATTCTGCGCATAGTAATGATGGCCTGGTGTAATTTTTTTCCAGCAAGATTTAACACATTTCTCACAATTTTGCAGACATGCGTGTGCTGCCATGCGTGTGCTCTGTCTGACATGCGTATACTAAGTAACTCTATCCTCTACACACTTTTCCCACGATATTTTGTTCTTCGTTCATCGCTACTGTGCCATCAATCTTATTTCACCTATACTCTTAGTAATATTTTGGTCTTAGCTCGTTTGCATCAATAATTGGTACTTCTATTTCCCAGAGACAAAAACAGTTTGCGCAATAATTATCTTGTCAAAGTGACTGTGTAAATCAATTTTATTGTCAGATATGACACAGATATTATGCCCTGTTGATTTCTGATGTATTAGTCAAAGGAGAACAAAGCATATTGCAATGTTACATTTTAACCACTACAAACCTAAACACAGAAAATGCGAAATTGAATACAACATATTTTAGGCTCCAATCGCAGAAATATGTGCGTACAAAACTAATCCGTATCTCGACCTATTGAACTAACAGTGTCGAATGCTTTCAAGTGAGGTTTAAGGGTGTCGATTGCTTTCAAGTGAGGTTTAAGGGTGTCGAATGCTTTCAAGTGAGGTTTAAGGGTATTTACGGGTGTCGAATGCTTTCAAGTGAGGTTTAAGGGTGTTTACGAGTGTCAAATGCTTTCCTTTCAAGTGAGGTTTAAGGGTGTCGAATGCTTTCAAATGAGGTTTAATGGTGTCGAATGCTTTCAAGTGAGGTTTAAGGGTGTCAAATGCTTTCAAGTGAGGCTTAAGGGTGTCCAATGCTTTCAAGTGAGGTTTAATGGTGTCGAATGCTTTCAAGTGAGGTTTAAGGGTGTCAAATGCTTTCAAGTGAGGTTTAAGGGTGTCGAATGCTTTCCTTCCAAGTGAGGTTTAAGGGTGTCGAATGCTTTCAAGTGAGGTTTAAGGGTGTCGAATGCTTTCAAGTGAGGTTTAAGGGTGTCAAATGCTTTCAAGTGAGGTTTAAGGGTGTCAAATGCTTTCCTTTCAAGTGAGGTTTAAGGGTGTCAAATGCTTTCAAGTGAGGCTTAAGGGTGTCCAATGCTTTCAAGTGAGGTTTAATGGTGTCGAATGCTTTCAAGTGAGGTTTAAGGGTGTTTACGGGTGTCAAATGCTTTCAAGTGAGGTTTAAGGGTGTCGAATGCTTTCCTTTCAAGTGAGGTTTAAGGGTGTCGAATGCTTTCAAGTGAGGTTTAAGGGTGTCAAATGCTTTCAAGTGAGGTTTAAGGGTGTCGAATGCTTTCCTTTCAAGTGAGGTTTAAGGGTGTCAAATGCTTTCAAGTGAGGCTTAAGGGTGTCCAATGCTTTCAAGTGAGGTTTAATGGTGTCGAATGCTTTCAAGTGAGGTTTAAGGGTGTTTACGGGTGTCAAATGCTTTCCTTTCAAGTGAGGTTTAAGGGTGTTGAATGCTTTCAAGTGAGGTTTAATGGTGTCGAATGCTTTCAAGTGAGGCTTAAGGGTGTCCAATGCTTTCAAGTGAGGTCTAAGGGTGTCGAATGCTTTCCTTTCAAGTGAGGTTTAAGGGTGTCGAATGCTTTCAAGTGAGGTTTAAGGGTGTCGAATGCTTTCAAGTGAGGTTTAAGGGTGTCAAATGCTTTCAAGTGAGGTTTAAGGGTGTCGAATGCTTTCCTTTCAAGTGAGGTTTAAGGGTGTCGAATGCTTTCAAGTGAGGAATATGTTAAGTTGACTCGTGACTACCTAGTTGCTCACTTATGCCTGAAATACTGCTCAACGTGGCAGCTCCAACAAGATAGATCTGGAAAAGTGCGCCGTATGAACCAAGCTGTTTGAGCGACTTTACCTCCTTGCACACTAGCGGTGAAAATAACAAGTCAAATATGTCGTGCAGTTTCATTTCATAACGACGCAATGCTAATGAAATTCGCAGACATATTTCCAGCCTTTTCTGCTACAAATATGAAAAACAGATTAATAAATTGTCGTCTGCTACAATTATTCAAACTTTGGAAAGCCTTCATTTCCCCCAGCATGCAAAGAGTTAAACCCAAAAACAAACAAAGAATCAAACAATTGTGATGAGAAGTTTTAAAGCTTTAATACGCGTAAAATTACTCCGTAATTCGGCTTGAAATTGATATGCAAATTTTTCAATCTATTTCAGGCACAGCGTTGAACACCAAAATAATGAGTTTCCTGCCAGAAACTATTAAAGAGACTCGTTACTGAATTTGTGATGGAGATACACACAGAATCATACACAAGTCACATGCCGGGCTACATCAATCTAAACGTAACGGCTACCACGTCCGACTACAACAGCAGCAACATGACTGCGGAGAAGTACGACTCGCTACCAAACGGTGGAATGTCAATAGATGGCATGACGTTTGCCAGAGTATTTGAGCTGTATATAGTGCCAGTGCTGGTCGTTGTTGGGACAATCGGAAACATCCTCATCCTGTTCACCGTGAGACAGAGAAACATGAGCAACTGGTCGATATGTTACTATCTCGCAGCCTACGCCGTCGTCAACATAATCATTCTGATTCCCATGTCTGGCTGGGAGTGGCTGTGTAGTGTAACGGGCATGAAATATGTGACACGAGTCAGCGATTGGACATGTAAGCTATGGCAATTCGTAATGGGCGTGACCATCTATTCCGGTATATGGTTCATGTTTGCGATGGTGGTGGACCAGTACATAGTGATTTGGTTGCCCCACAAAGCTCAGTCTATGTGTACAATCTTCATGGCAAAGTTTGCTACAGTGATTATTATCATCGGCCTAATTGTAGTCAGCATTCATGCTATCTGGACTTATGAACTTTTCCCGAACGGATGCTATGTGTCGACAGATCCGAACGATATCCTTACATCTGTATGGCCTTGGGTATCACTCAGCTGTTACTGCATCATACCTCTGATTCTCATCATCATCTTCATCTTCGTCGTCATTTATGGATCATTCAAAAAGAACACTTGGAAGAAATCGTCCAGCAATTACCAGGTTCCAATAGACATAACCTTCATGACGGTCGCTCTATCAATATTCTTTGTTCTATTCGTCACCCCGGCAACAGTTTTGAACATTATACGAACAAACTTACCTAATGCGTGGCTACATGACCCTGAAATTTATAATATAATTGAGGTAGCGCTGGTTGTCGGTGATTTACTCACATTCTTCAATCCCACGTTTGCTTTCTTCATTTGTCTGTCGTTTTCGTCCACATTTAGATCAGAGTTGCACGAGAGGATTCGGAGCATATGCTGTGAGAATATGATTAGGGTGTACGAAATGCATGTCAATTCTAGTGGAATTACCGGAAATGACCCGGAAAACTGCTCAGAGACAACGCCGTTGTAAGCAGACTGTGTTAGATATGGATTACGTAACATACATGTAACTAGCCTAAATAAACTCATCTTTATTATCTATTATTGTAAGTATCTGCATGGCAGCAAGCTGGTTGGGGGTGACTGTGGAGACATATGTGAAGTACCTTATTCCTTGATGCATATAATGCGCTATCATGTACAATGCATACCCCTTTCAACACCACAGACCTCTAAATAGGCTTACAAAAAGTGTAGATCCAGATGAGCCGACTCGTGACGAGCCGTCTCATCAGGATCTGCACTTTTTGCCAGTGATATGACTATTTTTAGACATAATTACCCATTTTGATAAATGAACTTGTCCAAATGTGATTTTCTGATTCATTTATTGGTTTATGAATATCATGGACCAGTCCATGTGAGTTACTTGGTGTTGAATGGGTTAATATACGTCACAAAATCGAGAAGACTTCTGATGCATAACAGACAAACAACTGGGAAAATACAGACTTCTGAAGTGTAATGCACAAGGAATATACAGACTTCTGAATCAAAATGAACACGGAATATACAGACTTCTGAAGTGTAATGCTAACAAACAACTGGGAATATACAGACTTCTGAATCAAAATGAACACGGAATATACAGATATTTTGGATGCATGATGCACACAAACAACAAGGAAAATTCAGACAGTGACATAATTTACCAACAGTGACATCATCATTTACCAGTAGTGACATCATTTACCAACAATGACATAATTTACCAACAGTGACATCATCACTTACCAGTAGTGACATCATTTACAATCAGTGACATCATTTACCAACAATGACATAATTTACCAACAGTGACATCATCATTTACCAACAGTGACATCATCATTTACCAACAGTGACATCATTTACCATCAGTGACATCATTTGTCACCCATTTAACTATCATAAACATGCAAAAAACATCCCTAACCGTACTACATAAAGGTTACTGGTAATGTTAGGGGGGGTTCCACTATGGTATTCTGAGCGTTATTATGGGTGTTTCTGGACGAGTGATGATTATTGTGTATGTGGTATTGAGAGGTGCTTCTGTGGGGAATGGATAATGGCATAGAGAGGTGCTTCTGTGGGGAATGGATAATGTGGGGAATGGATAATGGCATAGAGAGGTGCTTCTGTGGGGAATGGATAATGGCAGAGAGGTGCTTCTGTGGGGAATGGATAATGGTATTAAGACAATCCTGCTGGTCTATACATCTACTGGCAATCCTGCTGGTCTATACATCTACTGGCAATCCTGCTGGTTTATACATATACTGGCAATCCTGCTGGTCTATACATCTACTGCCAATCCTGCTGGTCTATACATCTACTGCCAATCCTGCTGGTCTATACATCTACTGACAATCCTGCTGGTCTATACATCTACTGGCAATCCTGTTGGTCTATACATCTACTGGCAATCCTGTTGGTCTATACATCTACTGACAATCCTGCTGGTCTATACATCTACTGGCAATCCTGCTGGTCTATACATCTACAGGCAACCCTGCTGGTCTATACATCTACTGACAATCCTGTTGGTCTATACATCTACTGGCAATCCTGCTGGTCTATACATCTACTGGCAACCCTGCTGGTCTATACATATACTGGCAACCCTGCTGGTCTATACATCTACTGGCAATCCTGCTGATCTATACATCTACTGGCAACCCTGCTGGTCTATACATCTACTGACAATCCTGCTGGTCTATATATCTACTGGCAATCCTACTGGTCTATACATCTACTGGCAACCCTGCTGGTCTATACATCTACTGGCAACCCTGCGGGTCTATACATCTACTGGCAATCCTGTTATACCGACAATCCTGTTATACTGACAATCCTGTTATACCGACAATCCTGTTATACTGACAATCCTGTTATACTGACAATCCTGTTATACTGACAATCCTGTTATACTGACAAGTGTTCATACAATATACAAACATATTCATTGCAGTGAATAACCCACCTAATTTTCTTGGCATTTCTGTTTTCACAAACTCAGTATTTACAAGAAATAACTTTACTGAATAACATTCAGGACTAGCATTAACAAGACTAACACTATTATCTGGGCCAAAGAAAAATCTGCAAGCTATTCATGTATATGATAAACTATCAGGCAAGATCCCATATCCACTTTCCGCTGGAGTACATACAGTCATGCAGTTTATACACATTTATTTTAGCTTGATTGTGAAACAAGTTCTTACAACTTATATGAATCATTCTCGAGAGCTCATTCCTGATGGAATCCATCGCCACAAGGGAGAGAGGCAACTCCGGGCCTTTCACACGTGAAACGAACGCGCAACCCCACTGCGGTAGTAGGGGGGGGGGGGTCATTTTATAGGCGGGTATGGACAGTAGTTGTAGGGGGGTAGCACAGACGGTTGGATTGACAGAGAAGCAGTTTAGAAGTAATGATATCGGGCGAATTCCTGCCATTTAATGTTCATTAATTTTGATGTTCAGTATAATAATGTTGTTTGTTAATAATTATATTGTTGTTGTACGATCAACAAAATTGGCATTAAAATGATATAATCGTTTCCGTATCGTTATTTCTTAACCCTTTCAACACCACAGACCTCTAAATAGGCTTACAAAAAGTGTAGATCCAGATGAGCCGGCTCGTGACGAGCCGTCTCATCAGGATCTGCACTTTTTGCCAGTGATATGACTATTTTTAGACATAATTACCCATTTTGATAAATGAACTTGTCCAAATGTGATTTTCTGATTCATTTATTGGTTTATGAATATCATGGACCAGTCCATGTGAGTTACTTGGTATTGAAAGGGTTAAACATTAAACCGTAGCGCAATATATTTCGGCCTTCGTGATATATTTCTACGCATAAGAAAATCAAACTCGGGTTATTCTGCGATATACCACGGTTGTGATACTTATTATTTCGATTCTAACACGACTTACTTCTAATAATTTTAAAGGAGTATTTTCTTCAAACGCCGTTGCATTTAGCTTTCGAAATTTCCTCCCGCGTAAGGGGTGATGACGTTATTTTTAATGGAAAATATCAATCTAGTGCATAAATGAACAAAAGTTGTAACTGATCAATAATTTTATTTATTTTGTCAAATAAAACTGTACAGAATAGTAACTGAAACGTTACTTAACAGAAAAACTAGACGGACAAGAGATTATCTGATTCTAAAAATAGCTCACTTCCGTGAATTCCCACGGTATTTTTTACAAACATCATGTGACTTTCATTCATAAAACTTTACACGCATTGCATAAATGGAATAGCCAAAACACGGTGCGCGCGCAGCATAGTTCAAGGTAGGTATATCGCAGAATAACCCGAGGTAGATTTTACTCTACAAGTATGTATGTTATTAGCTGGGTCGCGTTAGAATACAATATATTTTCAGTCGACAGGTTAATAATTAAATACTACTTATTTCACTAATCTCGAACCCAGTACCATAAACTCTTTTTCCCCCGTGACCAATCCATACCCCCTATGTACAATAAAGCACTAAATGAACCATTTTTGCTAATAATATGTAGTTCTTATAAACATTGCAACTTATTGAGATATTTAACCCATTCAACCCCAAGTAACTGACATGGACTGGTGCATGATTTTTAGACCAATAAATTAATAAGCACATTACCTTTGGACCAGTTCATTTATCAAAATGGGTAATTTTATCTAAAAATAGTAATAATAATTACAGGCAAAAAGTGCAGATCCTGATGTTCACAAGCCGGTTCATCTGGATCTACACTTTATGTAAGTCTATTTAGAGGCCTGTAGTGTTGAAAGGTTTAATCAATGTCCCTGACAAAGAGCCTTCCAGTCATACTCGGCATCCAGTCATACCCGGCTTCCAGTCATACCCGGCTTCCAGTCATACTCGGCATCCAGTCATACTCGGCTTCCAGTCATACTCGGCTTCCAGTTATACCCGGCTTCCAGTCATACCCGGCTTCCAGTTATACTCGCCTTCCAGTTATACCCGGCTTCCAGTTATACTCGGCTTCCAGTCATACCCGGCTTCCAGTTATACTCGCCTTCCAGTTATACCCGGCTTCCAGTCATACTCGGCTTCCAGTCATACCCGGCTTCCAGTTATACCCGGCTTCCAGTCATACTCGGCTTCCAGTCATACTCGCCTTCCAGTTATACTCGGCTTCCAGTCATACTCGGCTTCCAGTTATACTCGCCTTCCAGTTATACCCGGCTTCCAGTTATACTCGGCTTCCAGTTATACTCGCCTTCCAGTTATACCCGGCTTCCAGTTATACTCGGCTTCCAGTTATACTCGCCTTCCAGTTATACCCGGCTTCCAGTCATACTCGGCATCCAGTCATACTCGGCTTCCAGTTATACCCAGCTTCCAGTCATACTCGGCTACTCGGCTTCCAGTCATACTCGGCTACTCGGCATACTCGCCTTCCAGTCATACTCGGCTTCCAGTTATACTCGGCTTCCAGTTATACCCGGCTTCCAGTTATACTCGGCTTCCAGTTATACTCGGCTTCCAGTTATACTCGGCTTCCAGTTATACTCGGCTTCCTGGCTTCCAGTTATACTCGCCTTCCAGTTATACCCGGCTTCCAGTTATACTCGGCTTCCAGTTATACTCGCCTTCCAGTTATACTCGCCTTCCAGTTATACTCGCCTTCCAGTTATACCCGGCTTCCAGTTATACTCGCCTTCCAGTTATACTCGCCTTCCAGTTATACCCGGCTTCCAGTTATACTTGGCTTCCAGTTATACCCAGCTTCCAGTTATACTCGCCTTCCAGTTATACTCGCCTTCCAGTTATACCCGGCTTCCAGTTATACTTGGCTTCCAGTTATACTCGCCTTCCAGTTATACCCGGCTTCCAGTTATACTTGGCTTCCAGTTATACTCGCCTTCCAGTTATACCCGGCTTCCAGTTATACTTGGCTTCCAGTTATACCCAGCTTCCAGTTATACTCGGCTTCCAGTCATACTCGGCATCCAGTCATACTCGCCTTCCAGTTATACCCGGCTTCCAGTTATACCCAGCTTCCAGTCATACTCGGCTTCCAGTTATACCCGGCTTCCAGTTATACTCGCCTTCCAGTTATACTCGGCTTCCAGTTATACCCGGCTTCCAGTTATACTCGCCTTCCAGTTATACCCGGCTTCCAGTTATACCCGGCTTCCAGTTATACCCAGCTTCCAGTCATACTCGGCTTCCAGTTATACTCGCCTTCCAGTTATACCCGGCTTCCAGTTATACTCGCCTTCCAGTTATACTCGCCTTCCAGTTATACCCGGCTTCCAGTTATACTTGGCTTCCAGTTATACCCAGCTTCCAGTTATACTCGCCTTCCAGTTATACTCGCCTTCCAGTTATACCCGGCTTCCAGTTATACTTGGCTTCCAGTTATACTCGCCTTCCAGTTATACCCGGCTTCCAGTTATACTTGGCTTCCAGTTATACCCGGCTTCCAGTTATACTTGGCTTCCAGTTATACCCAGCTTCCAGTCATACTCGGCTTCCAGTTATACCCGGCTTCCAGTTATACTTGGCTTCCAGTTATACTCGGCTTCCAGTTATACCCGGCTTCCAGTTATACTTGGCTTCCAGTTATACCCAGCTTCCAGTCATACTCGGCTTCCAGTTATACCCAGCTTCCAGTTATACTTGGCTTCCAGTTATACTCGCCTTCCAGTTATACTCGCCTTCCAGTTATACTCGCCTTCCAGTTATACTCGCCTTCCAGTTATACTCGGCTTCCAGTCATACTTGGCTTCCAGTTATACTCGCCTTCCAGTTATACCCGGCTTCCAGTTATACTCGCCTTCCAGTTATACTTGGCTTCCAGTTATACTCGCCTTCCAGTTATACCCGGCTTCCAGTTATACTCGCCTTCCAGTCATACTCGGCTTCCAGTTATACTCGCCTTCCAGTTATACCCGGCTTCCAGTTATACTCGGCTTCCAGTTATACCCGGCTTCCAGTTATACTCGGCTTCCAGTTATACTCGGCTTCCAGTTATACTCGCCTTCCAGTTATACTCGGCTTCCAGTCATACTCGGCTTCCAGTCATACTTGGCTTCCAGTTATACTCGCCTTCCAGTTATACTCGGCTTCCAGTTATACTCGGCTTCCAGTTATACTCGGCTTCCAGTTATACTCGGCTTCCAGTCATACTCGGCTTCCAGTTATACTCGCCTTCCAGTCATACTCGGCTTCCAGTTATACTCGGCTTCCAGTTATACTTGGCTTCCAGTTATACTCGCCTTCCAGTTATACCCGGCTTCCAGTTATACTCGGCTTCCAGTCATACTCGGCTTCCAGTTATACTCCGCACTGAGTGTTGTGACTATTACAATGATGTTTATTATGTGGTGCACACAAATTATCTTTCTTTTTTTAAACATTTACAACACTATCCCTGGGGGGTGGGGGTGAAGATATGACGTAATAGGCACCCACACCCATCGCGGTGACATAAACTCCCCGTCAATGCTAACATCAAGCTGACATCTTGATGCATTGCGTTGACAACACAACACGGCAATTAATTTGGAATGACTGCCATTAAATATATCCACAGGGAATCAGTGAGTGCAGATAATTTACAAGTTATAATAGGAAATTTATTAATGACTTCATTCCTTTTCCTAAGACTACACATACAGTCAAACCTGTGCCAACGACCACCTGCTAATAGCAACCACCTGTTAATAGCGACCACCTGTCAACAACGACAAGTTCAATTCCTCATCCATAATCCTTATTTAAAAGGCCGGGAATAATGGCCACCTGCCAACCGCGACCAACAGCCAATCAAAATCATTCCCGGTAAGTAAAAATTAACCCCGAACAACGACCGCGTGTCATCATCGTTCACCAATCACAGGTGTGAAAAATAAGTCGTGGCTAGTGCATCGATTTGTAGATTTGTTTTTGTTTGGTTTGGTTTTGATTTTGGGCTATATCACCGGCGGGCAGTTTACCTAACAACACCTTTCCTGGACAGGCTCCAGCGGTTAACCAGTACTTGGGTGCACCAACCTCCGTAAGAAACTGCCAACTTTTTCATATAAATGAAACACGGTCTGAGCGGGGATCGAACCCGTCACCATCAGTGATGATAGGTTACAGTGGTATACAAGTCAGCGACCGTAACCACTCGACCAAGGAGGCGGACTTGTTACATGTTCTAATCTTAGGAGGGGTATGCATAATTATCGAGCTTCGGCTCCAATGATTTATCTATGGAGGAAATCCAGGCCTACCTTGGTGTATGCGTCTTCATCTCTATACTGTATCTCCCTGGGTACAGGATATACCACAGGTACAAGACACACATTTTGGGCCCTATGGTCATATAGTAAGTAATGTTTAAAAAAAAAAAAAGTAATGTTTACCATAAGGCCAAAACTGGTGCCTGTGTGATATACTGGTCGAGTGATTGGCTGTTTGGGAAATTATTTATACCAAACATCATGATCAGGTACCAGATATAATGTATATATAATGGCGCTTCATTAATTATTATTAAAACTAATCAAATGTTACATATACATTGTATATTTCTTTCTACACAGTACATGTATCAAATTCATTAATAAGAAATGGGGTGTGGAGGTTGTATATGGAGGTCAAGATTAATGACACTCCAAATAAAGACCACCTGTGAACAAAGACCATGTTGTCAACATCCTAACGCCAGTCTTTGTTCACAGGTTTGACTGTACATGTATGTACTTTTATATTGGTATGTACGTTTGTTTGCTAAACACCCAATTATCATGATTATTCGTTATTAAGTTTCACAATTTCGGCGAAAACATCTCTATTGCGGCCAATTACTGGCACACAAATCATTGTTGTTAGCGATGTCAATTATGTTCTAACACTGTTTGTCAAAATTTCACCAGTAATTGATGAAGACGAGACCTCCCACATAAATTCCAGTTCCACCATGCAGATGATGTGAGAACCTGCATCGACACAAATAACTCCTGCATCGGCACAAACAACTCCTGCATCGGCACAAACAACTCCTGCATCAGCACAAACAACTCCTGCATCGGCACAAACAACTCCTGCATCAGCACAAACAACTCCTGCATCGGCACAAACAACTCCTGCATCGGTACAAACAACTCCTGCATCGGTACACACAACTCCTGCATCGGTACAAACAACTCCTGCATCGGCACAAACAACTCCTGCACCGACACACACAACTCCTGCATCGGTACAAACAACTCCTGCATCGGCACAAACAACTCCTGCATCAACACAAACAACTCCTGTATCAGCACAAACAACTCCTGCATCGGCACAAACAACTCCTGCATCGGCACAAACAACTCCTGCATCGGCACAAACAACTGCTGCATCGGCACACACAACTGTATCAGCACAAACAACTCCTGCATCGGCACAAACAACTCCTGCATCAGCACAAACAACTCCTGCATCGGCACAAACAACTCCTGCATCGGCACAAACAACTCCTGCATCGGCACACACAACTCCTGCATCCAGCACAAACAACTCCTGCATCGGTACAAACAACTCCTGCATCGGCACAAACAACTCCTGCATCGGCACACACAACTCCTGCATCGGCACAAACAACTCCTGCATCGACACACACAACTCCTGCATCGGCACAAACAACTCCTGCATCGGCACAAACAACTCCTGCATCGGCACAAACAACTCCTGCATCGGCATAAACAACTCCTGCATCGGCACAAACAACTCCTGCATCGGTACAAACAACTCCTGCATCAGTACAAACAACTCCTGCATCAGTACAAACAACTCCTGCATCAGCACAAACAACTCCTGCATCGGCACACACAACTCCTGCATCGGCACAAACAACTCCTGCATCAACACACACAACTCCTGCATCAGCACACACAACTCCTGCATCGGTACAAACAACTCCTGCATCAGCACAAACAACTCCTGCATCGACACACACAACTCCTGCATCAGCACACACAACTCCTGCATCAGCACAAACAACTCCTGCATCAGCACAAACAACTCCTGCATCAGCACAACCAACTCCTGCATCGGCACACACAACTCCTGCATTGGCACAAACAACTCCTGTATCGGCACACACAACTCCTGCATCGGTACAAACAACTCCTGCATCGGCACAAACAACTCCTGCATCGGCACAAACAACTCCTGCATCGGCACAAACAACTCCTGCATCGGCACACACAACTCCTGCATCAGCACAAACAACTCCTGCATCAGTACAAACAACTCCTGCATCAGCACAAACAACTCCTGCATCGGCACACACAACTCCTGCATCGGCACAAACAACTCCTGCATCGACACACACAACTCCTGCATCGGCACAAACAACTCCTGCATCGGCACAAACAACTCCTGCATCGGCATAAACAACTCCTGCATCAGCACAAACAACTCCTGCATCGGTACAAACAACTCCTGCATCAGTACAAACAACTCCTGCATCAGTACAAACAACTCCTGCATCAGCACAAACAACTCGTGCATCGGCACACACAACTCGTGCATCGGCACAAACAACTCCTGCATCGACACACACAACTCCTGCATCGGCACACACAACTCCTGCATCGGCACAAACAACTCCTGCATCGACACACACAACTCCTGCATCGGCACACACAACTCCTGCATCGGTACAAACAACTACTGCATCGGCACACACAACTGCTGCATCAGCACACACAACTCCTGCATTGGTACAAACAACTCCTGCATCGGTACAAACAACTCCTGCATCGACACACACAATTCCTGTATCAGCACAAACAACTCCTGCATCGGCACAAACAACTCCTGCATCGGTACAAACAACTCCTGCATCGGCATAAACAACTCCTGCATCGGCACAAACAACTCCTGCATCGGCACACACAACTCCTGCATCGACACAAACAACTCCTGTATCAGCACAAACAACTCCTGCATCGGCACACACAACTCCTGCATCGGCACACACAACTCCTGCATCGGCACACACAACTCCTGCATCAGCACAAACAACTCCTGCATTGGCACAAACAACTCCTGCATCGGCACAAACAACTCCTGCATTGGCACACACAACTCCTGCATCGGTACAAACAACTCCTGCATCGGCACAAACAACTCCTGCATCAGCACAAACAACTCCTGCATCGCACAAAAACTCCTGCATCAGCACAAACAACTCCTGCATGCACAACAACTCCTGCATCGCACAACAACTCCTGCATCGGACAAACAACTCCTGCATCGCACAACAACTCCTGCATCGCACAAACAACTCCTGCATCGCACAAACAACTCCTGCATCGCACAAAAACTCCTGATCGCACAAACAACTCCTGCATTGACACACACAACTCCTGCATCAGCACACACAACTCCTGCATCGGTACAAACAACTCCTGCATCAGCACAAACAACTCCTGCATCGACACACACAACTCCTGCATCAGCACACACAACTCCTGCATCAGCACAAATAACTCCTGCATCAGCACAAACAACTCCTGCATCAGCACAAACAACTCCTGCATCGACACACACAACTCCTGCATCAGCACACACAACTCCTGCATCAGCACAAATAACTCCTGCATCACACAAACAACTCCTGCATCAGCACAAACAACTCCTGCATCGGCACACACAACTCCTGCATCAGCACAAACAACTCCTGCATCAACACAAACAACTCCTGCATCGGTACAAACAACTCCTGCATCAGCACAAACAACTCCTGCATCGACACAAACAACTCCTGCATCGGTACAAACAACTCCTGCATCGGTACAAACAACTCCTGCATCAGCACAAACAACTCCTGCATCGGCACACACAACTCCTGCCTCAGCATAAACAACTCCTGCATCAGCACAAACAACTCCTGCATCGGCACACACAACTCCTGCATCAGCACACACAACTCCTGCATCGGCACACACAACTCCTGCATCGGCACAAACAACTCCTGCATCGGCACAAACAACTCCTGCATCGGCACAAACAACTCCTGCATCGGCACAAACAACTCCTGCATCCACACAAACAACTCCTGCATCGGTACACACAACTCCTGCATCGGTACACACAACTCCTGCATCGGCACAAACAACTCCTGCATCGGTACACACAAGTCCTGCATCGGTACAAACAACTCCTGCATCGGTACACACAACTCCTGCATCATCGGTACACACAACTCCTGCATCATCGGTACAAACAACTCCTGCATCGGTACAAACAACTCCTGCATCGGCACACACAACTCCTGCATCGGCACACACAACTCCTGCATCGGCACACACAACTCCTGCATCGGTACACACAACTCCTGCATCGGTACAAACAACTCCTGCATCGGCACAAACAACTCCTGCATCGGCACAAACAACTCCTGCATCGACACAAACAACTCCTGCATCGGCACAAACAACTCCTGCATCAGCACAAACAACTCCTGCATCGGTACACACAACTCCTGCATCGGCACAAACAACTCCTGCATCGGCACAAACAACTCCTGCATCGGCACACACAACTCCTATCGGCACAACAACTCCTGCATCGGCACAAACAACTCCTGCATCGGCACACACAACTCCTGCATCGGCACACACAACTCCTGCATCGGACAACACTCCTATCAGCACAAACAACTCCTGCATCAGCACAAACAACTCCTGCATCGGCACACACAACTCCTGCATCGGTACAAACAACTCCTGCATCGGTACAAACAACTCCTGCATCGGTACAAATAACTCCTGTATCAGTACAAATAACTCCTGCATCAGCACACACAACTCCTGCATCGGCACAAACAACTCCTGCAGCGGCACACACAACTCCTGCATCGGCACAAACAACTCCTGCATCGGTACACACAACTCCTGCATCGGCACAAACAACTCCTGCATCGGTACAAACAACTCCTGCATCGGCACACACAACTCCTGCATTGGCACACACAACTCCTGCATCGGCACAAACAACTCCTGCATCAACACAAACAACTCCTGCATCAGCACAAACAACTCCTGCATCAGCATAAACAACTCCTGCATCGGTACTCACAACTCCTGCATCGACACAAACAACTCCTGCATCAGCACACACAACTCCTGCATCGGTACACACAACTCCTGCATCGGCACACACAACTCCTGCATTGGCACACACAACTCGACATGAGTAGTGTCAGCCGATCACAGACAATTAGACGTAATCATACGTAAATACACTTGGATTTATGTAAATCCTATATTCCAATTGATTATTTAAATATAATGGTTGTGACCTTCACACAACTTGAATCATTTTCAGAAAATGCGTGAACTGACAAAACATTTTTTATGTTAGCTCGATTGCGAAACAAGTTCTTACATTAATTATATTAATCACTCTGGATACATCATTCCTTATGGAATCCATCGCCATGAAAAGAGTAGAGAATAGACAATGTGGAATTGAAATGCCGTACACAAACATAACGGCTCCCGCTGCTGGGTGCAAACTCCGGGCCATTCCCACCTGAAGTGAACGTGCTTCAACTGGGCGTTTACGACTAGTATGATTTGAGCTAAAACAAGTAAAAAAGGTATTTTTGTATAGAAGACAAAGCATAAACAAGGTATGGAATCCATGTAGGATATGTTATCGGTCCTCATTATTTGCAATATATTACCTATTCCATTATCTGAAGACTGAACATCATATGTACAGTATGATTGATGTCACAATCAGTAATGAAGAGTCTGTTATATGCACTGAAGTTGATAAACAATCACCATCTTTCTAATTGCATTCCTCTGTTGTCATGGCGCTTTCCTCGGCACAACATGCTATCAATTTTCATCCTTTTATCTCATCTTGTATGGTAATTATTAAATTATTGAATTCTACAATATATACAGTGTATGCTGATAGAATCATATTTATCATACTTATTAGGGAACAACAGTAAAAACAAAGGATTCCAACCGAAAAGGATCAATCATTATTATACAAATTTATTTTAGCTTGATTGCGAAACAAGTTCTTACAACTTATATTAATCACTCTTCAGACCTCATTCCTGAATCCCATCGCCACGAGGGAGAGAGAAGAGGCAACGTGGAATTTAAATGCCTTGCCTAAGGGCACAATCGTAACGGCTTCAGCAGGACTCGAAAATGTTCTTGGATAAATCAGACTTTATGTATAGGATATAAGACTAAAACGATCCAATAAGTAAAATATTGGACTGTGCGAGCACCAAAAAAAGTGCCAATATTTTACATATTGGAACCGTTTGAGGCTGATATCTTACTTCAAAACACACTTATATAACACGGTCTTGATAATTAAAATTGTTAATTTCCTATATTTTAGGCATATGATTTATTACAATACTCTGGCCTTGTGAAAGCAGTTCACTATTAATAATACAAGTACAAAGGTATGACGTCATGCACGTGACATCACAACAGTGCTTAACTGCCAAAAGAGGCAATAGAAAAAAGCAGAAAAATCTCTCATCAGCAGTTAAACCGCTGATAACAACAGAATATTATTCAGTATACTGTATAATGCAAAGAAATACATCTATTTTATGGTTTCCAATGAACCAGCGGAAATAATATGTGCAATATCTCTGGTGAGATTCCATTAATAACAAATCTTTATTCTTATTGCATTCCGCTTATGGGTTCCCAGCCTCTACAGTCAATATGAAAACTTGGACAAACTTTGTCGTTATTTAACATACGTTCGTGTAGCAAAGGAAGAGTATAAACTTCCTTCAACAAGTCGCGACTGTCATAAAAATGTTATGTTATGTTATTTCGGGTTTTACGTCTGGTCTGCATCAGCACCATTTTGGGCTATATCGCCGGCGGGCAGTTTACCTAACAACATCTTTCCTGGGCAGGCTCCAGCGGTTAACCAGTACTTGGGTACACCAACCTCCGTAAGAAACTGCCAACTTTTTCATATAAATGAGACACGGTCTGAGCGGGGCTCGAACCCGTGACCATCAGTATATAGGTTACAGTGGTATACAAGTCAGCGACCTTAACCACTCGACCACGGAGGCGGACTGACTGTCATAAAAAAAGTAAACATAAATAACGCACATAAATCCTAGAAAAGTTGGAGAAAACCATTTGCGGTTTATCATCCACACTAATACGCAGTGTTTACCATACGGCAAACCAATTGTAGTATGCGGATCTATGTATTGTAACAGCCACAGTATGCGGGGCAGGGGACCCTGGTAGTTGATAGGTAACGGTATAGCTAGATCGAGATGTAAGCTGGGTACCGGTGTAGCTAGATCGTGATGTAAGCTGGGTACTGGTACTGCTAGATCGAGATGTAAGCTGGGTACTGGTGTAGTTAGATCGTGATGTAAGCTGGGTACTGGTACTGCTAGATCATGACGTAAGCTGGGTAACGGTGTAGCTAGATCGTGATGTAAGCTGGGTACCGGTGTAGCTAGATCATGATGTAAGCTGGGTACCGGTACAGCTAGATTATGATGTAAGCTGGGTACTGGTACAGCTAGATCGTGATGTAAGCTGGGTACCGGTACAGCTAGATCATGATGTAAGCTGGGTACCGGTACAGCTAGATCATGGTGTAAGCTGGGTACCGGTACAGCTAGATCATGATGTAAGCTGGGTACCGGTACAGCTAGATCATGATGTAAGCTGGGTACTGGTACAGCTAGATCATGGTGTAAGCTGAATTTAGATCACAACCTGTCTCTAAACACCATGATTTTGTATTCCACATCTGACCATTAACAATGCTTAATTAACATCACATCTGACCATTATCGTTGCTTAATTAACCCCACATCTGGCCATTATTAATTCATAATTAACCCCACATCTGGCCATTATTAATTCATAATTAACCTCACATCTGACCATTATCAATGCTTAATTAACATCACATCTGACCATTATCGCTGCTTAATTAACCCCACATCTGGCCATTATTGTTGCTTAATTAACCCCACATCTGGCCATTATTAATTCATAATTAACCTCACATCTGACCATTTTCACTGCCTAATTGATCTGTAATGAGAGACAATCTGTCACACAAACTTTGTCATTTCACTTGATGGCCTTACAGATAGGGATCACAGTCGTATGGGAAGCATTACACTACAGAATGTTGCATCATTATACAAGATATGTCTACCAATTGTTTCTCTACTTTATGGTATATTACAACCAGACATACCAGCAAGATATGTCACAAATTAATGACATAACGTTTATTCATAAAACCTGGGGGACAAAAATGAACATATGCGGATACTGTTTTCTACTCTATAATGTTATATTATGTTCGGTACCTTCCGAGTTATTCTCATGACAAAGATACTCTTACAGCATATTATGCATAACATTTCAAAGTAATCCTTTCAGTTCTCTGGATAAAAATACTTTGTAAAATACAGATAAGGGGAGATAATTTAGTTATTACACAATATCAGATTATGGTTTTTGCTCTCATTGTCTCTACATCTACAGTATATTGCAGGCATATTGCTGGTATATTGTTGGCATATTGCTGGTATATTGTTGGTATATTGTTGGCATATTGCTGGTATATTGCTGGTATATTGCTGGTATATTGCTGGTATATTGTTGGTATATTGCTGGTATATTGTTGGCATATTGCTGGTATATTGCTGGTATATTGCTGGTATATTGCTGGTATATTGTTGGTATATTGCTGGTATATTGTTGGTATATTGTTGGTATATTGTTGGTATATTGTTGGTATATTGTTGGTATATTGCTGGTATATTGTTGGCATATTGTTGGCATATTGCTGGCATATTTCTGGCATATTGCTGGTATATTGCTTGTATATTGCTGGTATATTGCTGGTATATTGCTGGTATATTGTTGGTATATTGCTGGTATATTGCTGGTATATTGTTGGTATATTGCTGGTATATTGTTGGTATATTGCTGGTATATTGCTGGTATATTGCTGGTATATTGTTGGTATATTGCTGGTATATTGCTGGTATATTGCTGGTATTTTGCTTGCATATTGCTCAGGTGTTATTTTTAGTCAATTAATTGGCAGTAGCAGAGTGACTGGACCGATGCACGTGAAAAGTGCACATGCCCCAGCACACTATGGTGATATTTATTTTCAGTGTCATAAAATTCCACCAATTGGTTTCACAGAATTGGCTCTGGATGGCCGCATGTATGCACAGATGATGCCAAATATCAATATCCCTCGTCAACATTCCATCGGGAGATTACATTGATGGTATATGTTCTGTTTGTAGGACATGGCACTGAACTAGTGAAGATAAGTGATACAGGATAACTGTTGAAGGACAGGACACTGAACTAGTGAAGGACAGGACACTGAACTAGTGAAGGACAGGACACTGAACTAGTGAAGGACATGGCACTGAACTAGTGAAGGCAGTGATACAGGATAACTTTTGAAGGACAGGACGACAGAACTAGTGAAGGACAGGACACAGAACTAGTGAAGGCAGTGATACAGGATAACTGTTGAAGGACAGGACACTGAACTAGTGAAGGCAGTGATACAGGATAACTGTTGAAGGACAGGACACATAACTAGTGAAGGCAGTGATACAGGATAACTGTTGAAGGACAGGACACAGAACTAGTGAAGGCAGTGATACAGGATAACTGTTGAAGGACAGGACACAGAACTAGTGAAGGACAGGACACTGAACTAGTGATGGACAGGACACTGAACTAGTGAAGGCAGTGATACAGGATAACTGTTGAAGGACAGGACACAGAACTAGTGAAGGACAAGACACTGAACTAGTGATGGACAGGACACTGAACTAATGAAGGCAGTGATACAGGATAACTGTTGAAGGACAGGACACATAACTAGTGAAGGACAGGATAATGAACTAGTGAAGGACAGGACACTGAACTAGTGATGGACAGGACACTGAACTAGTGATGGACAGGACACTGAACTAGTGAAGGACAGGACACTGAACTAGTGAATGACAGGACACTGAACTAGTGAAGGACAGGACACTGAACTAGTGAAGGACAGGACACTGAACTAGTGAAGGACAGGATACTGAACTAGTGAAGGCAGTGATACAGGATAACTGTTGAAGGACAGGACACAGAACTAGTGAAGGACAGTGTCAAGGACAGGACACTGAACTAGTGAAGGACAGGACACTGAACTAGTGAAGGACAGGACACTGAACTAGTGAAGGACAGGACACTGAACTAGTGAAGGACAGGACACTGAACTAGTGAAGTACAGGACATTGAACTAGTGATGGACAGGACACTGAACTAGTGATGGACAGGACACTGAACTAGTGAAGTACAGGACACTGAACTAGTGAAGGCAGTGATACAGGATAACTGTTGAAGGACAGGACACAGAACTAGTGATGGACAGGACACTGAACTAGTGAAGGACAGGACACTGAACTAATGAAGGACAGGACACTGAAATAGTGAAGGATAGGACATTGAACTAGTGAAGGCAGTGATACAGGATAACTGTTGAAGGAGAGGACACAGAACTAGTGATGGACAGGACACTGAACTAGTGAAGGACAGGACACTGAACTAATGAAGGACAGGACACTGAAATAGTGAAGGATAGGACACTGAACTAGTGATGGACAGGACACTGAACTAGTGAAGGACAGGACACTGAACTAGTGAAGGCAGTGATACAGGATAACTGTTGAAGGAGAGGACACAGAACTAGTGATGGACAGGACACTGAACTAGTGAAGGACAGGACACTGAACTAATGAAGGACAGGACACTGAAATAGTGAAGGATAGGACACTGAACTAGTGATGGACAGGACACTGAACTAGTGATGGACAGGACACTGAACTAGTGATGGACAGGACACTGAACTGGTGAAGGACAGGACACTGAACTAGTGATGCTGTATTATACACAATGCAATAGAAATATATGCCGGCCAATCAGTAACTCATTAACTTGTGTGATTATTTTTCACCTACGGAAGCAGACACATGATTACCCTACATGATCATCATTCTCACGCACAACTCTCATTACTATCTACATATAATGCAAACATTTCAACAACAAAGAACATAATGCAAAAATATAAAATATAGTTCAATACGACTAAACAAGACATCCAATTAGCATAGAAAATAACCAGGAGACCTCCTAACCACACACTGCCATAATCACCGAGACATATTTACGGTGAACTACTTCTCTTTTCTTCTCTTCCTTTATATGGTCTTTTTCCAATTGTGCTATATTAGATTATAACTTTATTTCAAAAATCTGTGCATCATTTATGTATTTATGTAAATATTAAGTAATACAGTCAAACCTGTGTTAGTGGTCACCTCTATTAAGCAACCAACCTGTATTAAGCAGCCAGTTTCCAGATTTCCAATATGTTGTTTTATTATACATTTGCCCTCTATTAAGCAGCCACCTGTACTAAGCAGCCACTTTCTGTGATTCCCTTGGCAGGCTGCTTAAGACAGGTTTGACTGTACATTATGTTCAACCTACAACTTTGAGAATGATCAAATGTATATATTAGGGATATCAACGAGTAGTGATTTTGGTACTCGGAAAGGTATTTGATCGAGTACTCGAGTACTCGGTTACCGTTACCGTGGATTATGCTTCTTGTCTCGTCAATCAGTGGTGAGGCCTTCTGCTGGATGCTTCAGCCTCAGATGATTATGCAGGTTGGTAGTGCCACCAGTAAATGTCAGACTGGCATCGCACAACTTGCAAGAAACAATCTTGTCAAGTCTTTCAAATACCACAGATTTAGGCATTCTCACAATTCACTTATATTACTATACTACTATTATATTCTAAAGATCTCTTCACAGATTAACAGCGTTAACGTTAATGGCAAAAGTTACGATATTTATTATTTAACAAGTTTGAAATGTATTGGCATAATCAGCAACTATATTGCCTTTGGCCATTTACAATGATAGAAATATGGCAAAGACATCACAAAACATGTTACATATATACATATATAAACAAATACAATACATCTAAGAAACAGTAGTAATTGACAGGGTATTACTACGTAATGACATAGCTTCTTTGATGTACTTACAAACATTAATCAAATATTTTTTATTTTTGCATGACATGATAGATATAAATTTATTTATTGATGGCCATGCTATGTAGCCCAAATATTTCAATCTTATATCTCTGTATTTTTCACAACATAATATAAAATGGTATTCTGATTCATTACATTTAACAACTATTTCGGTATTTCCCTGCTATGGGTAGCTGCTTAAAGTTCTAAATTGAGTAATCAATTAAGTGTCAATTATAACATCAAAACAAGTTCCGACCACCAGACAAAAGATGTCATTCACACGACAGACAATCGGACGACCCGCCTCAGTACTGACGACAATGATAAAACAATTTGCATCAAACTTACGCTTCCCAATTAAATTGAATCAACACCGTAATTATTCGGTCACTGTAGCCTGCTCTGTGTGATATACAGGTATTGTTAATCACCATGACACGCTGTATATTGCATTGTTTGGTACAGCGGAAGTTTCGCTAATCCGACTGATCACGATTTGTTCACAGGCAACTCCGTATTTGTGCAAAATAAAGATTTGTTGATTTTTTTTTTTTAACCGAGTACTCGATTATCTGAAAAGTATTCGATACTCGGACGTTCGATCGAGTACTCGAGTACTCGAATACTCATTGACATCCCTAGTATATATATATATATAGATATGAACAAATATACACGCATGTAATGACCACATATTGGTTAGGTGCCTACAGTTAATGTTCAACTACTGTATACAGTTTCATAAAATCTAGCTTTCTATAAATGGATTTGTAATCATAATGGGGGGTTTTGCTAGATGAGGCTCCAGGATACTAAAATAAGACATTTTATCACCATCCCACAATGTGTTGGTTCCAGGACACTAAAATAAGACATTTTATCACCATCCCACAATGTGTGGTTCCAGGACACTAAAATAAGACATTTTATCACCATCCCACAATGTGTTGGTTCCAGGACACTAAAATAAGACATTTTATCACCATCCCACAATGTGTTGGCTCCAGGATACTAAAATAAGACATTTTATCACCATCCCACAATGTGTTGGTTCCAGGACACTAAAATAAGACATTTTATCACCATCCCACAATGTGCCGACCCGATCCCATTTGACTTCACGCAACTTAAAATCCATTTCATAAAATGCCACGCCCAAGTATTATTCCGCATGATTGTAGTTTTATTCTCTGAAAATGTGCGACACCAACAAAGAATTGTCAAAACCACAGGGAGACGTAACATTGCTTTGAGTGTAAATGTGCAAGTCGTGATAGCGCAGTGGATGCACGTTTGCCTCAGATGCGAAAGGTCCGGAGTTCGAGCCCCGCTGGAGCTGTTACGATTGTGCCCTTAGGCAAGGCATTTGATTTCCACGTTGCCTCTTCTCTCTCCCTCGTGGCGATGGATTCCATCAGGAATGAGGTCTCGAGAGTGATTAATATAAGTTGTAAGAACTTGTTTCGCAATCGAGCTAAAATAAATGTGTATAAACTAAATGAATGTAACAAGGACAAATATTTTTAAAGTGTAAACAAGGATGGAACCCATATTGCATGAGTCATCAGTCATGAAAATTCGTATTTGCAATATTTATATAATCCTAATGAAAGTAGCGAAATCGCACAAATTCATCGTCAAAATTTATGGAAATACACCAATTTATCACCAACATGCGTTTGGAACTGTTCTGGGAGAAATTGCATGTTTCGCGACGCATCACGTCGTCTATTTGTTATTCTTTTATTATTTAGGAGTGTAATGTCTTCTCTAATAATGTCAATCGTTGTTTAAAGGGATAATGTGTTTGCTTCGAAAACAGAGTACAATATTCTCAACATCTCCAATATCCATTGAATGCGCTGTTACGGCCTCATCTGTCTTCACACAGCTTCCTGTCGGAACTTCAAACAAACAGCTACTCTTGCTCAATCGGATTATTTTTTGTGGTTATCCATGTCACACTGTTACTGTGTCATTGCTCATATTATTGACAAACAGTAGTCATTTCACGGAATGTTTCTCGGATTATGAAATGATTACATCTGAAATCCGAAAAACGTGCAGACTTGACAGACAGGTACGGTCGTTATAGCATTGTTTGGAAAAACGTGCAGACAGGTACTGTCGTTATAGCATTGTTTGGGAAAACGTGCAGACTTGACAGACAGGTACGGTCGTTATAGCATTGTTTGGGAAAACGTGCAGACTTGACATACAGGTACTGTCGTTATAGCATTGTTTGGGAAAACGTGCAGACTTGACAGACAGGTACGGTCGTTATAGCATTGTTTGGGAAAACGTGCAGACTTGACAGACATGTACGGTCGTTATAGCATTGTTTGGGAAAACGTGCAGACTTGACAGACATGTACGGTCGTTATAGCATTGTTTGGGAAAACGTGCAGACTTGACACACAGGTACGGTCGTTATAGCATTGTTTGGGGAAACGTGCAGACTTGACAGACAGGTACGGTCGTTATAGCATTGTTTGGGGAAATGTGCAGACTTGACACACAGGTACGGTCGTTATAGCATTGTTTGGGAAAACATGCAGACAGGTACGGTCGTTATAGCATTGTTTGGGAAAACGTGCAGACTTGACAGACAGGTACGGTCGTTATAGCATTGTTTGGGAAAACGTGCAGACTTGACAGACATGTACGGTCGTTATAGCATTGTTTGGGAAAACGTGCAGACTTGACAGACATGTACGGTCGTTATAGCATTGTTTGGGAAAACGTGCAGACTTGACAGACGGGTACGGTCGTTATAGCATTGTTTGGGAAAACGTGCAGACTTGACACACAGGTACGGTTGTTATAGCATTGTTTGGGGAAACGTGAGGACTTGACAGACAGGTACGGTCGTTATAGCATTGTTTGGGGAAATGTGCAGACTTGACAGACATGTACGGTCGTTATAGCATTGTTTGGGAAAACATGCAGACAGGTACGGTCGTTATAGCATTGTTTGGGAAAACGTGCAGACTTGACAGACAGGTACGGTCGTTATAGCATTGTTTGGGAAAACGTGCAGACAGGTACGGTCGTTATAGCATTGTTTGGGAAAACGTGCAGACTTGACACACAGGTACGGTCGTTATAGCATTGTTTGGGGAAACGTGCAGACTTGACAGACAGGTACGGTCGTTATAGCATTGTTTGGGAAAACGTGCAGATAGGTACTGTCGCTATAGCATTGTTTGGGGAAACGTGCAGACTTGACAGACAGGTATGGTCGTTATAGCATTGATTGGGGAAACGTGCAGACTTGACAGACATGTACGGTCGTTATAGCATTGTTTGGAAAAATGTGCAGACTTGACACACAGGTACAGTCGTTATAGCATTGTTTGGGGAAACGTGCAGACTTGACACACAGGTACGGTCGTTATAGCATTGTTTGGGAAAACGTGCAGACAGGTACGGTCGTTATAGCATTGTTTGGAAAACGTGCAGACTTGACAGACAGGTACGGTCGTTATAGCATTGTTTGGGAAAACGTGCAGACAGGTACGGTCGTTATAGCATTGTTTGGGAAAACGTGCAGACTTGACAGACAGGTACTGTCGTTATAGCATTGTTTGGGAAAACATGCAGACTTGACAGACACACAGGTACGGTCGCTATAGCATTGTTTGGGGAAACGTGCAGACTTGACAGACAGGTACGGTCGTTATAGCATTGTTTGGGAAAACGTGCAGACTTGACAGACAGGTACGGTCGTTATAGCATTGTTTGGGAAAACATGCAGACTTGACAGACACACAGGTACGGTCGCTATAGCATTGTTTGGGGAAACATGCAGACTTGACAGACAGGTACGGTCGCTGTAGCATTGTTTGGGGAAACGTGCAGACTTGACACACAGGTACTGTCGTTATAGCATTGTTTGGGGAAACGTGCAGTTATGTTATATGTTATGTTATATTTCGGGTTTTACGCCTGCATCAGCACCATTTTGGGCTATATCGCCGGCGGGCAGTTTACTTAACAACACCTTTCCTGGGCAGGCTCCAGCGGTTAACCAGTACTTGGGTGCACCAACCTCCGTAAGAAACTGCCAACTTTTTCATATAAATGAGACACGGCCTGAGCGGGGCTCGAACCCGTGACCATCAGTGATGATAGGTTACAGTGGTATACAAGTCAGCGACCTTAACCACTCGACCACGGAGGCGGACGGGGAAACGTGCAGACAGGTACGGTCGTTATAGCATTGTTTGGGAAAATGTGCAGACTTGACAGACAGGTACGGTCGTTATAGCATTGTTTGGGGAAATGATTTCTCACGAAATGTCAGTTATATTATGGTGATCAACTGGATAATCGAACAGTGTATTCAGCAAGCTGAATTAAAACATATAAAAAAACAATGAATGCGCTGATATAAACTGTTAAATATAATGTGTTCTAAACTGATATTATTTTTTTGTTTCAATAAAACAATAAGAAAATAAGAAAAATAATGTCGGTGAGCAGTTAGGGTCTGTCACCGCTGTACCAGGTGGTATTACCAGGAATTTTTATTGCAAGTGTTGTCAGCGATGATAATGGTGGCTGGTCCTCCGCGATGTTGCGGTGACAGGAATTTTATCACGCCGTTTCCAAAAACGCATTGATAAGTAGTGTAGCTAACTAAATATTGTGCATAACAATAAATCTATTCTATTCTTACACATATAAATCAATACATTTATTGACAGTAAACATGTAGCTAATGGCCGCATACACACATGTAAGTTTCATTGGTAACAGTAACTAATCTATTGTAAGCAATATCCAGCTATATATAGAGCTATACATTGTTGATGTACACACTTCTATATAGAGTTATACATTGTTGATGTACACACTTCTATATAGAGTTATACACTGTTGATGTACACACTTCTATATAGAGTTATACACTGTTGATGTACACACTTCTATATAGAGTTATACACTGTTGATGTACACACTTCTATATAGAGTTATACACTGTTGATGTACACACTTCTATATGGAGTTATACATTGTTGATGTGCACATTTCTATATGGAGTTATACATTGTTGATGTACACACTTCTATATGGAGTTATACACTGTTGATGTACACACTTCTATATAGAGTTATACACTGTTGATGTACACACTTCTATATGGAGTTATACATTGTTGATGTACACACTTCTATATGGAGTTATACACTGTTGATGTACACACTTATATATGGAGTTATACATTGTTGATGTACACACTTCTATATGGAGTTATACACTGTTGATGTACACACTTCTATATGCAGTTATACACTGTTGATGTACACACTTCTATATGCAGTTATACATTGTTGATGTACACACTTCTATATGGAGTTATACATTGTTGATGTACACACTTCTATATGGAGTTATACACTGTTGATGTACACACTTCTATATGGAGTTATACATTGTTGATGTACACACTTCTATATGCAGTTATACACTGTTGATGTACACACTTCTATATAGAGTGATACATTGTTGATGTACACACTTCTATATGGAGTTATACACTGTTAATGTACACACTTCTATATGGAGTTATACACTGTTGATGTACACACTTCTATATGGAGTTATACACTGTTGATGTACACACTTCTATATGCAGTTATACATTGTTGATGTACACACTTCTATATGCAGTTATACACTGTTGATGTACACACTTCTATATGCAGTTATACACTGTTGATGTACACACTTCTATATGCAGTTATACACTGTTGATGTACACACTTCTATATGGAGTTATACATTGTTGATGTACACACTTCTATATGGAGTTATACATTGTTGATGTACACACTTCTATATGCAGTTATACATTGTTGATGTACACACTTCTATATGCAGTTATACATTGTTGATGTACACACTTCTATATGGAGTTATACATTGTTGATGTACACACTTCTATATGCAGTTATACATTGTTGATGTACACACTTCTATATGCAGTTATACATTGTTGATGTACACACTTCTATATGCAGTTATACATTGTTGATGTACACACTTCTATATGGAGTTATACATTGTTGATGTACACACTTCTATATGGAGTTATACACTGTTGATGTACACACTTCTATATGGAGTTATACATTGTTGATGTACACACTTCTATATGCAGTTATACATTGTTGATGTACACACTTCTATATGGAGTTATACATTGTTGATGTACACACTTCTATATGCAGTTATACATTGTTGATGTACACACTTCTATATGCAGTTATACATTGTTGATGTACACACTTCTATATGGAGTTATACATTGTTGATGTACACACTTCTATATGCAGTTATACATTGTTGAAGTGCAAACTTCTATACACTGCAATAATGTTTCGTTATTGGATTATATCCCGCATTTACAACAACATAATAAGGCAATTAGCATTGCTACATATAGATTTTATTTGTATCTGCAGCCAGCTGTGTGTATGGTGAATATTAATGAGAAACTCAGTTCCAACAATCTACCTGTCCAGGGAATCGCCACTTCCAATATAGTGCTGACATACCACAACATTTACAAATCTATATATTGATATTTCAGGACATTTCCAACCTATATATTGATATTTCAGGACATTTCCAACTTATATATTGATATTTCAGGACATTTCCAACCTACATATTGATATTTCAGGACATTTACAAATCTATATATTGATATTTCAGGACATTTACAAATCTATATATTGATATTTCAGGACATTTCCAACCTATATATTGATATTTCAGGACATTTCCAACCTATATATTGATATTTCAGGACATTTACAATCTACATATATATACTTCAGGGCATTTCCAGTGTACATATTATATATACTTCAAGACATTTCCAGTGTACATATTATATATACTTCAGGACATTTCCAGTGTACATGTATTATATATACTTCAGGACATTTCCAGTGTACATATTATATATACTTCAGGACATTTCCAGTGTACATATATATACTTAAGGACATTTCCAGTGTACATATTATATATACTTCAGGACATTTCCAGTGTACATGTATTATATATACTTCAGGACATTTCCAGTGTACATATATATACTTAAGGACATTTCCAGTGTACATAATATATACTTTAGGACATTTCCAGTGTACATGTATTATATATACTTCAGGACATTTCCAGTGTACATATATATACTTCAGGACATTTCCAGTGTACATATATATACTTCAGGACATTTCCAGTGTACATATATATACTTCAGGACATTTCCAGTGTACATATATATACTTCAGGACATTTCCAGTGTACATATATAACTTCGGACATTTCCGGTGTACATATATATATACTTCAGGACATTTCCAGTGTACATATATATACTTCAGGACATTTCCAGTGTACATATATATACTTCAGGACATTTCCAGTGTACATATATATACTTCAGGACATTTCCAGTGTACATATATATACTTCAGGACATTTCCAGTGTACATATATATACTTCAGGACATTTCCAGTGTACATATATATACTTCAGGACATTTCCAGTGTACATATATATACTTCAGGACATTTCCAGTGTACATATATATACTTCAGGACATTTCCAGTGTACATATATATACTTCAGGACATTTCCAGTGTACATATATATACTCCTAGGTAACTCTTCACACTTCCTGTTTTTCCCTTACATCACTCATGTAATAGATTTTTGGAATTGCTTTATTTCACGACATTTGTTAATGATTCTTGGAATTGCTTTATTTCACGACATTTGTTAATGATTTTTGGAATTGCTTTATTTCACAACATTTGTTAATGATTCTTGGAATTGCTTTATTTCACGACATTTGTTAATGATTCTTGGAATTGCTTTATTTCACGACATTTGTTAATGATTCTTAAAGGTCTGAATTCTATTACAAATTTCCGATTAAACGTTACGAGAATCACTCACCCGCTATTCACGATTAAAATATGATTTCACAAAGGTGCAATACTGGATAGCTAGAATAAATTTCCATCTGTGTGTGTTTTACGTTTATTTATCGTCGCTACCGGTTGCCCATATGAGCGACGCCTCCTGAAGAGATTAGTCATTTTAGATTTTTGGAGGATAGTGCAATGATACAGACAGAGACCCATTCCAGAGTCTCCTCTGGTTCTTTCACGTGCACGGTGTAAAGCACCGACACGAGACCTCGGTTTAACGTCCCATCTGAAAGACTGTTAATTTTATTAGGGTCAGACGGGGGATCGAACCTGCGATCCCTGGATTACCAGTCCAGCATGTTACCACTGGACTACAGATCCGTCTACCATCCATACTCGGCTATAACACAAGATTTGTACCACCAGATTATGGCCTCAATGTGACTTCCCGTCTTACTAAGTTTCATCTACATTGACCTAGTAGTTCAAGAGAAAGGAAGTCGTGATAGCGCAGTGGATGCGCGTTCGCTTCAGTTGCGAAAGGTCCGGAGTTCGAGCCCCGCTGGAACCGTTACAATTGTGCCCTTAGGCAAGGCATTTAAATTCCACGTTGCCTCTTTTCTCTCCCTCGTGGCGATGGATTACCTCAGGAATGATGTCTCGAGAGTAATTAATATAAGTTGTAAGAACTTGTTTCGCAATCGAGCTAAAATAAATTTATATTAACTAATAGAGGATGTATACTCATGTTAATAATTATGATACAACAACTAACCTTTGATATCAGATATTCAAACAATCCACGACCATAATAAAAAGGACTCGACCAGAATGTAGAGCAGTTTATTACATAATTCAATTATCCTTGAAGCATTATTCCCAGTAATTTCCCTTCACAGAAACATATTGAGAGTGAAGTCTCATAATGGAAACAACGCTTCCATTAAAGGAACATATAAACCAAGAGTAATACGCACAATATTGACCCTGTGTAAGTAATGTAAGCTGACATGTTAAATATTTCACCGTGTGGCATAATTTTATGTCAGATTAGCCTAATTTCAACAAATTTCTGTAAACTGTTATATTTCGGGTTTTACGCCTGCATCAGCACCATTTTGGGCTATATCGCCGGCGGGCAGTTTATCTAACAACACCTTTCCTGGGCAGGCCTCAGTGGTTAACCAGTACTTGGGTGCACCAACCTCCGTAAGAAACTGCCAACTTTTTCATATAAATGAGATACGGTCTGAGCGGGGCTCGAACCCGTGACCATCAGTGATGATAAGTTACAGCGGTATACAAGTCGGCGACCGTAACCACTCGACCACGGAGGCGGACCAAATTTCTGTAAAACAATTAAAAACATTTCATCTTGCCAATTACTTTCAGTACTTAACCCTTTCAACCCCACAGGCCTCTAAATAGGCTTATGAAAAGTGTAGATCCAGATGAGCCGGCTCGTGACGAGCCGTCTCATCAGGATCTGCACTTTTTTGCCAGTAATAATTATTACTATTTTTAGATAAAATTACCCATTTTGATAAATGAACTGGTCCAAAGGTAATTTTCTTATTAATTTATTGGTCTAAAAATATCATGCACCAGTCCATGTCAGTTACTTGGGGTTGAATGGGTTAAAGGCGTTCTCTACAGTTTTGTAAAAAAAGTTTACAATAATATAAGTTGTTCATACTTGGTACATCACTAGTACTATGTATTACTAACCAAAATATACTTTTTTTTATTATTAATTTTTTTATAACATGCCTATTTTCCATTTCGGCCAATAATTTCCTCATTTTGGCGACAAAAGTAAAATACCAAAATATTTGCAATTATTATGTGTGTATTTATATACTAATATGATACATATGACTATTAATCATAATTGCATGTAACTACAAACATAAAATATGCATATTTAGAATACAATAATCCTAAATCATGAATTTTCCATGGTCGAGTACTTGATTTTGGTGAGATATTTCGTATTTTTCATGTAATATTTAGGATATAATTTCAAATATATTTTTCTTCACAATAATAGAATTTCTTCAAATGTTGTATATCATTAGTTCAATGTATGCCTAAGTAACACATTAAATATAATTGGTATGCTAATGACTTTGGGGATTTTTTATGAATTAATTTGTAGCATGCCAATTTTCCTACTTTTTCTTTAAAACTGTTAGAAATCTGTGTATCTCGCCAGTAAGCTAACAACAGGCATATTATTATATAAAAATAACTTTTACAACATTATAGAAGATCTAATTATGTTCATGTGTATTCATTCACATCATTGTTGACACAGGAAATAAGTAACATAATGTAAGGGAGGTAATTTTTCTATCATAAAAATGAAAAATGCAAATATTGTGATAATATTTAAAACTAAGCACAATATATGACAACACTGGTTAATATAGTCAAACCTGCCCAAGAGAATACCTCAATAAAGATACCACCTGTCCTAAGAGGCCAAATTAGGTGTGTGTATTGAGGTCATAACTAGCTAAAATTGTGGAAGTCGTGATAGCGCGTTCGCTTCAGGTGCGAAAGGACCAGGGTAGGGTGTTCGCGGCCAGCTGTAGCCATTACGATTGTGTCCTTAGGCACGAAAGCATTTAAATTCCACATTGCCTCTTATCTCTCCCTCGTGGCGATGGATTCCATCAGGAATGAGTTCTAGAGAGGGATTAATATAAGTTTTAAGAACTTGTTTCGCAATCAAGCTGAAATAAATTTGTATTATGAACTAAAATTCTATAAATATATCAACTTCAAGTTGTTCTCAACTCAATATTCTCAAAGTTAATAATTCCTTAAACGCCTTCATTGAGATATTGTTTATGAATACTAAACAAAACATATACCCCAAACTTGTTCAAGTTTAATGATTTATCAATGGAAGAACATTTGAGCCCAGAGCAATCTCAAAGTGAGAAGTTTGATGAAAGTACGGACAGAGAGACAGGGCTCGACAAATCCACTCGTCCGCTCGTATTTACGAGTGACTTTTCCATCTGGACGAGTAGAAATTCCAAGTCGCTTGCCCAGTCTGACGAGTGAAAATTTCAGCTAAATATCCAATACAAATCGAAGGAACAAAATAAAATAATATCCGTTTTACTTTCTTCGGAATGATTACCACGCATGATAATGGGAAATCACCGAGGATATTTTAATGTGTTTATGCTGCCACATAATTGCATTTATTAATAAATTAAAGTGCAATTCTGACGATTTTTAATTTTCCTAAAATACATGGGACGAGTGATAGTCCAATCTGGACGAGTGGGACAGTGGGTGGCATCACTCGCCCAGTAGGACGAGTAAGAAATTAAACATTTGTCGAGGCCTGGAGAGAGCAATGACAAATGGCCCAATATAACATTCCTCCGGCTAGATGGCCACGATTCCTTACTATCCAGATTTATAGTACTGTCCGAATTACTTATTACCGGCTCAATATTTAACTCATTGATAACGGAATTATCGTCCATTGTTTGGCCTTTATGCCATGCAGTCAAACGTGCCGATAACAATGCTACCCGCCTGTCACTTTTAGCGGACGGAAACCATTTTGTATGGTTAAACGGCATGTTAAATCAAACGGTGTGTTTTCATATTATATTTGACAGGCAGTGTGAGCGCGTACAATGTACACGTCGCAATATTTTTCTACCGTGAACGTCTTTAAATGCTATTTAAATGATTTTATTTAATTTGAGGGAATGTTATTTAGCTGGTTTTACTTAATTTGGGGGAATGTTATTTAGCTGGTTTTACTTAATTTGGGGCAATGCTATTTAGCTGGTTTTACTTAATTTGAGGCAATGCTATTTAGCTGGTTTTACATAATTTGAGGGAATGTTATTTAGCTGGTTTTACTTAATTTGAGGGAATGCTATTTAGCTGGTTTTACATAATTTGAGGGAATGTTATTTAGCTGGTTTTACTTAATTTGGGGGAATGCTATTTAGCTGGTTTTACTTAATTTGGGGGAATGCTATTTAGCTGGTTTTACTTAATTTGAGGCAATGCTATTTAGCTGGTTTTACATAATTTGAGGGAATGTTATTTAGCTGGTTTCACTTAATTTGAGGGAATGTTATTTAGCTGGTTTTACTTAATTCGAGGGAATGTTATTTAGCTGGTTTTATTTAATTTGAGACAATGCTATTTAGCTGGTTTTACTTAATTTGAGACAATGCTATTTAGCTGGTTTTACTTAATTTGAGACAATGCTATTTAGCTGGTTTTACTTAATTTGAGGTAATGTTATTTAACTGGTTTTACTTAATTTGAGGGAATGTTATTTAGCTGGTTTTACTTAATTCGAGGGAATGTTATTTAGCTGGTTTTACTTAATTTGAGGCAATGCTATTTAGCTGGTTTTACTTAATTTGTGGGAATGTTATTTAGCTGGTTTTATTTAATTTGAGGGAATGCTATTTAGCTGGTTTTACTTAATTCGAGGCAATGATATTTGGATTTTTTAAAAATATAATTTCTGGGAATGTTATTGGAATGGTTTTCATTAATTTTACAATGTCCGAATACACATTTGTATTACATGAAATTGTTTTGGTGAAATTGTAGTTTAATTTTAAAAGACGTTTTGCAATCTGAGTTTAGTCAAGCGCATTGAATGCAAGAATGATCCCTTTACATAGTAATATTATTTCATCTGCTATAAAAGAGACCGAAAACGAGTATGGCCATACTATTCTTTAATTACAGGGAATGCTATTTATATAAAATGTTGTCATCATAATCCGAAAAGAAAATGGACACGTCACTACTGGAACAAAGTTTCAAAGAGGTGCACATTAAACGCTTCTCATTAATTACACCTTGAACTAACCCTGACCTTGACCCTGGCACTAGCACTGACCCCAATCCTGGCACTAACCATGACCATAACCCTGGCAGTAACCTGACCATGACTCTAACCCTAACCCTGGCCCTGGCACTAACCCTGGCCCTGGCCCTATATCAAAGGTGTTTAGAAATACGATTATTTGGTAATACTGACATTTCTAGATTAGCAAATTCAATAATAGGGGACAGGTGACAGTGATTTAAACCCCTAATGCTGGTATTTGACACTTCCAAAATCATACCACTGCCCATACAACTATATATCATCAAAGTTTCATAAACATCAATCAATAACATTTTGTTATCCTGTTGACAACAGACAGACAGTTATATGTTATATTTCGTGTTTTACGCCTGCATCAGCACCATTTTGGGCTACATCGCTGGCGGGCAGTTTACCTAACAACATCTTTCCTGGGCAGGCTCCAGCGGTTAACCAGTACTTGGGTGCACCAACCTCCGTAAGAAACTGCCAACTTTTTCATATAAATGAAACACGGCCTGAGCAGGGGTCGAACCAGTGACCATCAGTGATGATAGGTTATAGTGGTATGCAAGTCAGCGACCGTAACCACTCGACCACGGATGCGGACAGACAGACAGACAGACAGACAGACAGACAGACAGACAGACAGACAGACACACACAGACAAAAGCCAAAATCAATAACCCCTCATTCCTACGACAGGAGATAATGATCCAAGTTTCTTAATTAACATCAAGAAGTTGACTCTGTGAATGTTACTTTGCAATTGTACTGTGCTAATGCAGTTCTTCAACAAATGCCTCAAGGTCTCAATGTATCCAAACATGATGAAAGTCTATTAATCCATATCTTGTATTATATCTCACATAGTGGCAGCCATCTTGGTGACAAGGCAATATGCGACATGGTTAATCTTCTATAATTAAAATAGAACAAACCTTGACTGGTTCCGTGTGGCTGGATCCTATCTTCATAATGCACTGCATCTGTCTCTACATGCTGCTTGAAGTTCTTCCAGCGGGTATCCTTCAGTGGGTCAACCATACACACCTATAAACAAGCATAGCAACAGTTGGTCCACCACATACCTAGTTACAAGCATAGCAACAGTTGGTCCACCACATACCTAGATACAAGCATAGCAACAGTTGGTCCACCACATACCTAGATACAAGCATAGCAACAGTTGGTCCACCACATACCTAGATACAAGCATAGCAACAGTTGGTCCACCACATACCTAGTTACAAGCATAGCAACAGTTGGTCCACCACATACCTAGATACAAGCATAGCAACAGTTGGTCCACCACATACCGAGATACAAGCATAGCAACAGTTGGTCCACCACATACCTAGATACAAGCATAGCAACAGTTGGTCCACCACATACCTAGATACAAGCATAGCAACAGTTGGTCCACCACATACCTAGATACAAGCATAGCAACAGTTGGTCCACCACATACCTAGTTACAAGCATAGCAACAGTTGGTCCACCACATACCTAGATACAAGCATAGCAACAGTTGGTCCACCACATACCGAGATACAAGCATAGCAACAGTTGGTCCACCACATACCTAGATACAAGCATAGCAACAGTTGGTCCACCACATACCTAGATACAAGCATAGCAACAGTTGGTCCACCACATACCTAGATACAAGCATAGCAACAGTTGGTCCACCACATACCTAGATACAAGCATAGCAACAGTTGGTCCACCACATACCTAGATACAAGCATAGCAACAGTTGGCCCACCTCATACCTAGATACAAGCATAGCAACAGTTGGCCCACCACATACCGAGATACAAGCATAGCAACAGTTGGTCCACCACATGCCTAGATACAAGCATAGCAACAGTTGGTCCACCACATACCTAGATACAAGCATAGCAACAGTTGGCCCACCACATGCCTAGATACAAGCATAGCAACAGTTGGTCCACCACATGCCTAGATACAAGCATAGCAACAGTTGGTCCACCACATACCGAGATACAAGCATAGCAACAGTTGGTCAATGACACACATAGAAACAAGAGGAACTATACAGGTTACATCAAGTCACAGAGGCACCACTTGCAGGAAGAGGCACTATAAGGGTTACATCAAGTCACAGAGGAACCACTTGCAGGAAGAGGCACTATAAGGGTTACATCAAGTCACAGAGGCACCACTTGCAGGAAGAGGCACTATAAGGGTTACATCCAGTCAGAGAGGCACCACTTGCAGGAAGAGGAACTATAAAGGTTACATCAAGTCACAGAGGCACCACTTGCAGGAAGAGGCACTATAAGGGTTACATCCAGTCACAGAGGCACCACTTGCAGGAAGAGGCACTATAAGGGTTACATCCAGTCACAGAGGCACCACTTGCAGGAAGAGGCATTATAAGGGTTACATCAAGTCACAGAGGCACCACTTGCAGGAAGAGGCACTATAAGGGTTACATCCAGTCACAGAGGCACCACTTGCAGGAAGAGGAACTATAAAGGTTACATCAAGTCACAGAGGCACCACTTGCAGGACGAGGCACTATAAGGGTTACATCCAGTTCCAGAGGCACCACTTGCAGGAAGAGGTATTATAAGGGTTACATCAAGTCACAGAGGCACCACTTGCAGGAAGAGGTACTATAAGGGTTACATCCAGTCATAGAGGCACCACTTGCAGGAAGAGGAACTATAAGGGTTACATCAAGTCACAGAGGCACCACTTGCAGGAAGAGGCACTATAAGGGTTACATCAAGTCACAGAGGCACCACTTGCAGGAAGAGGCACTATAAGGGTTACATCCAGTCACAGAGGCACCACTTGCAGGAAGAGGAACTATAAAGGTTACATCAAGTCACAGAGGCACCACTTGCAGGACGAGGCACTATAAGGGTTACATCCAGTCCCAGAGGCACCACTTGCAGGAAGAGGTACTATAAGGGTTACATCAAGTCACAGAGGCACCACTTGCAGGAAGAGGTACTATAAGGGTTACATCCAGTCATAGAGGCACCACTTGCAGGAAGAGGAACTATAAGGGTTACATCAAGTCACAGAGGCACCACTTGCAGGAAGAGGCACTATAAGGGTTACATCAAGTCACAGAGGCACCACTTGCAGGAAGCGGCACTATGAGGGTTACATCCAGTCACAGAGGCACCACTTGCAGGAAGAGGAACTATAAAGGTTACATCAAGTCACAGAGGCACCACTTGCAGGACGAGGCACTATAAGGGTTACATCCAGTCCCAGAGGCAACACTTGCAGGAAGAGGTACTATAAGGGTTACATCAAGTCATAGAGGCACCACTTGCAGGACAAGGCACTATACAGGTTACATCAACGATGCACCGTCTCTGGTACAGATATTTCACTTATACAACGATGCACCGTCTCTGGTACAGATATTTCACTTATACAATGATGCACCGTCTCTGGTACAGATATTTCACTTATACAATGATGCACCGTCTCTGGTACAGATATTTCACTTATACAAGATGCATTGTCTCTGGTACAGATATTTCACTTATACAATGATGCACCGTCTCTGGTACAGATATTTCACTTATACAATGATGCACCGTCTCTGGTACAGATATTTCACTTATTGCACCGTCTCTGGTACAGATATTTCACTTATACAATGATGCACCATCTCTGGTACAGATATTTACTTAAATCGTCTCTGGTACAGATATTTCACTTATACAATGATGCACCGTCTCTGGTACAGATATTTCACTTATACAATGATGCACCGTCTCTAGCACAGATATTTCACTTATACAACGATGCACCGTCTCTGGTACAGATATTTCACTTATACAATGATGCACCGTCTCTGGTACAGATATTTCACTTATACAATGATGCACCGTCTCTGGTACAGATATTTCACTTATACAACGATGCACCGTCTCTGGTACAGATATTTCACTTATACAACGATGCACCGTCTCTGGTACAGATATTTCACTTATACAATGATGCACCATCTCTGGTACAGATATTTCACTTATACAATGATGCACCGTCTCTGGTACAGATATTTCACTTATACAATGATGCACCATCTCTGGTACAGATATTTCACTTATACAATGATGCACCGTCTCTGGCACAGATATTTCACTTATACAATGATGCACCGTCTCTGGTACAGATATTTCACTTATACAACGATGCACCGTCTCTGGTACAGATATTTCACTTATACAATGATGCACCGTCTCTGGTACAGATATTTCACTTATACAATGATGCACCATCTCTGGTACAGATATTTCACTTATTGCACCGTCTCTGGTACAGATATTTCACTTATACAACGATGCACCGTCTCTGGTACAGATATTTCACTTATACAACGATGCACAGTCTCTGGTACAGATATTTCACTTATACAATGATGCACCGTCTCTGGTACAGATATTTCACTTATACAACGATGCATTGTCTCTGGTACAGATATTTCACTTATACAACGATGCACCGTCTCTGGTACAGATATTTCACTTATACAATGATGCACCGTCTCTGGTACAGATATTTCACTTATACAATGATGCACCGTCTCTGGTACAGATATTTCACTTATTGCACCGTCTCTGGTACAGATATTTCACTTATACAACGATGCACCGTCTCTGGTACAGATATTTCACTTATACAATGATGCACCGTCTCTGGTACAGATATTTCACTTATACGACGATGCACCGTCTCTGGTACAGATATTTCACTTATACAACGATGCACCGTCTCTGGTACAGATATTTCACTTATACAACGATGCACCGTCTCTGGTACAGATATTTCACTTATACAACGATGCACCGTCTCTGGTACAGATATTTCACTTATACAACGATGCACCGTCTCTGGTACAGATATTTCACTTATACAATGATGCACCGTCTCTGGTACAGATATTTCACTTATACAATGATGCACCGTCTCTGGTACAGATATTTCACTTATACAATGATGAACCGTCTCTGGTACAGATATTTCATTTATACAATGATGCACCATTTCTGGTACAGATATTTCACTTATTGCACCGTCTCTGGTACAGATATTTCACTTATACAACGATGCACCGTCTCTGGCACAGATATTTCACTTATACAATGATGCACCATCTCTGGTACAGATAATTCATTTATACAATGATGCACCGTCTCTGGTACAGATATTTCACTTATACAATGATGCACCGTCTCTGGTACAGATATTTCACTTATACCATGATGCACCGTCTGGTACAGATATTTCACTTATACAATGATGCACCGTCTCTGGTACAGATATTTCACTTATACAATGATGCACCGTCTCTGGTACAGATATTTCACTTATACAATGATGCACCGTCTCTGGCACAGATATTTCACTTATACAATGATGCACCGTCTCTGGCACAGATATTTCACTTATACAATGATGCACCGTCTCTGGCACAGATATTTCACTTATACAATGATGCGCCGTCTCTGGCACAGATATTTCACTTATACAATGATGCACCGTCTCTGGTACAGATATTTCATTTATACAATGATGCACCGTCTCTGGTACAGATATTTCACTTATTGCACCATCTCTGGTACAGATATTTCACTTATACAACGATGCACCGTCTCTGGTACAGATATTTAACTTACACAATGATGCACCGTCTCTGGTACAGAGTCTTGTCCCTTTAGATCAATCCAGGTCGGAAAATACATTAACCGCTCCTGAAAGTGATAACAAATACATAAACCATTCATAAAAATGATAATAAATAATACATAAACAGTTCTCAAATGGGATAATTAATACATAAGCCATTCCTGAAAGTGATAATTAATACATCAGCCATTCCTGAAAGTGATAATTAATACATCACACATTCCTGAAAGTGATAATTAATACATTACCTCTTCCTGAAAGTGATAATTAATACATCACACATTCCTGAAAGTGATAATTAATACATCACATCTTCCTGAAAGTGATAATTAATACATGACCTCTTCCTGAAAGTGATAATTAATACATCACATCTTCCTGAAAGTGATAATTAATACATCACACATTTCTGAAAGTGATAATTAATACATCACGTCTTCCTGAAAGTGATAATTAATACATCATATCTTCCTGAAAGTGATAATTAATACATCACACATTCCTGAAAGTGATAATTAATACATCACACATTCCTGAAAGTGATAATTAATACATCACACATTCCTGAAAGTGATAATTAATATATCACACATTCCTGAAAGTGATAATTAATATATCACATCTTCCTGAAAGTGATAATTAATACATCACACATTCATGAAAGTGTTAATTATTACATCAAACACATTCCTGAAAGTGATAATTAATACATCACACATTCCTGAAAGTGATAATTAATACATCACACATTCCTGAAAGTGATCATTAATGCATCACACATTCCTGAAAGTGATAATTAATACATCAAACACATTCATGAAAGTGATAATTAATACATCAAACACATTCATGAAAGTGATAATTAATACATCAACGAGTCCTGAAAATGATAATTAATACATCACACATTCCTGAAAGTGATAATTAATACATCAACGAGTCCTGAAAATGATAATTAATACATCACACATTCCTGAAAGTGATAATTAATACATCAAACACATTCATGAAAGTGATAATTAATACATCAAACACATTCCTGAAAGTGATAATTAATACATCAACGAGTCCTGAAAATGATAATTAATACATCACACATTCCTGAAAGTGATAATTAATACATCAACGAGTCCTGAAAATGATAATTAATACATCACATCTTCCTGAAAGTGTTAATTAATACATCACACATTCCTGAAAGTGATAATTAATACATCACACATTCCTGAAAGTGATAATTAATACATCACACATTCCTGAAAGTGATAATTAATACATCATATCTTCCTGAAAGTGATAATTAATACATCACACATTCCTGAAAGTGATAATTAATACATCACACATTCCTGAAAGTGATAATACATCACACATTTCTGAAAGTGATAATTAATACATCACACATTCCTGAAAGTGATAATTAATACATCACACATTCCTGAAAGTGATAATTAATACATCACACATTCCTGAAAGTGATAATTAATACATCACACATTCCTGAAAGTGATAATTAATACATCACACATTCCTGAAAGTGATAATTAATACATCATATCTTCCTGAAAGTGATAATTAATACATCACATCTTCCTGAAAGTGATAATTAATACATCACATCTTCCTGAAAGTGATAATTAATACATCACACATTCCTGAAAGTGATAATTAATACATGACCTCTTCCTGAAAGTGATAATTAATACATCACACATTCCTGAAAGTGATAATTAATACATCACACATTCCTGAAAGTGATAATTAATACATGACCTCTTCCTGAAAGTGATAATTAATACATCACACATTCCTGAAAGTGATAATTAATACATCACACATTCCTGAAAGTGATAATTAATACATCACACATTCCTGAAAGTGATAATTAATACATGACCTCTTCCTGAAAGTGATAATTAATACATGACCTCTTCCTGAAAGTGATAGATAAAGTAAAGAAATATTTTGATTCATCCTAACTGCATGGGTAATAATGGTCAAAAACAACCAGCAAAAACAACAGCCTAATAAAGTTTGTTTTATTAGTCAGTGTCTAATAAACCTCTCACGACATCATAACGCTGAGTGTATGACATCATATGTTCACTGATGGTATGATAAAACTTCAGGTCATGAATATTCGGTAATCTTTCCTCTCTAAAACTTTCTATCAGAAGATAGGATAAATAGAATGTTAGGTTACTGTCTTAAATTTTTTAATTTATTAGGCTCGTCTCCGAAAAAGGATCAGCAGGAGGGAGTGTGTGTAAGTAAGGCAGTGTGTGTAAGTAGGAGGGAGGGTGTGTAAGTAGGAGGGAGGGTGTGTAAGTAGAAGGGAGGGTGTGTAAGTAGGAGGGAGGGTGTGCAAGTAGGATGGAGGGTGTGTGAGTAGGAGGGTGTGTAAGTAGGGGGTGTGTAAGTAGGGGGGTGTGTAAGTAAATGGCAATTTGTTGCCGAGGAATTATAGATACAGATAACACTCTTTATAGAATTGCGGATTTGCTTGACTCCATTACTCATATAAGGGACACTGCAAATATATCACTATTTGGAGTGACCCTTTCATTCCCCCGCTATGATAGGCCGCCTCAGTATTGTTTGGGGTCAGTTGTTCGCTCGCACGCACGCGTAAGAGTTATTAAATTGGAGGGTAAACCGTAAGCGAGTGCTGATCGTGCGCACGTGTAAGAGTTATTAAACTGGAGGGTAAACCGTAAGCGAGTGCTGATCGTGCGCACGCGTAAGAGTTATTAAACTGGAGGGTAAACCGTAAGCGAGTGCTGATCGTGCGCACGAGTAAGAGTTATTAAACTGGAGGGTAAACAGTAAGCGAGTGCTGATCACATGCACGTGTAAGAGTTATTAAACTGGAGGGTAAACCGTAAGCGAGTGCTGATCGTGCGCACGAGTAAGAGTTATTAAACTGGAGGGTAAACAGTAAGCGAGTGCTGATCGCGCGCACGTGTGAGAGTTATTAAACTGGAGGGTAAACTGTAAGCAAGTGCTGATCGTGCGCACGCGTAAGAGTTATTAAACTGGAGGGTAAACCGTAAGTGAGTGCTGATCATGGCACGCATAAGAGTTATTAAACTGGAGGTTAAACCGTAAGCGAGTGCTGATCGCGCGCACGTGTAAGAGTTATTAAATTGAAGGGTAAACTGTAAGCGAGTGCTGAGGTAGTGATAAAAACAAGAAATAACACAAGCGGGAAGTTCCCTTTGCCTCGACCCTCTTTCTGAGAGAATTGCTGATTTACTCGACTCCATATAAGGGGCAGAAGGGACAATACAAATATAGCACTATATCTACAGAGTTCAACAGTGTGTATAATGTCTGTGAATGCTTGTTCTCCTGGTATTGACAACATGACTAAAGCTGAATGTTTCCCATTAAATGTCATTAACCATCATTAATGGGAAAATCTGACTTCAAACACAATCTTCCCTGTTTATGACAGATTAGTCCTTGCAAAATGGAAGCCAGCTTTTAAATAATTAATAAGGTTAGTATATGCGAGCAAATCATTTAGGGTTTAATTTGCTTTATAATATCATACAGGAAAACACCCTTGCCGCTCCATTATGCACTAAGTTGAATGTAAGGATATGTATCACATACATTTATGTTATATGTTATATTTCGGGTTATACGCCTGCATCAGCACCATTTTGGGCTATATCGCCGGCGGGCAGTTTACCTAACAACACCTTTCCTGGGCAGGCTCCAGCGGTTAACCAGTACTTGGGTGCACCAACCTCCGTAAGAAACTGCCAACTTTTTCATATAAATGTGACCTGAGGCCTGAGAGGGGCTCGAACCCGGGACCATCAGTAATGATAGGTTATAGTGGTATACAAGTCAGCGACCTTAACCACTCGACCACGGAGGCGGACTGTATCACGTACATACAAGCATACATGCAACTGGTAGCGCTTCTCATTTTTGGGGTTTAAATGCCAGGTGCGTAGCTAGGCCTAAATATGAGTACGCACCATTCTAGGGGGAGAATTTTTTCCGCTATATGGTCTCGGGTGACTTTGGCCTACTATGAACATCAGCTACAATCAATATCTGTTGTCATTTCGATCACGTCTGCTTTCTTGTGAATGAATGACCAATGTCTGTGTCGCCATTACGATCCAGTTTTTATTGCATTTGTTGCATTTATATAATTTTCATTTCCAGGAACTGTCAAAATAAATCTTATACGCATGTGCATACATACGTAAGCCTAGCTACGCGCCTGAATGCACTGTGTTTATTTTAAATATGCTACACACCTAGCTATAAATGTCAGTGGATGATTTTAAACTGTGCTGATTTTCCACTGTTCCCACCATTTAATCATAATTGACAAGATTTTAAATACTAAAGCAAACACTACGATATGATCATGTGAAAACTGTTTTCTTAGTTCCATTTCAAGAAAATTACACGTATGTTGGATACAACACCATTAGACTATTTCACTAAATAAATCTACCCCCTCTAGCCTGGTCAAAGACATAGAGTAAACTCTTAGTTCATTTGCAATCGATCTAACAAAAATACAAGATGACTATTATTAGTATGTGAGATGCAGTGGTCGCCAGATCGGACAGGTTTGTTTTCCCGGGTACTCAAAAAAGAAACGATACCAAACTAAAAATGACGTAAAACGGATAAAACCATAGAAAGGTTTAATATATTATTACGTATCAGTACTGGGTATCTTATTGCAACGTCAGCCAACCATAAACACAAGTAAATAAACACCCGATAATCCTGGAACGCCGAATTTCCGATTTGCACGTGCTCCTCAACAAAGACAACTTCCTACACATGTACAAATCGGAAAACCGGTTTATTGTACTGGTATTGCATTATCATCAAGGAAAACCACCTTACATACCCATTGTTACCTCTAACAAAATGCCTAGGCTAAACCGCAATCAGAGAATGCGTGCCATTGGCATGATTGACGGCGGTTAACGTCAGCGTGACGTCGCAAATCGACTCGGGGTTACGCGGATCACGATAACACGTCTACTTCGACGTTATCGAACATATGGATCGGTGGACGACCGTCCAAGATCTGGTCGACCACGTGTGACGACGCGTGAACAGGACCGTCACATTTACGTGACCGGTTCCTACCTGCTACGCACACAGCTGCCGTTACTCCTGGGATGACCAACAATCGCATCAGTGCACAAACAGTCAGGAACCGGCTCGGTGAATGTGGCATTCGTGCCTATCGGCCATACGTTGGACCCATCCTGACACGACGTCACCGTGACGTACGGCGGGAATGGACGACGGAACATGCTCGCTGGACTCGGTTACAGTTGAATTCGGTGATGTTTAGCGATGAATCGCGGTTCTGTTTGCGTCGAGCGGATGGCAGAGAGCGAGTATATCGCAGACGCGGTGAACGTTACGCTGACGCATGTGTACGTCAGGTCGATCTGTTCGGGGGCGGAAGCGTGGGGCGGTATCACCTTCGGCAGTCGCACTGAACTGTTAGTGGTGGACGGGAACCTAAACACCCAGCGGTACTGTGATGAGATCCTTGTGCCAGTTGTGCCGTTCTTTAACGCCAACAGAAACGTCACACTGTTCCAACAGGACAACGCCAGGTGTCATACTGCTCGGATTTCCACCACATTATTGGAGCAGAACAATATTGAAACTCTGCCGTGGCCTGCTTTGTCACCAGACTTGTCACCCATAGAACATTTGTGGGATACGTTAGACCGCCGCGTCAGTCGACGTCAGCCGGTAACGTTAAACCAACTGAGGGATGTTTTGCGTCAGGAGTGGACAAATATTGACCAGCAAGAGATTCTGACACTCTTCCGTTCGATGCGACGGCGGTGCATTGCAGTGAGAGACGCAAATGGTGCCCATACTCGGTATTGACGTCTGTGTGAAAACTCCATTAGACCCCTGTCCAACGAATTACGTCATCACGCAGCAGACAGTTTCGGAGGCTCATTATGCCTTATGTGCTCCTCTTTCAAACATGTTGGACTATCATCTTATGAATTTTCAAAGAATTTTCTTAATAAATGTTGAAATTATAGACACATAAACACCAGGTATCGTTTCTTTTTTGACTCGGTATAGTTCTCCTGTCACTAGAATACTTCTCTCGAAGGGCAAGGATATTTGATATAGTTCTCCTGTGACTAGACTACTTCTCTCGTAGGGCAAGGGTATTTGATATAGTTCTCCTGTCAGTAGACTACTTCTCTCGAAGGGCAAGGATATTTGATATAGTTCTCCTGTCACTAGACTACTTCTCTCGAAGGGCAAGGATATTTGATATAGTTCTCCTGTCACTAGACTACTTCTCTCGAAGGATATTTGATATAGTTCTTCTGTCACTAGACTACTTCTCTCGAAGGGCAAGGATATTTAATATAGTTCTCCTGTCACTAGACTACTTCTCTCGAAGGGCAAGGATATTTGATATAGTTCTCCTGTCACTAGACTACTTCTCTTGAAGGGCAAGGATATTTGATATAGTTCTCCTGTCACTAGACTACTTCTCTCGATGAGCAAGGATATTTGATATAGTTCTCCTGTCACTAGACTACTTCTCTCGATGAGCAAGGATATTTGATATAGTTCTCCTGTCACTAGACTACTTCTCTCGAAGGATATTTGATATAGTTCTTCTGTCACTAGACTACTTCTCTCGAAGGGCAAGGATATTTAATATAGTTCTCCTGTCACTAGACTACTTCTCTCGAAGGGCAAGGATATTTGATATAGTTCTCCTGTCACTAGACTACTTCTCTTGAAGGGCAAGGATATTTGATATAGTTCTCCTGTCACTAGACTACTTCTCTCGATGAGCAAGGATATTTGATATAGTTCTCCTGTCACTAGACTACTTCTCTCGATGAGCAAGGATATTTGATATAGTTCTCCTGTCACTAGACTACTTCTCTTGTAGGGCAAGGATATTTGATATAGTTCTCCTGTCACTAGATTACTTCTCTCGAAGGGCAAGGATATATGATATAGTTCTCCTGTCACTAGATTACTTCTCTTGAAGGGCAAGGATATTTGATATAGTTCTCCTGTCACTAGACTACTTCTCTCGAAGGGCAAGGATATTTGATATAGTTCTCCTGTCACTAGACTACTTCTCTTGAAGGGCAAGGATATTTGATATAGTTCTCCTGTCACTAGACTACTTCTCTCGTAGGGCAAGGATATTTGATATAGTTCTCCTGTCACTAGACTACTTCTCTCGAAGGGCAAGGATATTTGATATAGTTCTCCTGTCACTAGACTACTTCTCTCGAAGGGCAAGGATATTTGATATAGTTCTCCTGTCACTAGACTTCTCTCGAAGGGCAAGGATATTTGATATAGTTCTCCTGTCACTAGACTTCTCTCGAAGGCAAGGATATTTGATATAGTTCTCCTGTCACTAGACTACTCCTCTCGAAGGGCAAGGATATTTTATATATTTCTCCTGTCACTAGACTACTTCTCTCGAAGGGCAAGGATATTTGATATAGTTCTCCTGTCACTAGACTACTTCTCTCGAAGGGCAAGGATATTTGATATAGTTCTCCTGTCACTAGACTACTTCTCTCGAAGGGCAAGGATATTTGATATAGTTCTCCTGTCACTAGACTACTTCTCTCGAAGGGCAAGGATATTTGATATAGTTCTCCTGTCACTAGACTTCTCTCGAAGGGCAAGGATATTTGATATAGTTCTCCTGTCACTAGACTACTCCTCTCGAAGGGCAAGGATATTTGATATAGTTCTCCTGTCACTAGACTACTTCTCTCGAAGGGCAAGGATATTTGATATAGTTCTCCTGTCACTAGACTACTTCTCTCGAAGGGCAAGGATATTTGATATAGTTCTCCTGTCACTAGACTACTTCTCTTGAAGGGCAAGGATATTTGATATAGTTCTCCTGTCACTAGACTACTTCTCTTGAAGGGCAAGGATATTTGATATAGTTCTCCTGTCACTAGACTACTTCTCTCGAAGGGCAAGGATATTTGATATAGTTCTCCTGTCACTAGACTACTTCTCTCGAAGGGCAAGGATATTTGATATAGTTCTCCTGTCACTAGACTACTTCTCTCGAAGGGCAAGGATATTTGATATAGTTCTCCTGTCACTAGACTACTTCTCTTGTAGGGCAAGGATATTTGATATAGTTCTCCGTCACTAGACTACTTCTCTTGTAGGGCAAGGATATTTGATATAGTTCTCCGTCACTAGACTACTTCTCTTGAAGGGCAAGGATATTTGATATAGTTCTCCTGTCACTAGATTACTTCTCTCGAAGGGCAAGGATATTTTATATAGTTCTCCTGTCACTAGACTACTTCTCTCGAAGGGCAAGGATATTTGATATAGTTCTCCTGTCACTAGACTACTTCTCTCGAAGGGCAAGGATATTTGATATAGTTCTCCTGTCACTAGACTACTTCTCTCGAAGGGCAAGGATATTTGATATAGTTCTCCTGTCACTAGACTTGAAGGGCAAGGATATTTGATATAGTTCTCCTGTCACTAGACTACTTCTCTTGAAGGGCAAGGATATTTGATATAGTTCTCCTGTCACTAGATTACTTCTCTCTCTCATTACAGACATTATAATCTCACATTGCATAGATTCCGTCATCCAGCAACGGTTACATATTATAACAATGGACATGCCATTTTAATGCGAGGCTACAGCTCTCTTTAACCTAATCAGACATTGCCGAGGCATATTATTTACAGGGATTAAGAAGGATCAAATTGAATTAGAGGCTGGTTCGGTAGATGTTCAGAAAATATAAAATCAAGCTCTACTTTTCTTTAACCCTTTCCCTCATTGATAATGTAGTAGCCGAACCAATGTTCATAATACCGGTAAAGGCCAGATTCTCATGTAGTCCCAGTTATATCTATGGAGGTGGGATAGATATGGCGACTACTTATCAACTGCATGATAGCTAAATGGCTGTCGTTTCTATGGAGATATAATAATATATTAACCTAAACCTCTATGAAGGAAAGGTTTAAGTGATTCAATAAAAGACCAATCATGGTGGTACTAGAAACAAATGTGGCCCAAGTCTGAAGGACGTCTAAAGGACGTCTGAAGGATGCATTATATTCCTTTTCTCATTTATTTTATGTATGCTACAATTGACTACTGGTAACAATTCCCGACTTGTAGATATTTGCAATCAATCATGTGAAATGAAAAAGGACAGTTTGCTCTGTAATTTAATCTGCGATAACAAATGTATGCTTTTTTGGGCAAAATTAAATAATCAGTTACGTTGTCTCTGGAAACACGGAAGACATACAAGTCTTGGACAGTTTCCAACAGCTTTAGCACAATTCTCCTGACTATGGATATGAATTGATTATCAGTCTTTTATTGAGGTTAAAGTGATAGCCCTGTAATGCATGCCTAATGGGCAGGAGCTTTCATCTGACCATGGCATTACATTTCCTGCATTGAGTGATGGCCATGTAGTGTTTGCCTTATATACAGCAGTGTTCGCCTGACTATGGAATTGCATTGATTACATTTCCTGCACTGAGTGCTGGCGGGGTAGTGCCTTATATACAGCAGTGTTCACATGTCCATGGTATTGTATTGATTACATTTCCTGCATTGAGTGATGGCCATGTAGTGCTTGCCTTATATACAGCAGTGTTCGCCTGACTATGGAATTGCATTGATTACATTTCCTGCACTGAGTGCTGACAGGGTAGTGCCTTATATACAGCAGTGTTCACATGTCCATGGTATTGTATTGATTACATTTCCTGCATTGAGTGATGGCCATGTAGTGCTTGCCTTATATACAGAAGCTTTCACCCGATCATGGAATTGTGCTGATTACATTTCCTGCATTGAGGCCCTCATAAAGTGATGGCCATGTAGTGTTTGCCGTATATACAGCAGTGTTCGCCTGACTATGGAATTGCATTGATTACATTTCCTGCACTGAGTGCTAACGGGGTAGTGTTTGCCTTATATACAGCAGTGTTCACATGTCCATGGTATTGTATTGATTACATTTCCTGCATTGAGTGATGGCCATGTAGTGCTTGCCTTATATACAGAAGCTTTCACCTGATCATGGAATTGTGCTGATTACATTTCCTGCATTGAGGCTCTCATAAAGTGATGGCCATGTAGTGTTTGCCTTATATACAGCAGTGTTCACATGTCCATGGTATTGTATTGATTACATTTCCTGCATTGAGTGATGGCCATGTTGCATTGATTTGCTTACATACAGCAGTGTTCATCTGACAATGGTATTGCATCGATTACATATCCTGCATTGAGTGATGGCCATGTAGTGCTTTCCTTATATACAGAAGCTTTCACCTGACTATGGAATTGCATTGATTACATTTACTGCAATGAGGTTACAGTAATGGCCATGTTCTTGAACTTTTTTCAAATAATCATTTAAATATTAACCATTTTCTTTTTAACATCCAAAACTATTGACTCACTAATACAATAATACAATACAATACAATATTTATTGCATTAAACATCAGAAGATGCTTATAGCATCACATATATATACAGTTTACAGAGAAGCATGAAATATAACAGTATAATAGCAATGTAAGGAATGATGGTAATTATCTATTGATTTCTTTTGTGATTTGCATAATAAATATACTTAGCAAGGTTTAAGATCTGTGTTTGTGACTGACAAGTCATTAAAGAATAAAGAATTTATGCATGTTAGGCCAAGAACAAAAATAACGTTTTAAATATTTTCTTCATAAATCTGTAAATTTCGGACAGACTAAAAGGAAATGAAATTCATTTTCTATCATGTTGGTATTACAGTTATTACAAATTCGTAAATTTCTACTTAAATTTGAGTATCTTCCCTTTAGGTCATGTGATGATGTTCTAAATTTAGATAAGGCTATTCTAAATTTAGCTTCCGTTATACTGTTTAGATACGTTTCGACTTCAAATTCATGTTTAAAAATAGAATAGGTTTCCAGGCGAGTCCAATTATTTATTGCAGAATACCAACTTTGGTGATATATATCTAATATTCGTTGTTTTATGAGATTATAATTTATAGGGGTAATAAATTGGTTTTCCCACATATATGTTAATCCGCACTGGTCTACAATAGTTTTAATGCGATATGCCCAATTGTGTGTATTATAAGTTAACCCTGTATCTACATCTTCTTTAAGCATATTATAGGTTCGAAATAATAAAGAGTGTACAATAACTTCTGAAATTCTATAGCATATACATAGAATAGATTTCACATATTTTCATTGTTATACATATTATTCACCTGCCTATTGTATATCAATCAATTGATAGGGAGAAGAACTATATAAGTTTTCTTTCATTCTAATCCATTTCAGTCTACTGCTGTTAAATTATATGTAAAATGTTCATTTCATAATTACATGTAAATTTTTTGAAATAAATAATGTTTATACTAATGGCCATGTAGTGCTGCCTTGCTTACAGCATCTTTCACCTGACCATGGGATTGTATTGATTACTATTATATGACCATGGGATTGTATTGATTACTATTATTGAATTGAGGTTAAGAGTGATGGCCATGTATGTAGTGCTGCCTTGTTTACAGCATCTTTCACCTGGCCATGGAATTGTATTGATTACTATTCCTGCATTGAGGTTATAGTGATGACCATGTAGTGCTGCCCTGTTTACACTGCCTTTCACCTGACCATGGAATTATATATATATAAGGACCGATAATATTGGCTTCCAGTGCGAATCAGTAAAATGCTTATTGGGATATTGCTAAAAACAAAACAACTCTCTCAATAAGTAGACAATTATTGAAATGCATTCATAAAAGTTTCTAGATAGTTACTATTGTTAACATTTACGTAGTTTAATATTCCATCTGTTTTTATTTGTGTTTTATGTATAAAATTCACTAATCGAAGATTCTATAAATAGATTTACTGAGGCCAGTCAACTCGAATCTCGATTGTTTGCTGTAACCAGTTTTCTTTTCAAAACCGTGTACCTGGGTTTGGTATAATAAAATTAATATAACATTCCGGAGTGGGCAGTATGAACAATATGATGCACACTCAGGAATGCCATATTTATATATATCACCATCGATCATTCAAATATATATATTTTGCAAATAAACAACGAAACTAACACCTTTTCACATATAGTTGAATAATAATTTACAATTTTGCTCTTTTCTAAAATTCCATATCCAACATGATCCGAAATTTAAGACTCAAGATCAATTCAGAGAATATAGTTTTAGGTATATCGCTTGTACATGCTTTCATCATTCTGACACGACATGAATAATGAAAATTAATTTGTCTAGAATTACATACCCATTACTCTCACTTTCATTGTTTTCAATTATATTGCTCTCACTTTCTTTGTTTCACTTTCAATGGTCTCACTTTCATTGTTTTCAATTGTATTCCTCTCACTTTCATTGTTTTCACTCTAATTTTTCACTCTAATTGCTCTCACTTTCATTGTTTTCACTCTAATTGCTCTCACTTTCATGAAAGATTCACGATCCATAACACAACATTAACCAGTAATGTTCACCGATCCATAAACACAAATGTTCACTGATCCATAAACACAAATGTTCACCGATCCATAAACACAAATGTTCACCGATCCATAAACACAAATATTCTCAGATCCATAAACACAAATGTTCTCAGATCCATAAACACAAATGTTCACCGATCCACAAACACAAATGTTCACCAATCCATAAACACAATCCATAAACACAAATATTCACCGATCCACAAACACAAATATTCACCGATCCATAAACACAAATGTTCACCGATCCACAAACACAAATGTTCTCAGATCCATAAACACAACAAACAGTAATGTTACATATACTTACAGCCATCTTCTTGACATCAAATGAATGCAGGGTAGCCGAGCAGACGACCATCTGCAAGCGTTTGCCGTCATTCGTAACCTTGGGTATCTGGGCATGCAAGCGATTGATGAGGTCTGTGTACCCTTGACTCAATAAGCCATCCTAAAACCAATAAAAATACTCCTAAGTACATCATGCACATTTTATGTCTTATTTCTATGCAAGGCCAAAATTCTCATGGCCAAAACAATCAATTTCTTGCTGAATGTATAGTGTTTTGTTTCGCTGCCAGGTTTATTACCCATTTCATGGATTTGTATGCAAAGCTTCAAAGCAATACCTTTGGAGAATTAATAATGACTTTAGATTTTATTTTTTTTGACCCAGACATACTCAGATATCATACTACTATTTTGGGCCAAATTTCATGTTTTAAAGCAGCCCTATATCGCATGAAATAAAAGATATTTGAAAAATTAAAATTTTACGTACGAGTAGCAATGCTAATACGTATTCTTACATTATAATTTGTATAATTATGTTCAATTAGTAAACAGTGTTTTTTGGGGATAAAAAAACAAACTCGAAACCAAAAGTAGGACTTTCCGAGTCGGTCGGTCAAGTACTTGTTGGTTTAAATATATTTATTTTCTATCGTGTACATTTACAACAATTGAAATAAGGAATTGGACAGAAAGCTATACAAGCACTTGTTTACAACAATCAGAACGCATCATCCGCACTTGTTTACATTCGGAACGCATCGTCCGCACTCGTTTACATTCGGAATGCATCGTCCGCACTTGTTTACAATCGGAACGCATCGTCCGCACTTGTTTACATTCAGAATACATCGTCCCTATTTATCCCACGTGGTCTTTTTTAATTGAATTACTTGAGATGTCGATGTTCGTACCTCTTATCTAATTCTCTACATCCCCGTGAGTGATTTGACATTAGAGGAAGATAGATAGATAGTCTTTCAAAATATGTCGACATTCCAACGTGCGTTTCTACATCCGCTGTTGTTTCACGAATTTCCTGTGTTGATAAACACATTTCGTTTGTTGATAAACAATTTGCGTATAAGATGGTGTATATTTATTGGATTTTTATCGATTCTGAGCAACTATTTCAACTTTTTTTTATTTCGAATACGCATACATTAGTATTTATATTTTACCAAAAAACATCCTTTATTACGATATAGTGCTGCTTTAATGACATTTAACTGCTTACAGGGTTCATTCTAGGTCAGAATTTTTGGGAGAAGTGAGAAAGCGCGTGATCGCTTCCTTAAATGGTGTTCTTTAATAATATACTTCTGCAAAATAGGGTTAAAATGCACAGTACCATTAAATACAACATTTGAATAGAAGGAGTGCTTTATAATGGGCCAGTGTATCTTACTAGACAAAAAAAATTTTTTTAGGGAGAAGTAGGGCCCCCAGAGGGCTAAGTCAGGGTCCCTAGGGCGACAATTTCGCCCACATCGCCCTCTAGAATGATCCCCATGCTTATGTTGGAAATTGTTCCTCACATGTGTATGCTAAATATCAAATCAATCCCTATAATGGTTTTTGAGAAATAATGTTTCAGTTTATTTATGCGTACAAAATTGAAAAACTGGGCATCAGAAATTTTGTTTCTTCATTTCTATGAAAAATAATGAGCTACAACTTTTCTTTAACTTTCCACGGCCATTTTCTATTCATTAAAGATGACAAATGTAACTTGAGACATATCTGGGAGTTGCTAATGCACATCGCGCAACTCTTTCTGTTATTTCTGTTTCGATTCTTTGAGTTAATTACAACTTCAACGGATTTCAGTTACAATGGCTGATTTTGTTTATTCGAGGAGAAATTAATAGATGGGAAGCCGACAGAGAGAAAACAAATGTGAAACCATATTCTTGAAAGTGTGTTCAATTATCTTTATAAAGATTAAAAATAATTGACAGAATGATGACTCGTGCCGCTGAAATATTATCAATGATCTTGGACGATGACTTACACTTATATTATAAAGCATACTACATAATGTTGAAAGGGCCAAGTGTTTGACTGTAAACTCTATAATTATATTTTAAAATAGGGCGAAATAGGGAGTAGTGATGTAGTTAACCCGTTCCCTCATAGAAGCACCTCTAGACGCCATTACCAATACAACATACATTGACAATGTAGTAGCCAAACCAATGTTCATAAACCCTTTCCCTCATAGAAGCACCTCTTGACACCATTACCAATACGACATACATTGACAATGTAGTAGCCAAACCAATGTTCATAAACCCTTTCCCTCATAGAAGCACCTCTTGACACCATTACCAATACAACATACATTGACAATGTAGTAGCCAAACCAATGTTCATAAACCCTTTCCCTCATAGAAGCACCTCTTGACACCATTACCAATACGACATACATTGACAATGTAGTAGCCAAACCAATGTTCATAAACCCTTTCCCTCATAGAAGCACCTCTTGACACCATTACCAATACGACATACATTGACAATGTAGTAGCCAAACCAATGTTCATAAACCCTTTCCCTCATAGAAGCACCTCTTGACACCATTACCAATATGACATACATTGACAATGTAGTAGCCAAACCAATGTTCATAATAACCCTTTCCCTCATAGAAGCACCTCTTGACACCATTACCAATACGACATACATTGACAATGTAGTAGCCAAACCAATGTTCATAAACCCTTTCCCTCATAGAAGCACCTCTTGACACCATTACCAATACGACATACATTGACAATGTAGTAGCCAAACCAATGTTCATAAACCCTTTCCCTCATAGAAGCACCTCTTGACACCATTACCAATACGACATACATTGACAATGTAGTAGCCAAACCAATGTTCATTAACCCTTTCCCTCATAGAAGCACCTCTTGACGCCATTACCAATACAACATACATTGACAATGTAGTAGCCAAACCAATGTTCATAAACCCTTTCCCTCATAGAAGCACCTCTTGACACCATTACCAATACAACATACATTGACAATGTAGTAGCCAAACCAATGTTCATTAACCCTTTCCCTCATAGAAGCACCTCTTGACGCCATTACCAATGCAACATACATTGACAATGTAGTAGCCAAACCAATGTTCATTAACCCTTTCCCTCATAGAAGCACCTCTTGACGCCATTACCAATGCAACATATATTGACAATGTAATAGCCAAACCAATGTTCATTAACCCTTTTCCTCATAGAAGCACCTCTTGACGCCATTACCAATGCAACATACATTGACAATGTAGTAGCCAAACCAATGTTCATAAACCCTTTCCCTCATAGAAGCACCTCTTGACACCATTACCAATACAACATACATTGACAATGTAGTAGCCAAACCAATGTTCATTAACCCTTTCCCTCATAGAAGCACCTCTTGACGCCATTACCAATGCAACATATATTGACAATGTAGTAGCCAAACCAATGTTCATTAACCCTTTCCCTCATAGAAGCACCTCTAGACGCCATTACCAATACAACATACATTGACAATGTAGTAGCCAAACCAATGTTCATAAACCCTTTCCCTCATAGAAGCACCTCTTGACACCATTACCAATACAACATACATTGACAATGTAGTAGCCAAATCAATGTTCATAAACCCTTTCCCTCATAGAAGCACCTCTTGACGCCATTACCAATACGACATACATTAACCCTTTCCCTCATAGAAGCACCTTTTGACGCAATTACCAATACGACATACATTGACCCTTTCCCTCATAGAAGCACCTCTTGACGCCATTACCAATACGACATACATTAACCCTTTCCCTCATAGAAGCACCTCTTGACGCCATTACCAATACGACATACATTAACCCTTTCCCTCATAGAAGCACCTTTTGACGCCATTACCAATACGACATACATTGACCCTTTCCCTCATAGAAGCACCTCTTGACGCCATTACCAATACGACATACATTAACCCTTTCCATCATAGAAGCACCTCTTGACGCCATTACCAATACAACATACATTGACAGTGTAGTAGCCAAATCAATGTTCATAATAAAGGCCAGAATCTCATGTAGTCCCAGTAATATCTATGGAGGTGGGATAGATATGGCGACTACTTATCCACTGCCTGATAGCTAAATGGCTGTCGTTTGTATGGAGATATAATAGTACATTAACCTAAATCTCTATGTAGTCCCAGTAATATCTATGGAGGTGGGATAGATATGGCGACTACTTATCCACTGCATGATAGCTAAATGTATGGAGATATAATAGTACATTAACCTAAATCTCTATGAAGGAAACAGTTAAATGGCTGTCATTTGTATGGAGATATAATAGTACATTAACCTAAATCTCTATGAAGGAAACGGTTAAATGGCTGTCGTTTGTATGGAGATATAATTAATATATTAACCTAAATCTCTATGAAGGAAAGGGTTAAGGGAGAATATTCCTTATTCCTTCCAATCACCATCTAGCTCAGGTCCTCATCGTCATGTTCAATAATTACCAGTGAATCATGCAGAGTTGAACCAAATTAATCTTGTTGTATGAATAGTTCAACATGGACAGATCAAATAGAAACCAGTTCATACAAGCCCAATAATCACATCATCAATCCACTAGCTTTTGCCTGGTTAATTGTAAACAGCCTAGGGAATTGCCGAGCCAATTAATTGACACCAGAACAACTGCGCATGCCAGTCCAGAACGGTTAGAAACCGCTAAGTGACAGATATTTCCCAGTGGTCTCAGCTGTGTGTGCTACCTATTTCATGTTATTGATAAGTAACACAAATACACAAATAACTAGAGGACGGTATTATCAGAACGATAAGTTGAAACTAGAAATTGGCAGTCCTGGGGAAAATATTCTCCGTGCTAGATTGAAGAGCTGAATTAACTCAGAAATAACCGTCCTCTGTAACATAGATCTCCAAATTCTTCACATTTAAATTTCCTTTTTGTTTCAGTCTCATTCTATTTAGCTCGGACAGACGGATCTGTAGTCCAGTGGTTAACGAGCTGGACTGGTAATCCAGGGATCGTAGGTTCGATACCCCGTCTGACCCTAATAAAATGAACAGTCTTTCAGATGGGACGTTAAACCTTTAAACCAAAGTCTTGTGTCGGTGCTGTACAAAGTGCACATAAAGGAACCAGAGTGTATCATTGCACTATCCTCCAAAAATCTAAAATGACTAATCTCTTCAGGAGGCATCGCTCATATGGACAACCGGTAGCGACGATAAATAAACGTAAAACACACAATATATATATACCCATTCCAGAGTCTCCTCTGGTTCTTTTACGTGCACGGTGTAAAGCACCGACACTAGACCTCGGTTTAAAGTCCCATCTGAAAGACTGTTAATTTTATTAGTGTCAGACGGCGGATCGAACCTGAGATCCCTGGATTACCAGTCCAGCGTGTTACCACTGGACTACAGGTCCGTCTGTATCAAATATATAGAGAATCAGAATATTATATATATAGGTAACATAATATTCATGTTATTCTATCTTCTGATAAAACAGAAGTTTTAAAGAGGAAAGATTAGCGAATATTCATGAACTGGAGTTTACCATACCATCTGTGAACATATGACATCATACACGTAGCGTTAAAATGGCGTTCTTGTCTATGGTACAAGTTTGTGCTGACTTGCTACATATCAGTAATATCAAGTAGATAGAGTGGTGGAACCTATGCTCGGCGTAAATCCTACATATCATGGCCTATAAAAAAAGTTAAATGCACTTGCCGTATAATATTATTTTCTTAAAGTCATGAACACAACTTTCAAAATATTGTTGTTGAAAATTTTAGTTTCATTACTTGACAATGCGCCCCAACACCGGCACCTGTTTCCATGGGGAACTAGATACTTTAGGGCACCTATGCATGGCGTTCATGAGATTTTTTTATTTATGCACGGGTAAATGTTGAATATATTATTTTGACTTAGTAACATCAATAACTAACAATATTACAACTCATAAGAAACTATTTTTCTGGTTATTTGTACATTTTTTCCAATCCGAATAGCTACCTGATATGCTCATAAACCGCATCATTTCGGTGGGAAAAATTCCCAACAAGTTGTCTGTTTATATTCGGCTACTGAACCAGTCAGGTGACAGTTGCATTAGGCTACCGGTACACACAATGGAACGCTATTGAACCATGCTTCACCTCTGTCAGCGAAAATAGGTTAAAACTATTTAAATATTTTAAATACGGATGTAAATGGAAAACTACGCCGAGCATAGGAATACGCTGAGCATAGGTTCCACCACTCTAATACAAATATGAAATTACTGCATTCAGAGTGAATGAATAGCATTTACGGAAGAAGTTTAGAATATCGATCATAATTGACTGGTTAAAATTATAATAATATATTTCGCTCATTATCCACTTCAAAAGGGAAATATCCACATAAATTGCTCTTGAAACACGGAGCAGACATGGATTCCTCCCAGGGTATTGATTTTGTTTTTAAGTGATCTTTCAGAACATATAATCTCGTCTGGAACTTATATTGTGAAGTGCTAATACCCGCCGACTGATTGGTTTATGGTAAATTTAATCCGTTGTTTACGACACCGACGGCTATGTGTGAGTTTGTTGTATTAATGGTTTCCGAGACTAATTATCCGACTGCTATTGTGTCATCCAGCCGAGGAGTAATAATTCAATTTAGTTGTTTGGAACAGGTCTTTCGAAGGTTGAAAGTATGTGATATCAATGAAAGGTTGACAGTATGTGATATCAATGAAAGGTTGACAGTAGTGATATCAATGAATGGTTGCCCATTATGAGATATCAATGAAATGTTGTCGAACATGATATTAATGAAAGGTTGACCGCATCTGATATCAATGAAAGGTTGACCGTATGTGATATCAATCAATGAAAGGTTGTCTGTATGTGATATCAATGAAAGGTTGTTGACCATGCTATTACTGAAAGGTTGACAGTATGTGATATCAATGAAAGGTTGACAAACATGATATTAATGAAAGGTTGACAGTATGTGATATTAATGAAAGGTTGCCAGTATGTGATATTAATGAAAGGTTGACAGTATGTGATATTAATGAAAGGTTGACAGTATGTGATATTAATGAAAGGTTGACAGTATGTGATATTAATGAAAGGTTGACGAACATGATATTAATGAAAGGTTGACGAACATGATATTAATGAAAGGTTGACAGTATGTGATATTAATGAAAGGTTGACGAACATGGTATTAATGAAAGGTTGACAGTATGTGATATTAATGAAAGGTTGACAGTATGTGATATTAATGAAAGGTTGACAGTATGTGATATTAATGAAAGGTTGACAGTATATGATATTAATGAAAGGTTGACAGTATATGATATTAATGAAAGGTTGACAGTATGTGATATTAATGAAAGGTTGACAGTATGTGATATTAATGAAAGGTTGACAGTATGTGATATTAATGAAAGGTTGACGTATGTGATATTAATGAAAGGTTGACAGTATGTGATATTAATGAAAGGTTGATGAACATGATATTAATGAAAGGTTGACAGTATGTGATATCAATGAAAGGTTGACGAACGTGATATTAATGAAAGGTTGACAGTATGTGATATTAATGAAAGGTTGACAGTATGTGATATTAATGAAAGGTTGCCAGTATATGATATTAATGAAAGGTTGCCAGTATATGATATTAATGAAAGGTTGACGAACGTGATATTAATGAAAGGTTGACAGTATGTGATATTAATGAAAGGTTGACAGTATGTGATATTAATGAAAGGTTGACAGTATGTGATATTAATGAAAGGTTGACAGTATGTGATATTAATGAAAGGTTGACAGTATGTGATATTAATGAAAGGTTGACAGTATGTGATATTAATGAAAGGTTGATGAACATGATATTAATGAAAGGTTGACAGTATGTGATATTAATGAAAGGTTGTTGAACATGCTATTACTGAAAGGTTGACAGTATGTGATATCAATGAAAGGTTGTTGAACATGCTATTACTGAAAGGTTGACAGAAAGTGATATTAATGAAAGGTTGACAGTATGTGATATCAATGAAAGGTTGACGAACATGGTATTAATGAAAGGTTGACAGTATGTGATATTAATGAAAGGTTGATGAACATGATATTAATGAAAGGTTGACAGTATGTGATATTAATGAAAGGTTGACGAACATGGTATTAATGAAAGGTTGACAGTATGTGATATTAATGAAAGGTTGATGAACATGATATTAATGAAAGGTTGACAGTATGTGATATTAATGAAAGGTTGTGAACATGCTATTACTGAAAGGTTGACAGTAAGTGATATTAATGAACGGTTGACAGTATGTGATATCAATGAAAGGTTGTTGAACATGCTATTACTGAAAGGTTGACAGAAAGTGATATTAATGAAAGGTTGACAGTATGTGATATTAATGAAAGGTTGACGAACATGGTATTAATGAAAGGTTGACAGTATGTGATATTAATGAAAGGTTGACAGTATGTGATATCAATGAAAGGTTGACAGTATGTGATATTAATGAAAGGTTGACAGTATGTGATATTAATGAAAGGTTGACGAACATGGTATTAATGAAAGGTTGACAGTATGTGCTATTAATAAAAGGTTGACAGTATGTGATATTAATGAAAGGTTGACAGTATGGTGATATTAATGAAAGGTTGACGAACATGATATTAATGAAAGGTTTAAATACAAGATATTAATGAAAGGTTTACATACAATATATTAATGAAAGGTTTACATACAAGATATTAATGAAAGGTTTACGTACATGCTATTAATGAAAGGTTTACATACAATATATTAATGAAAGGTTTACGTACATGCTATTAATGAAAGGTTGACAGTATATGATATTAATGAAAGGTTTACATACAATATATTAATGAAAGGTTTACGTACATGCTATTAATGAAAGGTTGACAGTATATGATATTAATGAAAGGTTTACATACAATATATTAATGAAAGGTTTACGTACATGCTATTAATGAAAGGTTGACAGTATATGATATTAATGAAAGGTTTACATACAATATATTAATGAAAGGTTTATGTACATGCTATTAATGAAAGGTTGACAGTATATGATATTAATGAAAGGTTTACATACAATATATTAATGAAAGGTTTACATACAAGATATTAATGAAAGGTTTACATACAAGATATTAATGAAAGGTTTACATACAATATATTAATGAAAGGTTTACATACAATATATTAATGAAAGGTTTACATACAAGATATTAATGAAAGGTTTACATACAATATATTAATGAAAGGTTTACATACAAGATATTAATGAAAGGTTTACATACAATATATTAATGAAAGGTTTACATACAAGATATTAATGAAAGGTTTACATACAAGATATTAATGAAAGGTTTACATACAAGATATTAATGAAAGGTTTACATACAAGATATTAATGAAAGGTTTACATACAAGATATTAATGAAAGGTTTACATACAATATATTAATGAAAGATTTACGTACATGCTATTAATGAAAGGTTGACAGTATATGATATTAATGAAAGGTTTACATACAATATATTAATGAAAGGTTTACGTACATGCTATTAATGAATGGTTGACAGTATATGATATTAATGAAAGGTTTACATACAATATATTAATGAAAGGTTTACATACAAGATATTAATGAAAGGTTTACATACAAGATATTAATGAAAGGTTGACAGTATATGATATTAATGAAAGTTTACATACAATATATTAATGAAAGGTTTACGTACATGCTATTAATGAAAGGTTGACAGTATATGATATTAATGAAAGGTTTACATACAAGATATTAATGAAAGGTTGACAGTATATGATATTAATGAAAGGTTTACATACAAGATATTAATAAAAGGTTTACATACAATATATTAATAAAAGGTTTACATACAATATATTAATGAAAGGTTTACATACAAGATATTAATGAAAGGTTTACATACAAGATATTAATGAAAGGTTTACATACAAGATATTAATGAAAGGTTTACATACAAGATATTAATGAAAGGTTTACATACAAGATATTAATGAAAGGTTTACATACAAGATATTAATGAAAGGTTTACATACAAGATATTAATGAAAGGTTTACATACAAGATATTATGGGTTTACATACAAGATATTAGTGAAAGGTTTACTTACATGTAAATGTTCAATGAAAGGTTTACGTATATGTAAATGTTCAATGAACGGCTTACGTATATGTAAATGTTCTTAACTGTTGTACATACTTTATTATTTTGTTCCTTGTAAGGTGCAAATGAATAATGGATGACTGTGACCCGCTTGTTAATTACGAGGAAAATAAATGTGGTTCTAACAAAAAAGGATTACAGATCAATTTTAGAATCATTATTGGTATTAGAATCTGTCTTCTGAACCAAATATAGGTTCAGTGTCGACAAACCGGCAGTTGTAGCAGCCCCGATCCTGGGACCCCTGTACCACAAGGATTATAGGTGAAGCATGACCCGGCACTACACAACACTAAGCCTCTGGTTGAGGAATGCATACTTACAGCTTCATCCAATACAAAGAATCGGACGCCCGATAGAGCCAGTTTTCCTGTAGAGATGAGGTCCTCTAGTCTGCCTGGTGTTCCAACTACAATGTCTACCTACAATAATAAAGTTTATTAATAATGGCCAAGAATTATCAGTCATGAAAAATCTGATTTCAAGTTAGAAATTTGACTGTTGCTATTAAATCTAAATCAAATCAGCGAATGGTAGGCATAGGTGATGTGATGTACATACATAATGTGGTATTTAACTTCTCACTCCCTGCATACCCAATGTGGTAAACATGTGAATTCCCACTCCCCTGCACATACCCACTGTGGTAAACATGTGATTTCTCACTCCCCTGCACATACCCACTGTGGTAAACATGTTCGAGCCCCACTGGAGCCGTTACGATTGTGCCCTTAGGCAAGGCATTTAAATTCCACGTTGCCTCTTCTCTCTCCCTCGTGGCGATGGATTCCATCAGGAATGAGGTCTCGAGAGTGATTTATATAAGTTGAAATAACTTGTTTCGCAATCGAGCTAAAATAAATTTGTATAAACTATACCCACTGTGGTAAACATGTCATTTCTCACTTCCCTGCATTACCATAACCACTGTGGTAAACATGTCATTTCTCACTCCCCTGCATACCCACTGTGGTAAACATGTCATTTATAACTCCCCTGCACATACCCACTGTGGTAAACATGTCATTTCTCACTCCTGTGCACACCCACTGTGGTAAACATGTCATTTCTCACTCCCACACACATACCCACTGTGGTAAACATGTCATTTCTCATTCACCTGCACACCCACTGTGATAAACATGTCATTTCTCACTCCCCTGCACATACCCACTGTGGTAAACATGTAATTTCTCACGCCAGTGCACATACCCACTGTGGTAAACATGTCAATCTCACTCCCCTGTAAACATGTGATTTCTCACTCCCCTACATACCTACTGTGGTAAACATGTGAAATCCCACTCCACTGCATACCCACTGTGGTAAACATGTGATTTCTCACTACCCTGCATACCCACTGTGGTAAACATGTGATTTCTCACTACCCTGCATACCCACTGTGGTAAACATGTGATTTCTCACTCCCCTGAACACCCACTGTGGTAAACATGTGATGTACCTATCCCCTCTGTGGTAAACATGTACCTTTCATACCCCTCCCTCTATACACCAACTGTGGTAAACATATGATGTACCTAACACAGCAGTGGTAAGCACGTTATGTCGCTACACACTGTGGTAAACATGTGATGTACATAACAGTGGTAAACATGTGATGTACCTAACACTATGGTAAACACATTATTGCGCTACACACGGTGGTAAACATGTGATGTACATAACAGTGGTAAACATGTGGTGTACCAAACACTGTGGTAAACATGTGATGTACATAACAGTGGTAAACATATGATGTACCAAACACTGTGGTAAACATGTGATGTACCTAACACTGTGGTAAACATGTGATGTACCAAACACTGTTGTAAACATGTGATGTACCTAACACTGTGGTAAACATGTGATGTACCAAACACTGTGGTAAACATGTGACGTACCTAACACTGTGGTAAACATTAAATGTACCCACCCCTTTGTTCAGGACATCTACTTGGTCTTTAACATTGACTCCACCCACAATCAGCAGCTCCCTCGGCGTGGGGTTTGACAGGTGGGTCTTGAACTTCTGAATCTGTACGAGAGTCTGAAACACACGAAACATACCATTCTAGTGCTTTAAGTACTATGGGAGAAGTTCTGGTTTCTAGTGCTTGAAGTACTACGGCAGATGTTCTGGTTTCTAGTGCTTTAAGTACTACGACAGATGTTCTGGTTTCTAGTGCTTTAAGTACTACGGCAGATGTTCTGGTTTCTAGTGCTTGAAGTACTACGGCAGACGTTCTGGTTTCTAGTGCGTGAAGTACTATGGCAGACGTTCTGGTTTCTAGTGCTTTAAGTACTACGGCTTATGTTCTGGTTTCTAGTGCTTTAAGTACTACGGCAGATGTTTTGGTGTCTAGTGCTTTAAGTACTACGGCAGATGTTCTGGTTTCTAGTGCTTGAAGTACTATGGCAGATGTTCTGGTTTCTAGTGCATGAAGTACTACGGCAGACGTTCTGGTTTCTAGTGCTTTAAGTACTACGGCTTATGTTCTGGTTTCTAGTGCTTTAAGTACTACGGCAGACGTTCAAGGTTTGCAGTGCTTTCAGTACTACGGCAGACTTTCTGGTTTCTAGTGCTTTAAGTACTACGGCAGACGTTCAAGATTTGCAGTAAGGAACTCCAGATTCTTAATATAGTTGAACTGTTATTTTCAATGCTAGCATGCAAAGAGTTAAAAATAGATTTAGAGGTACCGTCCATACTCGCCTATAAGACAAGGTTTTTACCGCTACATTATTGCCTCAAAGTGACTTCCTGTCTAACAATTTTTTTAAATGTGTTTAATAGTATGCATATGCATACTTATCTTTTATAGGATTTTAGGACTCAAGTATGGTGGTCGTTTTATAGGCGGGTAAGGATGGTAATATGTAAATTTGCTGCATATAAAGTATGGTGGTCGTTTTATAGGCAGGTAAGGATGGTAATATGTAAATTTGCTGCATATAAAGTATGGTGGTCGTTTTATAGGCAGGTAAGGATGGTAATATGTAAATTTGCTGCATATAAAGTATGGTGGTCGTTTTATAGGCGGGTAAGGATGGTAATATGTAAATTTGCTGCATATAAAGTATGGTGGTCGTTTTATAGGCGGGTAAGGATGGTAATATGTAAATTTGCTGCATATAAAGTATGGTGGTCGTGGTAAGGATGGTAATATGTAAATTTGCTGCATATAAAGTATGGTGGTCGTTTTATAGGCAGGTAAGGATGGTAATATGTAAATTTGCTGCATATAAAGTATGGTGGTCGTTTTATAGGCGGGTAAGGATGGTAATATGTAAATTTGCTGCATATAAAGTATGGTGGTCGTTTTATAGGCAGGTAAGGACGGTAATATGTAAATTTGCTGCATATAAAGCATGGTGGTCGTTTTATAGGCATGTAACAGACGGATATATAGTCCAGTGGTAACACGCTGGACTGGTAATCCAGGGATCGCAGGTTCGATCCCCCGTCTGACCCTAATAAAATTAACAGTCTTTCAGATGGGACGTTAAACCGAGGTCTCGTGTCGGTGCTTTACACCGTGCACGTAAAAGAACCAGGGGAGATTCTGGAATGGGTCTCTGTCTGTATCATGCACTATCCTCCAAAATCTAAAATAACTAATCTCTTCAGGAGGCGTCGCTCATATGGGCAACCGGTAGCGACGATAAATAAACGTAAAAACACACATAGGCATGTATGGCGTTTTATAAGCGGGTAAGGATGGTAATATGTAAATTTGCTGCACACTGTCCAAGTTAGCACTTATTGTCACAAGTCCATCCTTCAAGTGAGAAGATGTGACAAGGAACAAGGAAGTTGGTTTGCTTGCAATCAAATTATATTATTAGTTACTAAAAGATAATACATCATTTTAATATCCGCAGCTTCGTTTTACGTATGTAGGAATTTGATATCGGTATTTAAAATGAACTATATTTATTTTACAACCATGGCGAAACAAGCTTTAATATCTTGTATTAATCACGCACGTTGGAGCGGATAGCGGATGAAAACAATAAATATATATATATAGTCATTCGTGTGGGGAGGAAATCCATCTGTCTGATCTGGCAACCACCGTACCATCTCATATTCTTCCACATCGAGGGTCGAGGCCTGGTTGCATTGGCTAGAAGTGAGCGTGCCAAGCACTGCACTAATCGGACAGCCAATTTGGTATTTGTGCTCTGAGCAGTATGACTCCATAAACTGTCCTTGCTGCAGCATCGATGCGGCGCAGATCAATTGCACGAATCTTGGGTTGAATCTCGTACTCTAGTGGTGGGTACAGTTTATTGTACTTGGTCGCAAATGCGTGGATAGGCGCTTAACCACAGATTTGTTTTTTTGTGTATATATTATATTTGAAACATTACATTGTATATTGGATTTGAAACATTATGTTCCTTTTGAGATAAATACACATTTACCATACAAACGTCAGCATTTAATACAGTAAAAGTACATTGTCATTTTTTGCAATTTTGCAATTTTTTCATACAAATCTAACACAATAAAATGTTTAGGAAAATATTCATCTGAAACACTTCTAATTAGTTTATAATATTTCAGAAAGTCGCCATCATTGAAATTGCATACATGTACATGTAGTAGTTTCACTTCATGTATACCTTTGGATCTAAAATGAAACAGTTGATCTACAAAGTGTAGGCAAGTCTATCTAGAAAACAGTTTTTTCCTTCACTTGTTATAGCTAGAATTATTCCATATGTTTATCAATTGGAAATGATCTTTGAAAGATCTTTGCTGAAGTCGGTATTTATTTGAAATGTTAAAATGTCGTTCTAAGAACTGCCAACTCTTATTAAATTAAATGTTTTATTATCTTTTAATAGTTTATACACATTTATTTTAGCTCGATTGTGAAACAAGTTCTTACAACTTATATTAATCACTCTCGAGACCTCATTCCTGATGGAATCCATTGCCACGAGGGAGAGAGTAGAGGCAACGTGGAATTTAAATGCCTTGCCTAAGGGCACAATCGTAACGGCTCCAGCGGGGCTCGCACCTGAAGCGAACGTGCATCCACTGCGCTATCACGACTATCTTTTAATGACTCATCAGACTAATCAACAATATTCTCATACACATTTCCATCAAACTTTGTTTTTATAATCTCAAAGTCTGATGATGATGATT
>CM026395.1:20586871-20635477 GCA_014843695.1 Archivesica marissinica | reverse complement strand
CGACTGCACATAGTCAGCCTACTGCAGAATGATCCGACTGCACATAGCCAGCCTACTGCAGAATGATCCGACTGCACATAGCCAGCCTACTGCAGAATGATCCGACTGCACATAGCCAGCCTACTGCAGAATGATCCGACTGCACATAGTCAGCCTACTGCAGAATGATCCGACTGCACATAGCCAGCCTACTGAAGAATGTTCCGACTGAACATAGTCAGCCTACTGAAGAATGATCCGACTGCACATAGTCAGCCTACTGCAGAATGTTCCGACTGCACATAGCCAGCCTACTGCAGAATGATCCGACTGCACATAGTCAGCCTACTGCAGAATGTTCCGACTGCACATAGTCAGCCTACTGCAGAATGATCCGACTGCACATAGTCAGCCTACTGCAGAATGTTCCGACTGCACATAGCCAGCCTACTGAAGAATGTTCCGACTGCACATAGTCAGCCTACTGCAGAATTTTTGTTTAATGTGTTAAATGGTATCCATAATTACGTTTTAGAAAAGAAAGCAAGCACCCTGACTCACCCTCTTCCAACTTGCACTGGGCAAACATGCAATTTATACTTTTATCTGGTGTCCATTTTATCAATCGTCTTATATGCGAGTGCATGCTAAAACCTACCAATTTCAGGACCAACGTAGTGGAGGATAGCCTTATAGGCGAGTTTGGATAGTACCATTACGGCTATTAGTCCCATACCGGGTATTGCTTTCACATATACTACTTTGCAACAGTTGTGTGATCACAGTTACACCAGCATCAATGCAACAAGAACTTCCTTCCATGTACAACAAGAACTTCCTTCCATGTGCAACAAGAACTTCCTTCCATGTACAACAAGAACTTCCTTCCATGTACAACAAGAACGTCCTTCCATGTACAACAAGACAAGAACTTCCTTCCATGTGCAACAAGAACTTCCTTCCTTGTACAACAAGAACTTCCTTCCATGTACAACAAGAACTTCCTTCCATGTTCAACAAGAACGTCCTTCCATGTACAACAAGAACTTCCTTCCATGTGCAACAAGAACTTCCTTCCATGTGCAACAAGAACTTCCTTCCATGTGCAACAAGAACTTCCTTCCATGTTCAACAAGAACTTCCTTCCATGTTCAACAAGAACTTCCTTCCATGTACAACAAGAACTTCCTTCCATGTGCAACAAGAACTTCCTTCCATTTGCAACAAGAACTTGCTTCCATGTTCAACAAGAACTTCCTTCCATGTACAACAAGAACTTCCTTCCATGTTCAACAAGAACTTCCTTCCATGTACAACAAGAACTTCCTTCCCCCAACTTCCTTCCATGTACAACAAGAACATCCTTCCATGTTCAACAAGAACTTCCTTCCATGTACAACAAGAACTTCCTTCCATGTACAACAAGAACTTCCTTCCATGTTCAACAAGAACTTCCTTCCATGTACAACAAGAACTTCCTTCCATGTTCAACAAGAACGTCCTTCCATGTACAACAAGAACTTCCTTCCATGTGCAACAAGAACTTCCTTCCATGTGCAACAAGAACTTCCTTCCATGTACAACAAGAACATCCTTCCATGTTCAACAAGAACTTCCTTCCATGTACAACAAGAACTTCCTTCCATGTACAACAAGAACTTCCTTCCATGTTCAACAAGAACTTCCTTCCATGTACAACAAGAACTTCCTTCCATGTTCAACAAGAACGTCCTTCCATGTACAACAAGAACTTCCTTCCATGTGCAACAAGAACTTCCTTCCATGTGCAACAAGAACTTCCTTCCATGTACAACAAGAACATCCTTCCATGTTCAACAAGAACTTCCTTCCATGTACAACAAGAACTTCCTTCCATGTACAACAAGAACTTCCTTCCATGTTCAACAAGAACTTCCTTCCATGTTCAACAAGAACTTCCTTCCATGTACAACAAGAACTTCCTTCCATGTACAACAAGAAGTTCCTTCCATGTGTAACAAGAACTTCCTTCCATGTACAACAAGTACTTCCTCCATGTACAACAAGAACTTCCTTCCATGTACAACAAGAACTTCCTTCAATGTGCAACAAGAACATCCTTCAATGTACAACAAGAACTTCCTTCCATGTGCAACAAGAACTTCCTTCCATGTTCAACAAAAACTTCCTTCCATGTACAACAAGAACTTTCTTCCATGTTCAACAAGAACTCCTTCCATGTGCAACAAGAACTTCCTTCCATGTACAACAATACAACAAGAACTTCCTTCCATGTTCAACAAGAACTTCCTTCCATCTGCAACAAGAACTTCCTTCCATGTACAACAAGAATTTCCTTACATGTGCAACAAGAACTTCCTTCCATGTACAACAAGAACTTCCTTCCATGTACAACAAGAACTTCCTTCCATGTACAACAAGAACTTCCTTCCATGTGCAACAAGAACTTCCTTCCATGTACAACAAGAACTTCCTTCCATGTTCAACAAGAACTTCCTTCCATGTACAACAAGAACTTCCTTCCATGTACAACAAGAACTTCCTTCCATGTTCAACAAGAACTTCCTTCCATGTACAACAAGAACTTCCTTCCATGTACAACAAGAACTTCCTTCCATGTTCAACAAGAACTTCCTTCCATGTACAACAAGAACTTCCTTCCATGTACAACAAGAACTTCCTTCCATGTACAACAAGTACCTCCTTCCATGTACAACAAGAACTTCCTTCCATGTACAACAAGAACTTCCTTCAATGTGCAACAAGAACATCCTTCAATGTACAACAAGAACTTCCTTCCATGTGCAACAAGAACTTCCTTCCATGTTCAACAAAAACTTCCTTCCATGTACAACAAGAACTTTCTTCCATGTTCAACAAGAACTTCCTTCCATGTGCAACAAGAACTTCCTTCCATGTACAACAATACAACAAGAACTTCCTTCCATGTTCAACAAGAACTTCCTTCCATGTGCAACAAGAACTTCCTTCCATGTTCAACAAGAACTTCCTTCCATGTTCAACAAGAACTTGCTTCCATGTGCAACAAGAACTTCCTTCCATCTGCAACAAGAACTTCCTTCCATGTACAACAAGAACTTCCTTCCATGTACAACAAGAACTTCCTTCCATGTACAACAAGTACTTCCTTCCATGTACAACAAGAACTTCCTTCCATGTACAACAAGAACTTCCTTCAATGTGCAACAAGAACATCCTTCAATGTGCAACAAGAACTTCCTTCCATGTGCAACAAGAACTTCCTTCCATGTTCAACAAAAACTTCCTTCCATGTACAACAAGTACTTTCTTCCATGTTCAACAAGAACTTCCTTCCATGTGCAACAAGAACTTCCTTCCATGTACAACAATACAACAAGAACTTCCTTCCATGTTCAACAAGAACTTCCTTCCATGTGCAACAAGAACTTCCTTCCATGTTCAACAAGAACTTGCTTCCATGTGCAACAAGAACTTCCTTCCATCTGCAACAAGAACTTCCTTCCATGTACAACAAGAATTTCCTTACATGTGCAACAAGAACTTCCTTCCATGTACAACAAGAACTTCCTTCCATGTACAACAAGTACTTCCTTCCATGTACAACAAGAACTTCCTTCCATGTGCAACAAGAACTTCCTTCCATGTACAACAAGAACATCCTTCCATGTTCAACAAGAACTTCCTTCCATGTACAACAAGAACTTCCTTCCATGTACAACAAGAACTTCCTTCCATGTTCAACAAGAACTTCCTTCCATGTACAACAAGAACTTCCTTCCATGTACAACAAGAACTTCCTTCCATGTACAACAAGAACTTCCTTCCATGTACAACAAGAACGTCCTTCCATGTACAACAAGAACTTCCTTCCATGTACAACAAGAACTTCCTTCCATGTGCAACAAGAACTTCCTTCCATGTCAACAGACAAGAACTTCCTTCCATGTGTGCAACAAGAACTTCCTTCCATGTGCAACAAGAACGTCCTTCCATGTGCAACAAGAACTTCCTTCCATGTGCAACAAGAACTTCCTTCCATGTTCAACAAGAACTTCCTTCCATGTACAACAAGAACTTCCTTCCATGTACAACAAGAACTTCCTTCCATGTGCAACAAAAACCTCCTTCCATGTACAACAAGAACTTCCTTCCATGTGCAACAAGAACTTCATTCCATGTACAACAAGAACTTCCTTCCATGTTCAACAAGAACTTCCTTCCATGTACAACAAGTACTTCCTTCCATGTACAACAAGAACGTCCTTCAACAAGAACTTCCTTCCATGTACAACAAGAACATCCTTCCATGTGCAACAAGAACTTCCTTCCATGTACAACAAGAACTTCCTTCAACAAGAACTTCCTTCCATGTTCAACAATAACTTCCTTCCATGTACAACAAGAACTTCCTTCCATGTGCAACAAGAACTTCCTTCCATGTTCAACAAGAACTTCCTTCCATGTACAACAAGAACTTCCTTCCATGTACAACAAGAACTTCCTTCCATGTACAACAAGAACTTCCTTCCATGTTCAACAAGAACTTCCTTCCATGTACAACAAGAACTTCCTTCCATGTACAACAAGAACTTCCTTCCATGTTCAACAAGAACTTCCTTCCATGTACAACAAGAACTTCCTTCCATGTACAACAAAAACTTCCTTCCATGTACAACAAGAACTTCCTTCCATGTACAACAAGAACGTCCTTCCATGTACAACAAGAACTTCCTTCCATGTACAACAAAAACTTCCTTCCATGTTCAACAAGAACTTCCTTCCATGTACAACAAGAACTTCCTTCCATGTACAACAAGAACTTCCTTCCATGTACAACAAGTACTTCCTTCCATGTACAACAAGAACTTCCTTCCATGTACAACAAGAACTTCCTTCAATGTGCAACAAGAACATCCTTCAATGTACAACAAGAACTTCCTTCCATGTGCAACAAGAACTTCCTTCCATGTTCAACAAAAACTTCCTTCCATGTACAACAAGAACTTTCTTCCATGTTCAACAAGAACTTCCTTCCATGTGCAACAAGAACTTCCTTCCATGTACAACAATACAACAAGAACTTCCTTCCATGTTCAACAAGAACTTCCTTCCATGTGCAACAAGAACTTCCTTCCATGTTCAACAAGAACTTCCTTCCATGTTCAACAAGAACTTGCTTCCATGTGCAACAAGAACTTCCTTCCATCTGCAACAAGAACTTCCTTCCATGTACAACAAGAATTTCCTTACATGTGCAACAAGAACTTCCTTCCATGTACAACAAGAACATCCTTCCATGTTCAACAAGAACTTCCTTCCATGTACAACAAGAACTTCCTTCCATGTACAACAAGAACTTCCTTCCATGTACAACAAGAACTTCCTTCCATGTTCAACAAGAACTTCCTTCCATGTACAACAAGAACTTCCTTCCATGTACAACAAGAACTTCCTTCCATGTACAACAAGAACTTCCTTCCATGTACAACAAGAACGTCCTTCCATGTACAACAAGAACTTCCTTCCATGTACAACAAGAACTTCCTTCCATGTACAACAAGAACTTCCTTCCATGTTCAACAAGAACTTCCTTCCATGTACAACAAGAACTTCCTTCCATGTACAACAAGAACTTCCTTCCATGTTCAACAAGAACTTCCTTCCATGTACAACAAGAACTTCCTTCCATGTGCAACAAGAACTTCCTTCCATGTGCAACAAGACAAGAACTTCCTTCCTTGTGTGCAACAAGAACTTCCTTCCATGTGCAACAAGAACGTCCTTCCATGTGCAACAAGAACTTCCTTCCATGTGCAACAAGAACTTCCTTCCATGTTCAACAAGAACTTGCTTCCATGTGCAACAAGAACTTCCTTCCATGTACAACAAGAACTTCCTTCCATGTACAACAAGAACGTCCTTCCATGTACAACAAGAACTTCCTTCCATGTACAACAAGAACTTCCTTCCATGTTCAACAAGAACTTCCTTCCATGTACAACAAGAACTTCCTTCCATGTACAACAAGAACTTCCTTCCATGTACAACAAGTACTTCCTTCCATGTACAACAAGAACTTCCTTCCATGTACAACAAGAACTTCCTTCAATGTGCAACAAGAACATCCTTCAATGTACAACAAGAACTTCCTTCCATGTGCAACAAGAACTTCCTTCCATGTTCAACAAAAACTTCCTTCCATGTACAACAAGAACTTTCTTCCATGTTCAACAAGAACTTCCTTCCATGTGCAACAAGAACTTCCTTCCATGTACAACAATACAACAAGAACTTCCTTCCATGTTCAACAAGAACTTCCTTCCATGTTCAACAAGAACTTGCTTCCATGTGCAACAAGAACTTCCTTCCATCTGCAACAAGAACTTCCTTCCATGTACAACAAGAATTTCCTTACATGTGCAACAAGAACTTCCTTCCATGTACAACAAGAACATCCTTCCATGTTCAACAAGAACTTCCTTCCATGTACAACAAGAACTTCCTTCCATGTACAACAAGAACTTCCTTCCATGTTCAACAAGAACTTCCTTCCATGTACAACAAGAACTTCCTTCCATGTACAACAAGAACTTCCTTCCATGTACAACAAGAACTTCCTTCCATGTACAACAAGAACGTCCTTCCATGTACAACAAGAACTTCCTTCCATGTACAACAAGAACTTCCTTCCATGTACAACAAGAACTTCCTTCCATGTACAACAAGAACTTCCTTCCATGTACAACAAGAACTTCCTTCCATGTTCAACAAGAACTTCCTTCCATGTACAACAAGAACTTCCTTCCATGTGCAACAAGAACTTCCTTCCATGTGCAACAAGACAAGAACTTCCTTCCATGTGTGCAACAAGAACTTCCTTCCATGTGCAACAAGAACGTCCTTCCATGTGCAACAAGAACTTCCTTCCATGTGCAACAAGAACTTCCTTCCATGTACAACAATACAACAAGAACTTCCTTCCATGTTCAACAAGAACTTCCTTCCATGTGCAACAAGAACTTCCTTCCATGTTCAACAAGAACTTCCTTCCATGTTCAACAAGAACTTGCTTCCATGTGCAACAAGAACTTCCTTCCATCTGCAACAAGAACTTCCTTCCATGTACAACAAGAACTTCCTTCCATGTACAACAAGAACTTCCTTCCATGTACAACAAGTACTTCCTTCCATGTACAACAAGAACTTCCTTCCATGTACAACAAGAACTTCCTTCAATGTGCAACAAGAACATCCTTCAATGTGCAACAAGAACTTCCTTCCATGTGCAACAAGAACTTCCTTCCATGTTCAACAAAAACTTCCTTCCATGTACAACAAGAACTTTCTTCCATGTTCAACAAGAACTTCCTTCCATGTGCAACAAGAACTTCCTTCCATGTACAACAATACAACAAGAACTTCCTTCCATGTTCAACAAGAACTTCCTTCCATGTGCAACAAGAACTTCCTTCCATGTTCAACAAGAACTTGCTTCCATGTGCAACAAGAACTTCCTTCCATCTGCAACAAGAACTTCCTTCCATGTACAACAAGAATTTCCTTACATGTGCAACAAGAACTTCCTTCCATGTACAACAAGAACTTCCTTCCATGTACAACAAGTACTTCCTTCCATGTACAACAAGAACTTCCTTCCATGTGCAACAAGAACTTCCTTCCATGTACAACAAGAACATCCTTCCATGTTCAACAAGAACTTCCTTCCATGTACAACAAGAACTTCCTTCCATGTACAACAAGAACTTCCTTCCATGTTCAACAAGAACTTCCTTCCATGTACAACAAGAACTTCCTTCCATGTACAACAAGAACTTCCTTCCATGTACAACAAGAACTTCCTTCCATGTACAACAAGAACGTCCTTCCATGTACAACAAGAACTTCCTTCCATGTACAACAAGAACTTCCTTCCATGTGCAACAAGACAAGAACTTCCTTCCATGTGTGCAACAAGAACTTCCTTCCATGTGCAACAAGAACTTCCTTCCATGTGCAACAAGAACTTCCTTCCATGTTCAACAAGAACTTCCTTCCATGTACAACAAGAACTTCCTTCCATGTACAACAAGAACTTCCTTCAACAAGAACTTCCTTCCATGTGCAACAAGAACCTCCTTCCATGTGCAACAAGAACTTCCTTCCATGTGCAACAAGAACTTCATTCCATGTACAACAAGAACTTCCTTCCATGTTCAACAAGAACTTCCTTCCATGTACAACAAGTACTTCCTTCCATGTACAACAAGAACGTCCTTCAACAAGAACTTCCTTCCATGTACAACAAGAACATCCTTCCATGTGCAACAAGAACTTCCTTCCATGTACAACAAGAACTTCCTTCAACAAGAACTTCCTTCCATGTTCAACAATAACTTCCTTCCATGTACAACAAGAACTTCCTTCCATGTGCAACAAGAACTTCCTTCCATGTTCAACAAGAACTTCCTTCCATGTACAACAAGAACTTCCTTCCATGTACAACAAGAACTTCCTTCCATGTACAACAAGAACTTCCTTCCATGTACAACAAGAACTTCCTTCCATGTTCAACAAGAACTTCCTTCCATGTACAACAAGAACTTCCTTCCATGTACAACAAGAACTTCCTTCCATGTTCAACAAGAACTTCCTTCCATGTACAACAAGAACTTCCTTCCATGTACAACAAGAACTTCCTTCCATGTACAACAAGAACTTCCTTCCATGTACAACAAGAACGTCCTTCCATGTACAACAAGAACTTCCTTCCATGTACAACAAGAACTTCCTTCCATGTGCAACAAGAACTTCCTTCCATGTTCAACAAGAACTTCCTTCCATGTACAACAAGAACTTCCTTCCATGTACAACAAGAACTTCCTTCCATGTACAACAAGAACTTCCTTCCATGTTCAACAAGAACTTCCTTCCATGTACAACAAGAACTTCTTTCCATGTACAACAAGAACTTCCTTCCATGTTCAACAAGAACTTCCTTCCATGTACAACAAGAACTTCCTTCCATGTACAACAAAAACTTCCTTCCATGTACAACAAGTACTTCCTTCCATGTACAACAAGAACTTCCTTCCATGTACAACAAGAACTTCCTTCAATGTGCAACAAGAACATCCTTCAATGTACAACAAGAACTTCCTTCCATGTGCAACAAGAACTTCCTTCCATGTTCAACAAAAACTTCCTTCCATGTACAACAAGAACTTTCTTCCATGTTCAACAAGAACTTCCTTCCATGTGCAACAAGAACTTCCTTCCATGTACAACAATACAACAAGAACTTCCTTCCATGTTCAACAAGAACTTCCTTCCATGTGCAACAAGAACTTCCTTCCATGTTCAACAAGAACTTCCTTCCATGTGCAACAAAAACTTCCTTCCATGTACAACAAGTACTTCCTTCCATGTACAACAAGAACTTCCTTCAACAAGTACTTCCTTCCATGTACAACAAGAACTTCCTTCCATGTACAACAAGAACTTCCTTCCATGTACAACAAGAACTTCCTTCAATGTGCAACAAGAACATCCTTCCATGTACAACAAGAACTTCCTTCCATGTACAACAAGAACTTCCTTCCATGTGCCTTCCATGTGCAACAAGAACTTGCTTCCATGTGCAACAAGAACTTGCTTCCATGTGCAACAAGAACTTCCTTCCATGTGCAACAAGAACTTCCTTCAATGTGCAACAAGAACTTCCTTCCATGTGCAACAAGAACTTCCTTCCATGCAGGGCTGGGGTATTCGTATTCATCTGTATTCGTATTCATCTGTATTCGAATACTGATTCTTCAGTATTCGTAAGTATTCAGTATTAATGACTTTTTTTGAATACAAGTATTCGTATTGTATTCGAATACATTTGAAATATCACTGTATTCATGAATACTTTTTGAATACTTTTTGAATACTTTTGCATGTTACTTTTTAAACATCATAATTAAGTCATATATGCAATAAAAAGTGACAATTAACAAAGTCTAATTTTAAAAGTATATATCACTAGAAAATTACTATTTTTATTATTGTAGATTAGCAGACACTATAAATTAATCTATAATTTCTAAATATTTTTATTAGTACTATAAATAAATTGTTTAATTAATTGTCCTTGATAATTATTCTGTTAATATTTTAAAAGCAGGTGAGAAAATTGTGAAATTAGCTCCATAACATTTTAATTACAGAATCAGTGATTTTAAACTTTGCTGAGGAAATCTTATGATTATCTCCATTGAATTATTATATTATAGGAGTTAATCTTAAATGTCAAACAGCTAATATTCCTAAAAGGTATTAAAACATGAGTTCATCATAGGTGACCCTGTCAATAGGTGAGCAGGTTTATGATAACACCTTCAATAATTCTATAGCATAATTACTAAAGATCAGAGCAATATCCTTAATTAAGAAAATAATTACTGCTGTTGTTAGACAGGTGTAATTTATGGATATGCTCAAAGATCAGAGCAATATCCTTAATTAAGAAAATGTGTGCAATTGAACTAAAATACTATGAACTGTATTAATCACAGGTGTGTGGCTTGACTTTTATTATGACAAATCTCAGTTTGGCTAAAATGATAAAAACGACCAAAATCTGTTTTGGAAATTGTGATCAAAGAAATAATAGATATTTACCACATGCCATGGCATTTATTATATTTAATATTCCAATTTTAAACCTGACAGCTAATCAGAGTAATCCCATCAAAACAGGATGTTTATTTGGCATAGAGCAATGGTATTGGCAATATAAGTGACAGGTGTTAATTGATCTCGAGCAGCAGTACTCTGTCAATCAAATAAATCTAGTTTACACAATTAACCCGAAAGATCAAATGTCTTATGTGATGTAATAAAATGTGCACAGTTGACATGCAGCACTAGTCTAACTGTCTAACCCTGGGAATGCATTTTAAAATGATTCTGAAAATGAAAGTTGACACAACTTGTCAAGTAATGTATCACGGCAAATGTAACTCTTACCTCAGTTGTAGTTTATGGGCATACATCATTTAAGTGGTACAATTGCATGACACATTAAAATATATTATAATAAATATACTATAATAACTCTGTTTGGGAGAAATGGCGCGCGTCGGAATTGGCTAAAGGAAGCACAGATTTGGCTAAAAATAATTGGCTACAAAAAAATAAGAGCCAGAGCAGGCCCTGTATGTGCTTGCTATATTATTATGTGCTGAATTAGTTGTACTATGCTGTCTCTCGCAATTAAACTTCTCTAATAATTGTGCTATAAATGTTTATTTGTTTTGTGATACTATTAAAACATGTTGAATAAATAATACACCAATATTTTAAAACACTGATATATGTAAATGGTATAGGTTGGTTGTGAAGTAGTTAGAATCTTGCCCATATCTGATTTCATGTACAGAAGATTATAAACTAAAATAAACATTGTATATATATATATGAGGTGTTGTTGTTTTAGTTTTTTTTCTTGTTTAGTCATACATATATAATATTCAATGAGAATGTATTCAAAAGTATTCAAAAAAGTATTCGAATACATTACTAAAGTATTCGTATTCGTATTCAAATACATTTATAAAACAGAGTATTCGTATTCATACATTTCCAGAGTATTCGTATTCAAATACTTTCCTAATGTATTCACCCCAGCCCTGCTTCCATGTGCCTTCCATGTACAACAAGAACTTCCTTCCATGTGCAACAAGAACTTCCTTCCATGTACAACAAGAACTTCCTTCCATGTACAACAAGAACTTCCTTCCATGTGCAACAAGAACTTCCTTCCATGTTCAACAAAAACCCTATTGACTAATGTGTAGTTGGGGGCCTCTCTCTCAGTGGATTTAGCGTAGTGGTTAGCGCACTCGCTTCTCACCAATGCAACCCGGGTTCGAACCTCGGACCGGGAAGTATGGAGATGGTACGGCGGTCGCCAGATCGAACAGGTGAGTTTCCTCCGGGTACTCCGGTTTCCTCCCACACGAATGACCACATTTACGTTTTCATCCGCGCCAACGAGAGTGATTAATATAAGTTGTAAAATAAATAAAGTCTAAAAACAAAATCTTCTCTACATTACTAGTTTACAGCTATTATGAATCCACTATAACAAGTATTCGTTGACAGTGAAATTAGAATGTTCTTGTAGATAATGCGAGAATGCAATGGAACTGTGATGCACTCAATCTCTAGAGCTATAATAACAGAACTGTGATACACTCAATCTCTAGAGCTATAATAATAGAACTGTGATGCACTCAATCTCTAGAAGCTCATCTAGAGCTATAATAACAGAACTGTGATACACTCAATCTCTAAAGCTATAATAACAGAACTGTGATACACTCAATCTCTAGAAGCTCATCTAGAGCTATAATAACAGAACTGTGATACACTCAATCTCTAGAAGCTCATCTAGAGCTATAATAACAGAACTGTGATACACTCAATCTCTAGAAGCTCATCTAGAGCTATAATAACAGAACTGTGTTACACTCAATCTCTAGAAGCTCATCTAGAGCTATAATAACAGAACTGTGGTACTCAATCTCTAGAAGCTCATCTAGAGCTATAATAACAGAACTGTGATACACTCAATCTCTATAAGCTCATCTAGAGCTATAATAACAGAACTGTGGTACTCAATCTCTAGAAGCTCATCTAGAGCTATAATAACAGAACTGTGATACACTCAATCTCTAGAGCTATAATAACAGAACTGTGATACACTCAATCTCTAGAGCTATAATAACAGAACTGTGATGCACTCAATCTCTAGAGCTATAATAACAGAACTGTGATGCACTCAATCTCTAGAGCTATAATAACAGAACTGTGATGCACTCAATCTCTAGAGCTATAATAACAGAACTGTGATGCACTCAATCTCTAGAGCTATAATAACAGAATTGTGATACACTCAATCTCTAGAGCTATAATAACAGAACTGTGATACACTCAATCTCTAGAGCTATAATAACAGAACTGTGATGCACTCAATCTCTAGAGCTATAATAACAGAACTGTGATACACTCAATCTCTAGAAGCTCATCTAGAGCTATAATAACAGAACTGTGATACACTCAATCTCTAGAAGCTCATCTAGAGCTATAATAACAGCACTGTGATACACTCAATCTCTAGAAGCTCATCTAGAGCTATAATAACAGAACTGTGATACACTCAATCTCTAGAAGCTCATCTAGAGCTATAATAACAGAACTGTGATACACTCAATCTCTAGAAGCTCATCTAGAGCTATAATAACAGAACTGTGATACACTCAATCTCTAGAAGCTCATCTAGAGCTATAATAACAGAACTGTGATACACTCAATCTCTAGAAGCTCATCTAGAGCTATAATAACAGAACTGTGATACACTCAATCTCTAGAGCTATAATAACAGAACTGTGATACACTCAATCTCTAGAGCTATAATAACAGAACTGTGATACACTCAATCTCTAGAAGCTCATCTAGAGCTATAATAACAGAACTGTGATGCACTCAATCTCTAGAAGCTCATCTAGAGCTATAATAACAGCACTGTGATACACTCAATCTCTAGAAGCTCATCTAGAGCTATAATAACAGAACTGTGATACACTCAATCTCTAGAAGCTCATCTAGAGCTATAATAACAGAACTGTGATACACTCAATCTCTAGAAGCTCATCTAGAGCTATAATAACAGAACTGTGATACACTCAATCTCTAGAAGCTCATCTAGAGCTATAATAACAGAACTGTGATACACTCAATCTCTAGAGCTATAATAACAGAACTGTGATACACTCAATCTCTAGAGCTATAATAACAGAACTGTGATACACTCAATCTCTAGAAGCTCATCTAGAGCTATAATAACAGAACTGTGATGCACTCAATCTCTAGAAGCTCATCTAGAGCTATAATAACAGCACTGTGATACACTCAATCTCTAGAAGCTCATCTAGAGCTATAATAACAGAACTGTGATACACTCAATCTCTAGAAGCTCATCTAGAGCTATAATAACAGAACTGTGATACACTCAATCTCTAGAGCTATAATAACAGAACTGTGATGCACTCAATCTCTAGAGCTATAATAACAGAACTGTGATACACTCAATCTCTAGAGCTATAATAACAGAACTGTGATACACTCAATCTCTAGAGCTATAATAACAGAACTGTGATACACTCAATCTCTAGAGCTATAATAACAGAACTGTGATACACTCAATCTCTAGAAGCTCATCTAGAGCTATAATAACAGAACTGTGATACACTCAATCTCTATAAGCTCATCTAGAGCTATAATAACAGAACTGTGATACACTCAATCTCTAGAAGCTCATCTAGAGCTATAATAACAGAACTGTGATACACTCAATCTCTAGAAGCACATCTAGAGCTATAATAACAGAACTGTGATACACTCAATCTCTAGAAGCTCATCTAGAGCTATAATAACAGAACTGTGATACACTCAATCTCTAGAAGCTCATCTAGAGCTATAATAACAGAACTGTGATACACTCAATCTCTAGAAGCTCATCTAGAGCTATAATAACAGAACTGTGATACACTCAATCTCTAGAAGCTCATCTAGAGCTATAATAACAGACCTGTGATACACTCAATCTCTAGAAGCACATCTAGAGCTATAATAACAGAACTGTGATACACTCAATCTCTAGAAGCACATCTAGAGCTATAATAACAGAACTGTGATACACTCAATCTCTAGAAGCTCATCTAGAGCTATAATAACAGCACTGTGATACACTCAACCTCTAGAAGCACATCTAGAGCTATAATAACAGAACTGTGATACACTCAATCTCTAGATGCTCATCTAGAGCTATAGTAACGCTCTATTCAACTCATTTGAATGCTATGATATTATACGTGTAGACTGTATCAAATATGCTCAGTGTTTGTATGCATACATCTGTTCCTGGTCTACACATTTTACAGGCATTGACAAGACAGCTTCAGGTGCGAAAGGTCCGGAGTTCAAGCCCTGCTGGAGCCGTTACAATTCTGCCCTTAGGCAAGGCATTTAAATTCCATGTTGCCTCTTCTCTCTCCCTCGTGGCGATGGATTCCATCAGGAATGAGGTCTCGAGAGCGATTAATTTAAGTTGTAAGAACTTGTTTCGCAATCGAGCTAAAATAAATTTGTATAAACTAAGACAGCTGGGTTGAAGCATTAACCTGACCTGCTACTAGCAAGCCACCTCCAGCACAGTTCATGACCCATTAAATACTCAAACCCACAACCTCTGTGAATAAACTACCTGTTCAGCCAGCTCCCTCGATGGTTCCAAAATAATCGCTTGAGGGGCATTTGGGGCCGCCTTGGCAGCAACGGGGCCCCCACCTGCTATCTTCGATTCCGAAACACTGTCTTTAGGGGCCTTGGCCAGTGCACTGAACTCTTTGGCTGGTGGGAATTTGAAAGCAGTCTTACCAAAGTTGAAACTCATCTCCGCATTCTGCAAGGAAACAATCACTATTCTTAAATAAATACCTAACATAATTGCATTTACTTAGAATGTGCTGTACCATAGTGACCTGTGTGTATACAACAATGTACATGTATGTTGACTTCCTTAATTGATACATTAATGAGTTATGATTTCACAAGTAAGATACAGGGTTCATTCTACGGCAGAATTTTTGGGAGAAGTGAGAAAGCGCGTGATCGCTTCCTTAAATGTTCTGATGTTAAGTGTTCTTTAATATACTTCTGCAAAATAGGGTTAAAATGCACAGTACAACCATTAAATAAAACATTTGAATAGAAGGAGTGCTTTATAATGGGCCAGTGTATCTTACTAGACAAAAATTTATTTGAAAATAGTAAAAAACTATTTTTTTTAGGGAGAAGTGGGCCCCCCCCCCCCAGAGGCGAAGTCAGGGTCCATAGGGCGACAATTTCGCCCACATAGCCCTCTAGAATGATCCCTGAGATATTATCATCCATTGTACATCTGGATTTACACTCCATGACTGATAGGACTCAATGCTTGTTGAAGGAGTTAGCTCTTGATATACATGTGTTGTACCATACTTTGAATGTATTTGGGAGGTGGGTTTCCAAAATGCATATACAAATAGGTCTAGGCTATAGAATTAACATAAAAATATGCTGATCATATGCACATGTCGCAGGATTCTGCAAATCAGCCAATGGGGGTGATTAGTTGCAGTATGAATTGACATTTGCTTAAGATTTATGTTGAATCATTTTAACTAGTTTCAGCCGGTTCCTCATCAGGGACGTACTGGTGTAATTATAATATTGAATGTCGAGATTGTAATATAACACAGCCGGGCATTCTATTATTGTTATGTTATATTTCGGGTTTTACGCCTGCATCAGCACCATTTCGGGCTATATCGCCGGCGGGCAGTTTACTTAACAACACCTTTCCTGGGCAGGCTCCAGCGGTTAACCAGTACTTGGGTGCACCAACCTCCGTAAGAAACTGCCAACTTTTTCATATAATTGAGACACGGCCTGAGCGGGGCTCGAACCCGTGACCACCAGTGATGATAGGTTACAGTGGTATACAAGTCAGCGACCGTAACCACTCGACCACGGAGGCGGACTCCGGGCATTCTGTAGGGAGACAGAGGCCTGGTTGGTTATTGTCTAATGAGACACTATGTTTCGTTGACTGGTTAATTCATGTATGCAGGCCGATGTATTTTGAAATTAATAACTAATTAAAAGTTATATTCTGTTATAAGTGTTAATTGAATTTTCATCTCACTATTCGATCACGGAAGGCCACGAAATACGGAAACACGTTAGGTTACAGGTGGAAGTCGTGATAGCGTGTTGGTAACGTGTTCACTTCAGGTGCCAAAGGCTCCCCCCCCAGAGTTTGAGCCCTGCTGGAGCATTGGCGCCCTTGAACGTGTATTTTTACATGAAAAGGGCGCTCAAGAAATCTGGTATAATAATAATAATAATTACGATTGTGCCCTTAGGCAAAGCATTTAAAATCCACATTGCCTCTTCGCTTTCCCTCGTGGCGATGTATTTCATCAGGAATGAGGTCTCGAGAGTGATTTATATAAGTTGTAAGAACTTGTTTCGCAATCGAGCTAAAATAAATTTGTATACACTAAGTTACAGTGCTGCACACCAAGATATAATATAGGGTGCATGACTATAAATCACGATTACTGCCCGGCATTTCACCTTTTATTTTATCGTTTATTGTAGTAAAACAACCTTTGTAAACCGGAATCCTTCTTTTCCGCATACAGAACATATTTTCGACTCTAATTTACACTTCTAATCGGAACAGCCACATGTCTCAATACTCGCATTTTCACAAATATGAAACCGAAAGATCTTTTTAAACAAACAATTTTCACCTACTTTATGCAAAGTAGTTCCGCAGAAAGTTTAAAATTGATTAGTTCCTAAAATATATCCATCTCAGCTTCCTTCCCAAGCCTTGCAAGGTTGAACTCCTGCAAAGTAGTTCCGCAGAAAGTTTAAAATTGATTAGTTATTAATTAACTGCCAAAATATATCCATCTCAGCTTCCTTCCCAAGCCTTGCAAGGTTGAACTCTTATTTTAGGAGAACGTTTGTTTGTTTTTAGGTTTTAAAGTCGTACAAAGAGGTTAGGTCATACAGCGACTCTCCAGCTATTATCGTTGGAGGAAGAAGCTGGGTGCTACTCCGAGCAATATTTCACCCACAGACGGGCAGCTGGGTAGAACCACTGACTTCCAACTCGATGGGATTCAAACCTACAGCGGTGACAGACAATTGATTTGAAGTCGACCACCTTAATAACTCGGATATGGAGGCCCCCCAAATAGTTTAGGAGAAATCTTCACAACCGTGAAAACTCAATTAAACCGAAAACCACTTCATAGCGAATATTTAGGCTTAGACGGGTTTTACTGTACAAATAATGTTTACATGTGGATGTAAGAATGGTCATCATAGGGGCGAGTATTTACATCATGTACACGTTACCTTGACAACAACCGAGTATTTACATCATGTACACGTTACCTTGACAACAACCGAGTATTTACATCATGTACACGTTACCTTGAGAACGACCGACTATTTACATCATGTACACGTTACCTTGAGAACGACCGAGTATTTACATCATGTACACGTTACCTTGAGAACGACCAAGTATTTACATCATGTACACGTTACCTTGGGAACTATTTACATCATGTACACGTTACCTTGAGAACGACCGAGTATTTACATCATGTACACGTTACCTTGAAAACGACCGAGTATTTACATCATGTACACGTTACCTTGAGAACGACCGAGTATTTACATCATGTACACGTTACCTTGAGAACGACCGACTATTTACATCATGTACACGTTACCTTGAGAACGACCAAGTATTTACATCATGTACACGTTACCTTGAGAACGACCGAGTATTTACATCATGTACATGTTACCTTGAGAACGACCGACTATTTACATCATGTACACGTTACCTTGAGAACGACCGAGTATTTACATCATGTACATGTTACCTTGAGAACGACCGAGTATTTACATCATGTACACGTTACCTTGAGAACGACCGAGTATTTACATTATGTACACGTTACCTTGACAACAACCGAGTATTTACATCATGTACACGTTACCTTGACAACAACCGAGTATTTACATCATGTACACGTTACCTTGAGAACGACCGACTATTTACATCATGTACACGTTACCTTGAGAACGACCGACTATTTACATCATGTACACGTTACCTTGAGAACGACCGAGTATTTACATCATGTACACGTTACCTTGAGAACGACCGAGTATTTACATCATGTACACGTTACCTTGAGAACGACCGAATATTTACATCATGTACACGTTACCTTGAGAACGACCGACTATTTACATCATGTACACGTTACCTTGAGAACGACCAAGTATTTACATCATGTACACGTTACCTTGAGAACGACCAAGTATTTACATCATGTACACGTTACCTTGAGAACGACCGAATATTTACATCATGTACACGTTACCTTGAGAACGACCGAGTATTTACATCATGTACATGTTACCTTGAGAACGACCGAGTATTTACATCATGTACACGTTACCTTGAGAACGACCGAGTATTTACATCATGTACACATTACCTTGACAACGACCGAGTATTTACATCATGTACACGTTACCTTGAGAACGACCAAGTATTTACATCATGTACACGTTACCTTGAGAACGACCGAGTATTTACATCATGTACACGTTACCTTGACAACAACCGAGTATTTACATCATGTACACGTTACCTTGACAACAACCGAGTATTTACATCATGTACACGTTACCTTGAGAACGACCGACTATTTACATCATGTACACGTTACCTTGAGAACGACCGACTATTTACATCATGTACACGTTACCTTGAGAACGACCGAGTATTTACATCATGTACACGTTACCTTGAGAACGACCGAGTATTTACATCATGTACACGTTACCTTGAGAACGACCGACTATTTACATCATGTACATGTTACCTTGAGAACGACCGAGTATTTACATCATGTACATGTTACCTTGAGAACGACCGAGTATTTATATCATGTACATGTTACCTTGAGAACGACCGACTATTTACATCATGTACACGTTACCTTGAGAACGACCGACTATTTACATAATGTACATGTTACCTTGAGAACAACCGAGTATATACATCATGTACAATTTTACCTTGAGAACGACCGAGTATTTACATCATGTACATGTTACCTTGGGAACTATTTACATCATGTACACGTTACCTTGAGAACAACTGAGTATTTACATCATGTAGACGTTACCTTGGGAACTATTTACATCATGTACACGTTACCTTGAGAACGACCGAATATTTACATAATGTACATGTTACCTTGAGAACGACCGAGTATTTACATCATGTACACGTTACCTTGAGAACGACCGAGTATTTATATCATGTACACGTTACCTTGACAACAACCGAGTATTTACATCATGTACACGTTACCTTGAGAACGACAGCAGCATAGAACTTTTCATTTCTGAGATGTCCTGGTACATCATAACCCTTGCCCAGATCTACACCATTCTTGGACCAGCGGATTTCACCCTTTTGCAGATCAAGGTAGCAGCCAATTGTATCATTCATTCCATAAGACTGGAATAAAAGTAAAGTATATCGTTTATTTATTACAGTCAACTATATTGAAAATGTACACCATTCCTGGCTTACGAGATGCCTCTTACGAACAGCAGTACTTCCCAAATCCTATCCTTAAAGGCCAGGCTGCCTATTGTTTCACTAGCTGGCGGTTCACCAGCCGGCCATTTCCGAATGAACCATGTCAAGGATCAAACCATCGACCCACTGCATAGGTAGATGCCATAACCACTAGGCCACGGAGGAATCCTATCCTTACAGGCCAGGCTGCCCATTATTTCACTAGCTGGCGGTTCACCAACCGGCCATTTCCGAATAAACCTCGTCAAGGATCAAACCATCGACCTCCCACTGCATAGGCAGATGCCTTAACCACTAGGCCACGGAGGAGGCGAAATATGCAAGGTGTATTTAGTGGAAACTTTGGAAGTGAAGCTATGGTGGAACAGTGGTTTTGTGTGGATTAGCATTTCAAAGGTCGATCCAGTGCCACACATAAACGTAAGGTCATACTACCAAGCTTCTAGTGCTGGCCAAATACTCCAGACCTCGAAGTTATAAAACTTCTCTAATATCAAGCTCAATCTTCCGATTGGTTGATATTAGAGTAAATCTCACTCAGAATCAACCAATCACATGATTGGTCGAGTCCAGAAAGAACTTATGAGATTTGAGAATAGTTATATAACCTCCAACCCAGGGCGATCGATGAGGAATTTCAAAATCTATACAACTATGTTGTGAGTGACATTATACGTGTCGAGTCCGAGATTTTGAAGAGAGCTTGAAATTGGACAGAGGTTTTATAACATCCGGGCCTGGTGTACAGAGTGCACACACCGATCTCCTCACGGCGTGCTAGTCGCGGCTGGGGCACATGTCACAGCAGCAGCGTAGGATAATGGGACCTTCTGGTCGCCGACCTTGCAACAAGGGACCGCAACAGCAGAGTACTTTATCCACGACATCCGGTCTATCCTACTATACCAACAAATTGGAAATATAATTGGGTGACCGTGAATCCTTTTCTTTGAATCTTTTCTGGAATACAAATGTTGTTTAATTTGCTTGTAGAAACTTCTTACCTCCCCATATGTATCAAACTGTTTCCCCCAGGATTTCTTGCCAGTGCCGCCAAAACCATATCCAAACTTGTCTGTGCCGAGGTCCAGGGTGGCCTTGTCAGTTGACCATCCAACACGACACAGACCCTCGTCCGTCACAGACGCTTCGTAATAGAACCTTCCTGGATAATGTGCATTGTATGATTAATGTATACTGGCTTTGATTAGATAAATATATGGTTTAGTTACAAGAATAACGACTTTATGAAAAGGTCTAATTTATTAAATCGGCCATAGCGTTGAAAACAAGCCATTTTCTTTTAGCTAATTAGAATAAATTTGCATAAATGATGCCAATAAGGTAAATAATGGTTTAACTTTTGAATCGTATGAACGGACGATTTAACACGGCAAGACATAATAAATTTGCATAAATGATGCCAATAAGGTAAATAATGGCTGTAACATTTGAATCATATGAACAAACGATTTAGCACGGCAAGACATAATAAATTTGCATAAATTATGCCAATAAGGTAAATAATGACTGTAACTTTTGAATCATAATAACGAACGATTTAACACGGTAAGATATTTCTGTAAAGCTCTGACATCAATGTTTGTTTGTTGGGTGTAAAGTCGCACAGACAGCTTAGGTCATATGGCGACTCTTCAGCTATTATTGATGGAGGAAGACCCTGGATGACCACCCTTGTAGAACCACTGACCTACTTCTAGCTAGCTGAATAGCTTCCTCAATCATACGAAAGAATTTGACACCCCAATGGGATTCGAACCTACAGTGGAGACTAGAGAGACTCTGTCATGGAGACCCTGGTATCCTTGGTGTTCACAGAGAAACAGGATTGTGGTCAGATTGATGTTGGATTCATGTATACAAAACAAACAAATACGAACATTTGCTCATGCAATTTAGTCAAATTAACTTCGCCGCACGGCGTTGGTTTGAAACTGGGTGGTATTCTAGAATATACTCCCAAGTTAACAATGTATAATAACCCGCTCAAATGTTAAATATCATTGGTAAAATGGACACAGGTATTGGCACAGTACACATGAATGTACGACATAATCACCCCCACCCAGACATGATCTCTCAAGTTTCCACCACATAATCCCCCTCATGTTTTGTAACCTAGGCAGACATAATCCCCCATTCAGATAGGACCCTTACCCTAGATGGGGATGTTATCCTCTTGTGTTAAAATTGGGGGGATTATGTCGGGGGATTATGTCGGTATCCCAATGAAACAGTAAGAAATTCTCTCTATAAACAACACATTTTTATTTTTTTGAATCATCAACCATTAATTCTATATTTAAGCGGCACAAGTTATGGAAAGAAAAGATCAAAAAAACACAACACATATATATATTTTTTATGTGTTACCTTGTCCAGCCACAGATTTATTCGACCGTGTACCGTGCCATTTCTGCATATCTCGACTTTGACATAGCAAACCGTCAGGGTCAATCGCTGTAAATATAGCATAGTTTATGAGAAAAGAACCGGGTGTACCAAACAAGCTTGTCGGTAAATCTATCCCACAATTCTCTCGGATTTCAGTCTAAATTGAAATAATGACTGCAAACACAAGTTTGCCGCCGCCCAAAGTGTATAAATAGTCTGCAACTTAAATTGAGTCACAGTCATGAACAAAACTTGTTAACGTTTAAGAAATAATATTCGACTTTCCGTTGTTTATTGGCGAATAAAACATGGTTTCAAATACAACATGCCGGAATTTACCACACAGGACATAGACAACTACAAACCATGTTTTATTCATTTATAATTAACGTAAATACAAATATTATTTCCATTCTAGCATGACCAAAATAACTAAAAAGCGCAAACATCGTTGGTGTTATTTTTTTAGAGTGCATGTTTTATTGCAGATTTTAACAACGGTAAATTCCTTCTTTGCGTATACTGACAAAATGCTGAGCCATGTTAGAATTTTCGCTTAGTCATGCCACAGATATATTGATGCTAGTACTATTCACTATCTGAGATGGTACGGTGGTTGCCAGATCGGACAGGTGAGTTTTCTCTGGGTACTCCGGTTTCCTCCCACACGAATGACCACATTTTAACATTCAACTTTATTTATTTTACGATTGCGAAGCAAGTTTTAACAACTTATATTAACCACTTTCATTGGCGCGGATGAAAGCGTAAATGTAGTCATTCGTGTGGGAGGAAACCGGAGTACCCGGAGAAAACCGACCTGTCCGATCTGGCGACCACCGTACCATCTCACATACTTCCAGATCCGAGGATCGAACCAGGGTTGCATTGGTGAGAAGCGAGCGAGCTAACCACTGCGCTAATCGGACAGCCTGTTGTGATGACTGTTCAACCTCAGTCTTGTTGTACCTACCCATATCATCAAAATGTGTTCAAATGTTTCAAAGTGTACAGTATGGAGGAACTTATGTCGACTGTTCTACCCAATAGTCTTATACAATATACTTTGGAGAAGTTGTACCTACCCATAGCATCACCTCTGTCATACACATTCATCTTCCAGTTTGAGTGACCTGCAAAACAAGAGTTACCGGTATGAATAGCCAATTTCAGGTGTGCATGTCTGTATTTATAATTTAACATAACTGCTGGTGTCCCACAAGGCTATGTTCTTGGACCTTTATTATTTCTGACATTTGTTAATGATTTACCTGAAACTCTCCTTAGTATAACACAACTTATTGCAGAGTTCACTTGCCATTTCATCTAATGATAAGAATTACATAGAAACTATTTTGAATCAATAGCTAAATAGAATTAACGACGTCAAATCAATGGCTTGTTAACATTAATTCGAATAAAACTGAAGTTATGTTTTTTTTTCTTCGAATCAGATCGATAGACACATACTTTACAGGTTCTAGGTCAGAATTTTTGGGAGAAGTGAGAAAGCGCGTGATCGCTTCCTTAAATGGTGTTCTTTAATATACTTCTACAAAATAGGGTTAAAATGCACAGTACAACCATTAAATACAATATTTGAATAGAAGGAGTGCTTTATAACGGGCCAGTGTATCTTACTAGACACAATTTTGTTTGAAAATCGTAAAAACCAAAATATATTTTTGTTTAATTTTTTTTTTTAGGGAGAAGTCAGGGTCCCAGAGGGCGAAGTCAGGGTCCCTAGGGCGACAATTTTGCCCACATCGCCCTCTAGAATGATCCCTGCTTTACTTCAACGATGATTTACGTGATTTAGTTGATTAGCAAAATCACATTGAAATTCAACGTCTTGGAGGATCCATGATTGTCTTAGAATATAACTGGGTCAATCTTTGTATTGCTGTATATGTGTATATATATTATATATATTTCGGGTTTTACGCCTGCATCAGCACCATTTTGGGCTATATCGCCGGCGGGCAGTTTACCTAACAACACCTTTCCTGGGCAGGCTCCAGTGGTTAATCAGTACTTGGGTGCACCAACCTCCGTAAGAAACCGCCAACTTTTTCATACAAATGAGACACGGTCTGAGCGGGGCTCGATCCCGTGACCATCAGTGATGATAGGTTACAATGGTATACAAGTCAGCGACCGTAACCACTCGACCACGGAGGCGGACATATATGTGTATATAATGCAATAAAACATTATCAAATAAATCAATTAAAAATTATAATGTATAGCACAATTACATTTGCGTTAATGCAAGCTAAAGGTCAATGACTTCTAAACTGAGCTAGATATTCACCCACAATAAATATCTTGAATATAATAAAACAAAACGCACTGCTACCACGATTCCTGTCTATTAAATTGACTATATGAGAGCTCAAGTCCCGCCAGATCTGCGGTGGTGGTGGTGTCCACAGGCATGACACGTAACCCATTCAACACCAAATAACTCACATGGACTGGTCCATGATATTCATAAACCAATAAATGAATCAGAAAATCACATTTGAACAAGTTCATTTATCAAAATGGGTAATTATGTCTAAAAATAGTCATATCACTGGCAAAAAGTGCAGATCCTGATGAGACGGCTCGTCATGAGCCGGCTCATCTGGATCTACGCTTTTTGTAAGCCTATTTAGAGGTATGTGGTGTTGAAAGGGTTAAATCCACATTGCCTCTTCTTTCCCAATGACATTAGAATCATCAGGAATGAGGTCTCGGGGGGGGGGAGGGAGGTCAACTAATGTTGTCAAAACTTGTTTCTCAATCAAGATAAAAGAAATTTGCAGAAACTAAACAATCGACCGAATTATGATGCCTAGAAATAGAAAGTGGAATTTTGACAATGCAAAGTAATTTAATAACGCTGTCGAACAATGGACTACTTATATCGACCATAAAAACGGAATGGAGTTCGAGCCCCACTGTAGCCGTTACGATTGTGCCCTTAGGCAAGGCATTTAAATTCCACATTGCCTCTCCTCTCTCCCTCGTGGCGATGGATTCCATCAGGAATGAGGTCTCGAGAGTGATTCATATAAGTTGAAATAACTTATTTCGCAATCGAGCTAAAATAAATTTGTATAACCGAACGGATTATGTCAATATTTACCCTTAGATTTCATAGGGGCTTTACAGCCTTTCCCCTCCTCCAAATCCTTCAGAGTTTCAAATACAATCTGCAGGATGGGCAAACAGAAGGCCTGAAATGTTAAAAAGGAAGGTTTTTATATGTTAGACTACCTAATACACATTTCTCTATTTTAATACATTTAATATCAACATTATAATTATCAATAAGTCGCTACATTCCCAAATGATCTTTCCACACAAAATTTTAATCATTCATTTTTCTGTTTACCCGAGGTTGTGGCCACACCCAAAAGCATTTGTTTGCTATTTTACGATAATTCAACACTACTAAAATAGAAAAATAGAGCAGTCCCAGAGAAAGTCTGCAGAAGGACTTAGATACAGAGTGACATGGTTACTCTAGTCCACTAGACATCCAGTTGTGGATCTATCCCACAACATTGTCAATGGTAGCGATATGTTCCGTGGATCTATCCCACAACATTGGCAATGGTAGAGATATGTTCCGTGGATCTATCCTACAACATTGGCAATGGTAGAGATATGTTCCGTGGATCTATCCTACAACATTGGCAATGGTAGAGATATGTTCTGTGGATCTATCCCATAACATTGGCAATGGTAGAGATATGTTCCGTGAATCTATCCCATAACATTGGCAATGGTAGAGATATGTTCCTTGGATCTATCCCATAACATTGGCAATGGTAGTGATATGTTCCGTGGATGTATCCCATAACATTGGCAATGGTAGTGATATGTTCCGTGGATCTATCCCACAGCATTGACAATGGTAGAGATATGTTCCGTGGATCTATACCACAATATCGGGAAATGTAGATTGAATGTTAACTGACCAGCCACCATCCACAACAAAATACACATGCATAGTTAGTTATGTTATATATGTTATATTTCGGGTTTTACGCCTGCATCAGCACCATTTTGGGCTATATCGCCGGCGGGCAGTTTACCTAACAACACCTTTCCTGGGCAGGCTCCAGCGGTTAACCAGTACTTGGGTGCACCAACCTCCGTAAGAAACTGCCAACTTTTTCATATAAATGAGACACGGCCTGAGTGGGGCTCGAACCTGTGACCACCAGTGATGATAGGTTACAGTGGTATACAAGTCAGCGACCGTAACCACTCGACCACGGAGGCGGACACATAGTTAGTATTATCTAGGCAGTTGTAAGAGAATGGAAATGGACACGATTGAATAAAATATTGATTTCAAAGTAAAGTTCAAATAATATGAAAATACTCACGCCAGTTTTTCCACTTCCTGTTTCTGCAGCCTAGAATGAAGTAACTATACACGTTAATAACATACTAATAAAACTAGTTGTATATGTATCACAGGTATGTATGAAATGTTTGTTGTTCTCGGGGTTCCCTCTGTCTGAATGTTTGTCTGCACCACCTTGTGTCGCCAATTGAAAAACACTGAAGCCAATTTAAAAACCTTGGAGCCAACTACGAGCCATATAGTTCACAAATAAAAATTTAACGCCATGTATTTGACAAAACATGTGCCAAAAAAAAAAATTAAACAAAAAGTTGTGCCAACTCACAAAATTTAGCACCGATATTTGTTTTTTGGTGCAATTGGCGACCGACAGCGGGAACCCTGGTTCTATACCATATCCTGATAATCACAACTGATGTTGCTTTTGCAAACCTCCGTCTGCTGTTTGCTAGTCGGATAGTGGAACTTAAAATACTTGGGTGAATAGCAAACAACATAGATCCTGATCAGACATGGCCGATCTGGATCTGTTGTTTGCACATTCTTTCCAATTTGTTCAGCATATTCTGGGTTAATAGCGAGCTCTAAGTGAGCTTTACGGTAACACGAGTTGAGAAGAGTGTCGATATTGATCTTCATTTTTCTTCCCATTTACCAGAAGTTTGGGTTGCTGGAAAGAGCTACTATATGGAGGTACACGAGAGAATCACTGATGCAAAGAAATGAAGACGAGGAATAGTGGGGGTTCACTCGTTTATAATTTATACGGGTAAATATGGTTTTGGCTCATGGTTGGAGCAGAAAATCTACAATGTTATAATAGTACAGTGTAAACATTTCTCGGCAAATAAAATACATGCCGATTGAACGAATGTAATAACGCATCGTTGGAAATAGCTTATTAGCCATAATAGCACTTGAAAGCAGCTAGGCTAATTTAGAATCGAGAGAAAAATGGCTGCCATTTTTTATTATGTTTACAGATCACTGAGCAACTACACCTACATGTGCACATGCAAACCGGACGTCTACAAGAAAAGCATTAATAGTTGTCGTCAGTCTATCTTCATTATATGTCAAATCCATCGAGGGGATGTAGTCATATTCCTTCTATAATGTCTAGTTCAGTAATTGGTTTTGACTTCAACCTTTTATTGGCTTTCCCCGTTGATATGTAGTGCCTATTTGATATCAACTACGGTACTCCAAATGACTATATCTATGCTTCAGCTAGCTACAAATCTTTTCCGTATTCCTATTGTATTTAGTGGACACAACACACTGCTGATATATGTTAACTTTAGTACACTCTAAACATCAGTTATATTATATATATATGTTATATTTCGGGTTATACGCCTGCATCAGCACCATTTTTGGCTATATCGCCGGCGGGCAGTTTACCTAACAACACCTTTCCTGGGCAGGCTCCAGCGGTTAACCAGTACTTGGGTGCACCAACCTCCGTAAGAAACTGCCAACTTTTTCATATAAATGACACGGTCTGAGCGGGGCTCGAACCCGTGACCATCAGTGATGATAGGTTACAGTGGTATACAAGTCAGTGACCGTAACCACTCGACCACGGAGGCGGACACTCTAAACATCAGTTATGATTGATTGTAAGGCAAGCCTGACATTGTTAGTTATATTTCACAAGGTCGGAAATCGTTAGTAGCATGCATGGTATATATATAAACAACAGTTACTCGCCATAAGAACGTCTCCACCACCAAGGACCATGGGAATGGCTTCTGCCTGCACATCTGTCGGCAAACTGAAAATCCACAAATATAGTTTATACAAATTTATTTTAGCTCGACTGTGAAACAAGTTCTTACAACATATATTAATCACTCTCGAGACCTCATTCCTGATGGAATCCATCGCCATGAAGGAGAGAGAAGAGGCATGTGGAATTTAAATGCCTTGCCTAAGGGCACAATCGTAACGGCTCCAGCGGGGCTCGAACTCCAGACATTTTTATACCTGAAACGAACGCGCATCCACTGCGCTATCACGACTTCCATTAACTTTAAATGTATCCAGAATGAAATCGGTTAAGGGTGCAATCATGCGATTTCTCACAAAAATTCTGACCAGAGGAAGAGCCCTGTATTCAATCCACCAAAACTGCCAATTTGAACATTTTTATTGCATGTAGCTGTTGCAGGGGCGTAGCTAGCGATTATGAATTTGCAGGCCGGACTAATATATTGAGCACAAAAGGATGTGACTTTCCTAGAGGACGCCCCAAGAAAATTTGGAATCATAGAATGTCAATAGAGCATTCCGACGCATCTTATATACAATAAAAATATTATATATCTTGAATGTTCAAATATCGATATTTCCAGAGATTTGAGTTTGACTTTTTATGCTGTGCAGAATGTGTGTATTCTCCAAGTTAGATCTCCAATAAGGATCTGGCCTGTCCTGCCTTGAAGTCCATATATAAAATATCATTGAAATGATATCATCATAACCAATATCAATAGATCGAGAGAGCTCACTTCGCACCTACCAGCCTCCCCCCCACCCCCCTGAACCCAATTGATCTCACTTGGAAGTCAATAATCTTAGTTTTCCCAATAACTGGATCGCAGAGTTACATGACGCCAACTTGCATTCCATAAAACAGAGACATCATTATTTGTTCTTCTGCTATCGCATATATTTGCATGTTTTGGTGCAGGTCGGTTTCTAATGTTGGCAAAACTTGTGCTAAAAACCATTTGTATTATCATAACATTATTACAGCACTGTAATGTATGTGATACTATGCACTGTAGGGTATGTGTATCTCAGACATCTATACTTACCTCCAGTCCATTTCTTCCACAGCCCGCGCTATCTCAGGCATCTATACATGTACTTACCTCCAGTCCATTTCTTCCACAACCAGTGCTATCTCAGGCATCTATTCTTACCTCCAGTCCATTTCTTCCACAGCCTGCGCTATCTCAGGCATCTATACATGTACTTACCTCCAGTCCATTTCTTCCACAACCAGTGCTATCTCAGGCATCTATTCTTACCTCCAGTCCATTTCTTCCACAGCCCGCGCTATCTCAGGCATCTATACATGTACTTACCTCCAGTCCATTTCTTCCACAACCAGTGCTATCTCAGGCATCTATACATGTACTTACCTACAGTCCATTTCTTCCACAGCCCATGCTATCTCAGGCATCAATACTTACCCCCAGTCCATTTCTTCCACAGCCAGTGCTATCTCAGGCATCTATACTTACCCTCAGTCCATTTCTTCCACAGCCAGTGTTATCTCAGGCATCTATACTTACCCCCAGTCCATTTCATCCATCCATAGCCCGCGCTATCTCAGGCATCTATACTTACCCCCAGTCCATTTCTTCCACAGCCCATGCTATCTCAGGCATCTATTCTTACCTCCAGTCCATTTCTTCCACAGCAAGTGCTATCTCAGGCATCTATACATGTACTTACCTCCAGTCCATTTCTTCCACAACCATTGCTATCTCAGGCATCTATACTTGCCCCCAGTCCATTTCTTCCACAGCCCACGCTATCTCAGGCATCTATACATGTACTTACCTACAGTCCATTTCTTCCACAGCCCATGCTATCTCAGGCATCTATACTTACCCCCAGTCCATTTCTTCCACAGCCCGCGCTATCTCAGGCATCTATACATGTACTTACCTACAGTCCATTTCTTCCACAGCCCATGCTATCTCAGGCATCTATACTTACCCTCAGTCCATTTCTTCCACAGCCAGCGCTATCTCAGGCATCTATACTTACCCCCAGTCCATTTCATCCATAGCCCGCGCTATCTCAGGCATCTATACTTACCCCAGTCCATTTCATCCATAGCCCGCGCTATCTCAGGCATCTATACATGTACTTACCTACAGTCCATTTCTTCCACAGCCCATGCTATCTCAGGCATCTATACTTACCCTCAGTCCATTTCTTCCACAGCCAGCGCTATCTCAGGCATCTATACTTACCCCCAGTCCATTTCATCCATAGCCCGCGCTATCTCAGGATCTATACTTACCCCCGTCCATTTCATCCATAGCCCGCGCTATCTCAGGCATCTATACATGTACTTACCCACAGTCCATTTCTTCCACAGCCTGTGCTATCTCAGGCATCTATACTTACCCCAGTCCATTCGATCCATAGCCTGCGCTATCTCAGGCATCTATACTTACCCCCAGTCCATTTCATCCATAGCCCGCGCTATCTCAGGCATCTGTACTTACCCCCAGTCCATTTCATCCATAGCCCGCGCTATCTCAGGCATCTATACTTACCCACAGTCCATTTCTTCCACAGCCAGTGCTATCTCAGGCATCTATACTTACCCCCAGTCCATTTCATCCATAGCCTGCGCTATCTCAGGCATCTATACTTACCCCCAGTCCATTTCTTCCACAGCCCATGCTATCTCAGGCATCTATTCTTACCTCCAGTCCATTTCTTCCACAGCAAGTGCTATCTCAGGCATCTATACATGTACTTACCTACAGTCCATTTCTTCCACAGCCCGTGCTATCTCAGGCATCTATACATGTACTTACCTACAGTCCATTTCTTCCACAGCCCGTGCTATCTCAGGCATCTATTCTTACCTCCAATCCATTTCTTCCACAGCCCGCGCAATCTCAGGCATCACTCCCATTTCTGAAAAACAAGTTTGAGCATAATTATAAATATTCTATTCATACCCAACTCCGCAGAATGCCATTACGCAAATGTTTTGAAAATCGTGAATAAAGAAATATAATTATGCAAATCTATTCAGAAGCGCTGTCAGATCCAATTCAATGTGCTTTGCCCTTTCCTGTCCAGTCTGTAAGGCATAAATAAGTCTTAAAACTGTATGCCACTTAGGATTACATTTACAAACCAAGTCTACCTGTCAGCATAACATTTATAACCAAGTCTACCTGTCAGCTTAACATTTAGAACCAAGTCTACATGTCAGCATAACATTTAGAACCAAGTCTACATGTCAGCAGCACATTTAGAACCAAGTCTACCTGTCAGAATATTTAGAACAAAGTCTACTTGTCAGCATAACATTTAGAACCAAGTCTACCTGTCAGCATAACATTTACAACCAAGTCTACCTGTCAGCATAACATTTACAACCAAGTCTACCTGTCAGCATAACATTTACAACCAAGTCTACCTGTCAGCATAACATTTACAACCAAGTCTACATGTCAGCACTGTGCTGAAGTGAACACGCTACAACTGCGCTGAAGTGAACACACTACCACTGCACTGAAGTGAACACACTACCACTGTGCTGAAGTGAACATGCTACGAATGCGCTGAAGTGACCGCTACCACTGCGCTGAAGTGACCGCTGCCACTGTGCTGAAGTGAACACGCTACCACTGTGAACATGCTACCACTGTGCTGAAGTGAACACGCTAGCACTGAGCTGAAGTGACCGCTGCCACTGTGCTGAAGTGAACACGCTACAACTGTGAACATGTTACCACTGTGCTGAAGTGACCATGCTAGCACTGTGAACATGCTACCACTGCGCTGAAGTGAACACGATAGCACTGCGCTGAAGTGACCGCTGCCACTGTGCTGAAGTGAACATGATACCACTGTGCTGAAGTGACCACGCTATCACTGCGCTAAAATGAACCGTTGACGAAATATACAATTGGCAGTAATCTGGGCGTTAGGGCTAAATTTGATCTTCAATTGAAGAGTATTCTACTGTTCAGCTTTAGTTTACGGCTACCTGTTTTGTGGAATTACTGCCGCTATCCCTAACCCTAAAGCGGAAGATAGATAGATAGATTAAATTGTCGTTAATATGCAACATGTCTCTGTATAACAGAGGTCTAGACCAGACTCACATTTTGCACCGTAGTTCTAAAGATATGCATTCATTAAATTAATGAACATAGGATATCAACAGATAAATTGAAGTCGTGTTAGCGCAGTGGTAACAGCAATTTAAACATTTGTTCTGTTGCTGACCATGCATTATCTGTTGCTGACAGTGACAGAAGAACATTTAATTCCATGGTAATTACGAAGTGACACATGTTCTCGTTTTTACAAATAATTAAAGACATACTATGAGATTAAAACGAATAGCCGTAAACATTTTCAATTTAAAGCGCAACAGTAAAAAAACAGGGAAAACTTTACGATACCTTCGAAAGCAGTCATTTTGCCGATGACATGAAATCAATAAGCCACCAATTCGAATTCTTATATTTTGAAATCAATGCTACTAATTTTGACTAATATAGTTTGTTAATCTTTGTAGTAATCATAAATTAATTAAATGTTTAATACAGCTGAACAAATTGCTGAAAATATACACTTTACTCCATTCGAATCTTATAATACGGTAGCTTTACAACCGGCGTGTAAGTAAGTTCAAGGTTGCAGCTGTTTACATTAATTTTAACAAGTGTTCTAGGTATCTGGATATCTTTAGATATTTCATGTCATCGTTGCCAAACAAATAAGTTTGAGTATAATGAGTGGAACAGCTAAATCTTCGGTGTTTATGGTATGCTTTTCTTTGCTCAATTTTATCCCTTTCTCAGAAAGTTTCTGACTGAGACCAACGATATCATCGGCTGTCGGACACTTCGACCCCAAGACATCATGACATGTCGACACCAAAATCCTAAGACAACTCGACCGCCATACAGATCGGCCCTCAAAAGCAGTACTACTTCTTAACTTTCTAGGTTTTAACTAAAGTAGTTTTATAATATAAACTAGTGGGAAAGCCAATAAATGGTTGAAGTCAAGATCAATTATTACTGAAATAGACATCATAGAAGCAATAGGACTACATCCCCGCGATACCAGCAAGGGGTTTGACATCTAAGAATGATTAAGAGGATATTTGTTTGTTTTAATGAATGATCAAATTGTATTTCACCGAATGAACAGCATTATATCACGAATGGCGCAAGATTCACCCAAATCCTCCCCAAATCCTCATTTCCCCCCCAAATCCTCATGTAATGAATAAGTTATCCAATTAATATGTCTCAAAACCTTTTAATATGGTTCTTAAGAAGTTATTGAACCCGATTTGAAGACGTTTTTATGTTAAAAAGAGTCTTATTTCAATGTTTTAATTTAACTTCGGCATTCTAGCAGCCAAGGGAGATAATCCAAAATAAATTATGAGATAAATGCAAGGGAGATAAATGTTGTTTGACCCATTTTGGTCAATTGAAACATGCAAGTTATTTACCATTCCAAATGTGTATAATACTATTCATCTGTTTTTTATCTCAATCAATCAACCAACCAACCTCAGCACATATATATAGCTTTAAAATATGAACACGTCCGTAAATGTGAAGTGGCTATGCAGTACCTGTGGGCTGTGGGGACCGATATGCAGCAAGTTCTAGCTCATTTGTTTGGGTGGTGGTTGGGAGCCAGCGAAGGGTAATTTAACGATCGGTGTTCATCCTTACCGGAATGCCGACCTACATGGTTTGGCCCTCATGTACCGTTTTGGCTCCCTGGTAGTTGAGAGCTAAATCTTATTATGCTCCATTAAAAAAGAATAAGATCTGTACAGATCATATTGCTTTAGGGGCTGGAGCTAAGTGACTCTGGTGTAGTATGGACCTGGCACCAGGTCAGGATATTCTAATTTCAGGACTGAATATATATAGTTCTGTAAATATTGAGTTCTGATTTTGGGAATTTCCCTCATTGTGGACAGGTTGAATACGGGCAGTTTATACGCCTTTAAACACCAATAATCAATCAATCAATCTACCCCATGTGTTGCCCATGACTAGTCCCAACCAGGTCACACGTTTGTTTCTGCTTTTACCAGGTATATTCCGGTCTGTGTATGACCATACTGTTGAATCATTATTATAAAAATTAACAGTTTTAGAAGATTGAGAGAAAATGACAAGATACATACATGATAGTTTAATACATTTAATATTAAGCACATTTTAAGCACCGACCGACCGACCGACAGGCCGACTCCTATATATCCCCTCAAACTTTGTTTGTGGGGGTATAACAATACAATTAAAGTATGACACAACAAATATTGCTCGACATAAAACAATAATACAAGCAATACTGAGAACTTCCGCACAGTCTGATCTGTGCTTACACTGTTCGCTAGCCATTAGTGACATCACCAATACCTTGGACGTAGGTGCACGGTCATTATTCACTACCGTTATTAGCAGCGATTAATGTTGGGTGTTCACGAGATATCCATGTATACGAAACGAAGTATGTGATGAATGTTTATATGTAATGTGGATTTATATGTTTAATAATTTTTTCTTCCGCAATTCTGATTGGCCGAACTGTTAATGCATTAAACGCTCCCTACTTGGTTATTGGAACAGTACTTTATCTATGGACATTAGTCCATTCTGCTTTCTGGCGTTTTCTTTGTCCTGGCTTTTTGCCTGCAGTCACTTTTGGTCGAATAATTTTAAAGTTTGCACTACTGGCTTGTATTAATTTGGAATTGACTGAACGCAATTGCGTATTTTTAATGGGTGCTTTCAAAAATTTCCATAATAGTTTTATCTTTTTCTGCCTGTGTCTTGGCATGCCAATCATCGGCCGAAATTGCGTGAGCACTGTCTACAAGTTTGAAATTTCCAGCGCCATACATTGCTCGTCGCAGGTCAATTATTTGCATTGTTGACACACTTGAAATACGATCAACCAGTTCCAGAACTTTGTGCTGATTCCATTCAGCGACTTGTTTTAATCTATTGTTAATTGATTCTGAATTATTGTTTGTCCACAATTTCGTAATTTCGTTATTTTTCAGCGGCCCATAAACCCATTTTCGAATATTTTTTTCCAAATATCTTTCCCAATAAATGCCAAATTTCGGATAACAATGAAAATAGATTGAAATATCGTCTACTCGTTTAGAGTAGTCGATATTATTTTGGCTGAAAACAATGCCGTCGTCTCTATTGAATGTATGATAATTTCTCTGTCTTTTTCATTTGACCCATGTTTTTCTAGATATCGCCGAATGTTATCTTTGAGATGTTTCGTGCAAAGAAGGAATGTACTGTTGCTAAAGTTGTCGTGTAATGTGTTCGTCATAGCCTTTTCCTCGTCGCTTCCAATTGTCAATTTTTCATTGCCTAGACTGTCCCAAAGATGAGAAAAAAATTTACTGTATGTTGACTGTTCCCCATCCCAGTGAATAAGACTGGGTCCTAACATTATTGGATACATATTTGTTTTTCGACTAATTACCGATCTATTTTTATATGAAAATGAAGTTACAAAAAATTTCCCCAGATTAAATGTCCTGTCGACCCCCAAAATACTCCCGTTATTCCCAATGCAATTTTTTTTTAGATCGGTAAGTTGCTCATCAGAATAGACTATGACGGCGGGTTGCTTGTTTTTTGTGAGTGTTACTTCCTGAACATATGGTTTTGTGTGTATGCATGCAATAACATCTAAAATATCGGCTGCTAGATTTCTGTGTGTAGTGTGGGGTGTTTGTTTTTTTTGCTTTCCCTGTATATTTTGTCCTGAACTTGTCTGCTACTTTTAGGTGCAAGCCTACTGTCATCCAAAAACATATCGTAAACAATCTCGGTTGCTTTTTTATTACCTGCGCGCTCAACAGCCCTTTTAAGAATTAATGGATCGGTCCGTGTATATGGTTCCCCAGACTTTGAATTACCATGAGCTATATTATTTTTATTATCCTTAATGCCACAATATTCTATTACTGATATGTTTCGGATGTGTGAATGTGTAGCGGGTGCGCTCGTAATCTTTGTTATTCTCCGTTTATATTTATTATTTTGTTTAAGTTTAGCGTAATATCTGTGAAGTGTGATTATATTTGTTGGTTGTGGATTGTATGGATTCTATGGAATGTATTGTAATATTTTTTTTGTGATTTTCTTCCGACAGTATTCCTCATTTTTCTTGTAAACACACGACATTGTATCACCATTAATCAAAAACGTCTGATTGACTGTAGTGCCTGCATCAGTATCCCAGACACCACAGTCGTCTACAAAGTCTGATATCTCATTTACGATACAGAATGCGTCATTTTTTTGTCCGTTTGGAATGCATTCTAACGTTGTGTCGCATTTCATTATGTTTTTTAATATTTCTTGATTGGTCATGAAACGCCCTTTTCCTGGTGCATGTGAACATTCGTGAGGAAGTTTATCTGTGTTTGATATTATTTTCACTAACAGTTTCAATGTCTGCTGGCAAGCACTCCAAATCGTTTCTTACACTCACTTCACTAATCTCGGAAATGGAGAATGCGCTCTTGAGTGGTGTTGGCGGGATGAATCTGGCGCGTTTTTCCTGTTTGTCGGTGAATGGGGATCGGCAGCGCGATGACACATTTCCGTCATCACAATCTGACAAGCAGTCGAAACTATTTCCGTCATCACAATCTGACAAGCAATCGAAACTATTTCGAGTGCTTGTCTCCATAATGTCCGAAGTGAATGATTGAGACGTCGACGTACGACGTCTCGTCGGCTGTATCCATCCGGTTTCTGTTGGTGGCGGTGATGATGGCAGTGAAGACGGAGACGGAAAAGACGACGATGCCGGAAGTGACGATGGAGACAGAAGAGACGGTGATAAAGACGGCGATGCCGGAAGTGACGACGGAGACGGAAGAACCGACGATGATGGAATGGACGACGACGGAAGAGACGACGATGGCGGAAGTGATGACGGCGGTGACAGTCGTCGTTTCCGGGTCTGCATCGATGTCTTGGCACGGACATCGTGTACTGCAGTGAAGTGATTGACACTGTAGAAGATACCTGGCGTCGGGACTTTTCCAATGGCATGCCACAGTATGTATAGTGGTGTTGTTTCTTCTGAGACAAATTGTGGGTAATATAAGCAGTTCATTGCTTGGTGTGATTCCATGTCTTTGGACGCCGGATATAGAATTCGGATCGGGCACTTCACGTCGGTAAGTGCGACGATGGTCCATCCGGAAGAAAATTTTCCGATAATAGCTGAATCCATTGTTGATTTTTCGTAGCTGGAGCACATTCTGTATATGCTTGCGTCGTGGATGGCGCATGTAAACAGTCCTGTTCATGACCAGATTGACACATGTCAAGTACCGTAGTCTTACAGACATTGTTTCGTTCCCCACTAGCAATATGCTCACGGCGTTGAACAGACAATCGCCGTCGCCTGTCGTCCGTAACCACATGTATCTAAATAAGCATTCAATACAGATATTTTCTACATATTAAAAGATAACTAGTGTAAGTTAGTTAGGGGTTGATCTCCCATGCAACTGTAATATAAATGTAATGCATTTTTAAAATATATGTCAATCATTAGTCAGTTAAAGGTACATGCCCACGCAGTGGGTTATAATATAGTGATACAGATATTTGTGTATGTTCTGTACGTATGGCATTTTCTGGCAAAATAAACATTCATTCACCATTACCACACGTATTGATTGGCAGTAGTATACATTTTAATTAGACGAACATTTTCACACTGATATGAGGGGCGATAACCGTGTTTCCTTAAAATGTTAACGGACATTACTATTTATTCTCCGTATTTATTTGTGATGTGCAATGATCATACTTTATAATCTGTCGAAAATATCATTTTTTCAGGTGACACATTTCATTAGTAAAAATAATTAAAAAATATAATGCCTCATTTGCATGTGAAAATAGCCTGATAACAACGCGCGTCACGTCACTATCAGTAAAATAAATATTACTAAATGATTATATCTGTTTTCCGGGCACTTATAATTTTCAGAACTGGTGGAATAGTGACACAATTAAACACTTATTTCATTCCTATAAAGAACATTTTGTGCAACTTGTTTACATCTTGTCATCTGTAATGCGCCCCCAATACATGAAAACTAAATATTTATTTGCGTGACAAGTTTTTTTTGTCCTACATTTCAATGACTCGATAACGAACGGTGTAGGCCCTGATCATATTATGGACTACGTTGGTCGTTGACGTAATAAAGCTACATACACAAAATATGTACAGGAGAAAACGTGACTCCATAGAGAACATTGTAGGTCCTGGGCCCAACGTTATGAAACTGTGCTCAAATCTCAGACTCACAAGCAAGCATTTTGATTGGTTGATACTGAGCATATGCCCAGTATCAGACAATCAGTTTGCTTGAGTCTTAAGATTGTTAAAAAGTTGTATAACCTCGGCCCCATATCATACTGTGTACATGTAGATAGGCAGGATTTGCTGGGACTACACTGGTCGGTGAAGACCCGTTTTATATAAATATAATTATGTACAAATTGTTTGTTATATAAACACACCAGAATTTCTATAAACGTAATTCCGTTTTAAAAAATATGATTTTCTGGGACTACACTGGCCGGTGAAGTCCACATCATACTGCAAGCTCCGTAGTATTTTAGTGACTACGTTGATCAATGTTACATAAACCACATGTGTGCAAAAAATGTCGAATCCATAAAGAGCATTAATTGTAGATACTGATCATACTGCGACTCAGCAAGGTTACGCACAAATGAGGATACCACCATACTTTTCAAATATCCTTGGTTTGTATCGTCAAACATTTTATATTTTAATATTTGATGTATTTTACAGTATCAGATTTTCGGTGCTTATCTGGACCATGTTGTGTAAGTCAGTATATTCACAGAGACATAAATGTCTCTGGTATATTCCAACTGACCACAGTGGACCACCTATAGAGCGAACTAATACCGATTATACCGCCCATTGCAGGTGACACATATTGCCATGTAATTAATGGAGTTATATGTTATGCAAACACAAATCATCACGAATCAGTCGGGCACTTAATATGATGTTTTAACTACTGAAAAACATATTTGTATTTTGAAAAATACCACCGTATACGTACACCAGCTATAGGGCAATATGTGTTTCTGATCATTCACTTATTATTGATATATATATATATATACAATACAATGTATAGGTCCCGAAAATCTGTTTGAACATTTGACAGTTTTTGTAAATTACATCGAAAATAGGCGAAATTCCCAGAGCAAATACGGAATTCGACATTTGCTCTGAAAATTACGCCGACTTTCGATCTACGTAAATAATAAATGCTAGTTATGGACAAATATGTAGATGCGATAGGCAAATGTAATATTTTGGTGAAAATCTGAAATGCGATCAGCCACTTCATCGCATGTGCTTATGCAAGCCAGCGCATGAGATAACTATGGCTTATTGCATGAGATTTTAAGCCGAAAACTATTTTTAAAATTGTGTTGAAAATGGTGATATTACTCGTAAATGATAACTTGTAGGCTTTAGAAAAAATCAAAGCAGATGTGAAATGTGCGGTGAACATACATACCTCTTCTAGACGATCAATGCCTGCCAGGTAGTCAAACGCCGTTCCATCAACAGTCCGACAGGATTGGCAGATGTTACCTCCTTCCACGTCTGACCAGCTTTGGATACCGTTTTTTACAAGTCCTTCACACTTAGCATGGAACCACATGCTGCAAGTTCCACACATTAGACAGTCACTGAAGCAATTGCTTCTACAGACACCACATGGGTAACGACCGGACCGTTGACGACTAGCCATAATTCCAAATTGAAATCTGATTTAATCACTTTTAATTAGCAACACGAGTGTAACACACCAACTACAAGTAAAAACACTTATTGACGCAATAACGGAAATCTAGAAAACTAGAAGGACAGAGTAACAGAATCATGCCATACTTATACCCTCAAAACTTCTCTAGCTACTCACAATTATCACCAATTACTGATAATAATAGCCGTTTTATTTTCAATTAATTTGATCTGAATACAAGGCGATCAAAGACTAATCGCTAATGTAATTATTAATCACGTACGACATGATTATCAACTGGGGCATGTACACAATAATGACGATGTGAAATATTATTCATCAAACGGAACGTTTAACTTTTAACTTTCCGCAAATTGGGTGTGAAATATTTTGGCAAACATGCATTTACTGCTAATGTCTTATTGTTACAAAAAACAACAACATTGGATGATTTAAAACTTATAGATATATGTTTTACGAACTTAATATAAATGTGTTTTAATTGCATGTTCAACCCGGTACTGTATTATAATGATTGAATTATATCATTATTATTATTATAGAATAAACGGGACCAAAATGTTTCAAATGTACATCCGCAGATTTTGATATTTTTTTCTTCATTTCTCGCCCAAAGTGTATGCTGTGATCACCATTTCAAGTATCTCGTCGAGACGGTTCTGATCAGTTGAACGGTCATTGGAGGAGAAATAGGGAGATCATTTGTATAATTTACTATCAAAAATGTGACAAAGCTGGACGGACAGACAGTCACAAACAATAACCACTTTAGTACGACCTTAGATGTTGATATATAATATGCCGTTAAACAAACAAACATTTATATAGGGACATATATACAAGAAAGACAATTCTGAAAATTAAGACCATTTATATTGGCCACCCATGACATTTTCTGGCGAGCTTCGTTTTAATATCACGTTCTTAGGCAAACTCATTGCATCAGCCAGGTACCTGAAAATAGTATTATTCAATGATTAGTAACAATTTAAGCTGGTATTTACATCACAAAGTGAGTAATTAAGACGATTTGGGGAAGATCTGGGGATGATTTGCTGCATATCGGGCGCGGATCCAGGATTTCGGGTTTGGGGGGGGGCGTAACTATTTTGCAATACTTGACTATATTATCGAACGCGCTAGGGGGGTCCGGGGGCATTTGGAGCAAACAAAACCCCAATAAACAATAAATTCACAACGCGAACGTAGAAACGTGCCTTTTAACTTGTAAACAATCTTAACTTGTAGACGGACCCCGCCCCCCCCTGAATCCGCCCTTGCGTACTGCATAGACACTTGCCATTTACGGACGTGCTCATATTTTCAAGCTATATGGGTCAAACAACATTTATCTCCCTTGAATTTATCTCATAATTTATTTTGGATGATCTCCCTTGGCTGCTAGAATGCCGAAGTTAAATTAAAACATCGAAATAAGACTCTTTTTAACATAAAAACGTCTTCAAATCGGGTTCAATAACTTCTTAAGAACCATATTAAAAGGTTTTGAGACATATTAATTGGATAACTTATTCATTACAGGAGGATTTGGGGGGAAAATGAGGATTTGGGTGAATCGTGCGCCCGTTGCTGACTACATATATATGCATAAATAAAATATTATTCGATCATTCACTTAAGCAAACAATGGCTGAAAACGATGCAACCATGCGTAAAATGGCGCTAGGACGTCGTGTTTAGACTGACAGCTCGAGTCTGAAAACGTTCATGATGACAACATTTCAACATGCAGCAGCTAGATACCACACTTGCAAGGCAGTGTGAACTGAAAGTGTGTTATTCCATTGATATTATTTAAATAGGAACAAGAGACAACTGGCTATCCGCTTAGGTCGACTAAGCCTGCCTAGGAAAACATGTCTAGGTCCCCTCATGGGGTTTGAAATAAAGGGAACATACATACATAGTGTCGAATGTTCCGCCCAATATCTTTTGTCCCAAGAGAATAAGATACCAAAACATTTCCACGTACAAGGTTCTCCAATTTACATCCTTTTATTTTATGCGTATACATCCATTAATTACATATATACACTTGTACATGTTAACATTAAATATGTATCAATGGTGTAGCTGTATCTACATTGTATGTCAAAATCACATAATTTCTTTGCGAACAAATGTTCAATAGTATGTTGTTTGCCTGTGGACTGCTTTTATATTATGCATTTGTCTGTCAGTTCAAGCATGTCTTGAGCTGGGGCAAGGACGCGATCATCCTGTTGCAATGCGAATTCACGTATATTGCACAGCATTGTCTGTATTGCGCTGTATGTAAGAGATGAGGGTTTGCAAACACTGGCCAAACATAGGCAATGTATACATCTCAAGTTTAATGGGATTACCATTGAACACAAATACCTGTAAAAGTCCATTCAATAGATGACCACACATTGTAAGGTGATAATTGGCGTAACTCAACTTACCTTAGAACCAGATATTTGGATTGTCCCAATTTTGTAATTTGGGTTAGTCAGGTTGAAAATACATGCAATGTGCTAAATGGGACCACAAAACAATATAGTTGTACAGGTAAGGCAGGTGTCAGTACAACAAGGTTTTGCTTATATGAATTATATAGTAAAATTGCCGGGACCGACAGATAATGTCAGTTAACACAGTTTGTCGTTGTAGTCAGTTGTCGATATAGACTGTTTACACTGTACAAGAAGCTTTATTTAACAAGTAGCATAGGATCACATTTACAAGAACAAATAACATTACATAATGATCTATTATTAACATTTCCCAGCTTTCATGCAGTTTATTTATACAATAATCGAGATTCTGTTTACACGCACGTAATACAGATAAACATGTTATTTTTCTCGGCATATATATTTCCAGCAGTACAAAATTTGATGAAAAATGATCTATTTCCCTAGCAATGGCAAGAGCCTCAGCTCACTGCAGTAAGTAATGGATGGCCTAGGCGTCATGAAATGAGTCATTCATCAAAATATATGGTACCATAACTAGTTACAGTTCTTCGTCTGGTTGGTTAACCCATTTCATACCGTTCAAACAATATTTGCAAAGAACATAGAGCCATATCAACCACCACAGAATGTGCCGTCTGATCAGGCTCTATGCTGTTTGCTATTCAGATGATCTTGCTAAGACACTTGGCTATGTAGCAAACAACATAGATCTTGATCAGCATGCAGCAAAAGCCTTTAAATATATCCAGAATTAAATTGGTTAATTATCTATCTATGACTCACTTCACTGATATTGTATTCACTTCAGAAACAACTGAAAGAGATGATATTCATTTGTGGCACCGGCATTTCCGTGTTTGGAGGTTTCTCTCTATACACAGGAAATGAGAAGTTTTATCGAAAGGTTGCTATGAATTGTGTCCGCTTCCTGGATCCAGAAATGTCTCACAACCTGGCCCTGTTCATGGCCAAACACAAACTGATACCAGTGTCCGGAAAACCTGATCCACCTTCGTTGGTATGATAATATTTTTAATACCGGTAGGCCGGGATAAGTTATTGTATGTTTGACGTCAACTTAAAAACAAGTATGGAATTGATGTGGCAAACAATTGTCACAAAGAACAAACATATGTCCAGTGCAACAGAACCTAATATTTAGTTTATACAAATTTATTTTAGTTCGATTGTGAAACAAGTTCTTACAGCTTATATTAATCACTCTCGAGACCTCATTCCTGATGGAATCCAGCGCCACGAGGGAGAGAGAAGAGGCAATGTGGAATTTAAATGCCTTGCCTAAGGGCACAATCGTAATGGCTCCAGTGTGGCTCGAACTCGGGGCTTTTCGCACCTGAAGCGAACGCGCTACCACTTACCACTGCACTATCTCATATTTACCACTAACACTGTGTATACTGATATAAATCACATAACAGTGCTGTCCCACATGCACATGTAGGTTACTCGAGATACATTGGAAATTATTTTATTGAAGGAACACTTGTTCTGTAATGGATAACATGCTTGTGATCTAATGTAAACTGATGTCACAATTTAGTATCCCAGCTGTAATGGCTTGCGACTTAGGCCCAAAAAGGACATTCCGCTTCACATATTCTTTATAAATATATACATGTAATGAGGAATCAATTAGTATTTAGCATTACATATTTGATTGATGTATAATTATTAAATTTAGAGATACAGTCAAACCTGTGTTAGTGGTCACCTCTATTAAGCAGCCAGCCTGCATTAAGCAGCCAGTTTCCTTATTCCCAATATGTTGTTTTATTATACATTTGACCTCTATTAAGCAGCCACCTGTGCTAAGCAGCCACTTTCTGTGATTCCCTTGACTGGCTGCTTAAGACAGGTTTGACTGTATGTTAAAATACATGTACAATGTATGGTAGGTAATGAATGGTTAATGATAGATTACATATTGAATGTAAGCATTTTTATATATACAGCATACAAAGGTATGGGACAGGGAATTTCCAAACCCTGTGGGTGTGGCAGCCGGGTTTGACAAGGATGCTGTAGCCGTGGATGGTATGTTGGCTACTGGGTTTGGTTTTGTCGAGGTTGGAAGTGTGACTCCTGAACCACAACCAGGAAATCCTAAACCTAGATTATTCAGACTATGGGAAGATAAAGCTGTCATAAACAGGTACTGCTGGTTATTAATTTTTACTATATAAGCTCTGCTTCCGTTTAGATCCTTTCCTATTCTTTGATTTTGTGTGCATGTATTGTCTTGTGAATGTATATTGTGGAATAAATATGTTTAAACCCAAACATGTGCCAAAAAAAAAAAGTTGTGCCAATATTTTCGCCAATTCACAAAATTTAGTGCCGTATTTCATTTTTGTCGCCATTGGCGATGGATAGCAGGGACCCTGATGAGATGTTTGTGAGTAACTCAGTAAGTGTGGTTGCTGCTATATTGTGCTTATTTTCTAGGTTTGGATTTAACAGTGAAGGGCATGATGCTGTCAGAGACAGATTAAAGGAAAGGAATTCAGTTCAACAAGGTATAAATAACAGTATTGGAAAGCACAGTGATTGTGATATGACTTTAGCGTGGGAACACGTGTTGATATATTTTGCCTTGTCCGTCATATACATATATTTATTCAACACCCAAACCATTAAACCGTATTGAGTTTCTGGTAATATCAACGACGTAGTAATAAAGTGAAAAATCAACAGACTGGAACCCAGGTTAACCCATTCAACACCCAGTAACTTGACATGGACTGGTCCATGATATTTTTAGACCAATAAATTAATAACAAAATTACATTTGGATCAGTTCATTTATCAAAATGGGTAAAAAAAAATTCTAAGAATAGTTATATTACTTGAAAAAAGTGCAGATCCTGATGAGACGGCTCGTCACGAGCCGGCTCATCTGGATCTACACTTTTTTGTAAGCCAATTTAGAGGTCTGTGGTGTTGAAAGGATTAATATGCCTTTATAAATAAGTTGATATCAGGGCTCATTCTGCTGGGGCGAAATAGTCGCCCTAGGAACCCTGACATCACCCTCTGGGGACCCCACTTCTCCTTAAAAACAAATTATTTTACAATTTTCATACAAAATATTGTCCAGTAAGATATACTGGCCCATTATAAAGCACTCCTTCTATTCAAATATTGTATTTAATGGTCATACATGTACTTGTCATGATGTTCATTGTTGATTTTTAAAATAAAATTTACAATTTTCATACACAATTTTGGCCGGTAAGATTATTATAAAGCACTCCTATTAAAATATTGTATTTAATGGTCATACTGTGCAATTTTTACCATATTTTGTATAAGGACGAGATCGCGTGCTTTCTCACTTCTCCCAAACATTCTAACACAATTTAAGGGTGCAATCGTGCGCTGTCTCACTTCTCACCAATATTATGACCTAGAATGAGCTCTGACAGTAGGGAAATGTCGTTTGTTCAATATACACTGAAACCTGCATTAACCAGCCAGCCAATAGAATGACAACAATTGGCTGTAGAGATTACTGCTAAATCAAGGTTAATTGTTAAACAAATCTCCACACTGTGATTCTGGTAGATAGCTGACTGCTGAATAGAGGTTGGCTGCTAAATGGAGTGACCACTACCACAGGCTTAACTGTGGTAAAACCTACAGTAAAACCTAATCTAATTGGGCAAATAGTAGGATAACGTCGTTGGTCTAAGATAGGCAACAAATCCCATGTGGTTTAGAAATATGGCTGGTGACATGCGGAAAGCAACACTCGTACATTTCTCCAATTAGTTGGCTGATGATGTTTACAGTCAACCTTGTGTTAGTGGTCACCTGTATTAAGCAGCCAACCTGTATTAAGCAGCCAGTTTCCAGATTCCCAATATGCTGTTTTATTATACATTTGACCTCTATTAAGCAGCCACCGGTTCTAAGCAGCCACTTTCTGAGATTCCCTTGGCTGGCTGCTTAAGACAGGTTTGACTGTATTGTTTAACATAGAACAAAATTACAGTATTTAGCTATATGATGTCATGTGTCGTCGGCCGTATGTAAAGATGCAAAGAAAACGTATTATTTTCACAGCTGTGAACTTTTGCAGTTAATAATTAATTGGTAATTTCGTAACGTGAGATTGTTATTATATTTTTTGTTTACTTTTTCTAGATGATGATTATGTTGCTTATATTTGTGAAGAACGTAATTTGTTAAGTATAAATTTCTGGACGGACACAACGGGTCCTGACACACCAACACACAGTGTGAAACAAAGTAAGATAACAATGCTCGTAAATGTCTCGACTTTACTGTGCAGATTTGAAGCGTTTGTTTTAGTGTGACTTGAAGTGGGATGCACATAGAATAATACATATATACACAGATCATTCTAGAGGGTGATGTGGGCGAAATAGTCGCCATAGAGACCCTGACTTCTCTCCCTAAAAAATCTATATATTTTTTAATTATTTTTTTTACAATTTTCATACACAATTTTGTCCAGTAAGATACACTGGCCCATTATAAAGCACTCCTTCTATTCAAATGTTGAATTACTGGTCATACTGTGCATTTTAACCATATTTTGCTAAAATTTAATAAATAACACCATTTAAGAACGCGATTGCGCGTTTTCTCACTTCTCCCAAAAATTCTGACCTAGAATGAACCCTGATATATACTTGTACTGGTGTTGGAAGATCTGCATTTATTCTTTGCCTTTCCATTGAAATATAGAAATTTATCAGTGAAATAAAACGTTATTCCACTGGTTGAAAACAGTAGAATAACACAATTTATTTCTCACGGTTTCCAACCACTGCAGTTTGAAATATTGTCTGCGTCAATGGATTCGGATTCCAGCCGCCATTGACAGCTACTATGTAGTTACATACATTACGATACATGACATTTAGCGCCATTTAGCACATGGTTATATCGTTTTCTATCATAAAAACACCTCCAGCATAAAATAAAAAGAACATTTGTTTATTTAAGTGAATGATGGAATTATGTTTCACAGATTCACATTTTTTACATGCACTAACTAGTGCAACTCATGATAATAATGCTTTCATTGTTCCCTTCAGTGAAGTATAGCCTGATCATTAGCATACATCCTCTGTATATTGGTTTGGAAATATAGCGCTTTATTTAGATACCTCATTAACCTGCACTGAGCACTATTGTGGTGCTGACCCTACTCACGCTGACCCTACTCATGCTGACCCTACTCACACTGACCCTACTCACACTGACCCTACTCATGCTGACCCTACTCATGCTGATCCTACTCACGCTGACCCTACTCACACTGACCCTACTCATGCTGACCCTACTCATGCTGATCCTACTCACACTGACCCTACTCATGCTGACCCTACTCACACTGACCCTACTCACACTGACCCTACTCATGCTGACCCTACTCATGCTGATCCTA
>CM026395.1:20518674-20585871 GCA_014843695.1 Archivesica marissinica | reverse complement strand
CTACTCACACTGATCCTACTCATGCTGACCCTACTCATGCTGACCCTACTCATGCTGACCCTACTCACACTGATCCTACTCATGCTGACCCTACTCACACTGATCCTACTCACACTGATCCTACTCATGCTGACCCTACTCACACTGACCCTACTCATGCTGATCCTACTCATGCTGACCCTACTCATGCTGATCCTACTCATGCTGATCCTACTCACATAAACCCTACTCACGCTGACCCAACTTATGAAAACCAGAGGCCCACTTTTCAATAAAATTTCATAACAGGTAAATTGAGACAAAAACTTGACCTCCTTTAAAGACGGACGTAACAATTCATTCATACGCACAATGTAGTTATACATCACCGATATATTCTGCAGAAAACAATACAGGCATTGTAGGAGTGAACTTGGGTAAGAACAAAGAGTCAGCCAATGCAGTGGAAGATTATGTAAAAGGTGTAGAGAAGTTTGGAGCATTAGCAGACTATCTCGTGATTAACGTATCCAGTCCCAACACGCCTGGGCTGAGAACCCTGCAGGGGAAACGAGAGTTGGAGGAGCTGGTGGCCAAGGTTTGTTATTTCACGTGTTTTTAGCTTGAATATTTTTCGGAATCTCTACACACACTACACCGCCTCTTACAATGAATCACCGTTACTGCGAAAACCGAAACAGATTTAAACTTTAGCGTGCGAAATGAGCGATAGGACGATTTGAATGAAATGTCTAGGAAAATACGAATAATATTACACATTAATTTTGTTACCTGCTCATTTCGCCTTGATGGGACGATTTGAATGAAATGTGACAAGCCCTACTTTCTAGGAAAAATAAGAAAAATATTACACATTTGTTATCTGCTCATTTCGCCTCGATGGGACGAGTTGAATGAAATGTCACGAGGCCTACTTTCTAGGAAAAATAAGAAAAATATTACACATTTGTTATCTGCTCATTTCGCCTCAATGGGACGATTTGAATGAAATGTCACAAGCCCTACTTTCCAGGAAAAATATTACACATTTTGTTATCTGCTCATTTCGCCTCGATGGGACGATTTGAATGAAATGTCACAAGCCATACATTCTAGGAAAAATAAGAAAAATATTACACATTTGTTATCTGCTCATTTCACCTCGATGGGACGAGTTGAATGAAATGTCACGAGACCTACTTTCTAGGAAAATAAGAAAAATATTACACATTTGTTATCTGCTCATTTCGCATCAATGGGACGATTTGAATGAAATGTCACAAGCCCTACTTTCTAGGAAAAATATTACACATTTTGTTATCTGCTCATTTCGCCTCGATGGGACGATTTGAATGAAATGTCACAAGCCCTACATTCTAGGAAAAATAAGAAAAATATTACACATTTGTTATCTGCTCATTTCGCCTCGATGGGACGAGTTGAATGAAATGTCACGAGGCCTACTTTCTAGGAAAAATATTACACATTTGTTATCTGCTCATTTCGCCTCGATGGCATGCTTTGAATGAAATGTCACGAGGACTACTTTCTAGGAAAAATAAGAAAAATATTAACACATTTGTTATCTGCTCATTTCGCCTCGATGGCATGCTTTGAATGAAATGTCACGAGGACTACTTTCTAGGAATTATACATTTGTTATCTGCTCAATTCGCCTCGATGTGACGATTTGAATGAAATGTCACGAGGACTACTTTCTAGGAAAATAAGAAAATTATTACACATTTGTTATCTGCTCATTTCGCCTACAGCTCACAATTAACACATTACTGGTTTTGAGCTTCACTTTCTTTGTCCCAATTTTTTCCTGATTTGTTCATTGCAAAATAACTCTGTAATCCGAAACCCAACTTTTCCTGGAAAAACAAGCAGTGATTCTGATAAACTGCACATGAATTAATTGTAAGTTTACCCAGTAAGCTGAACACACACACACTGTCTATAAATTGAAAGTTATTCGGTATTTCAGGTATCGAAACAAAGAAAAAATATACAGTCATCCAGAAAGCCTCCATTGTTGGTGAAAATATCACCCGACTTAACCATGCAAGATAAGAAGGATATATCTGATGTTGTTTTAAAAGAACCAGTAAGTTTATGTCGGTAGTTTGCATTCAACCATAGACTTGCATATAAGCAGGGATCATTCTAGAGGGCGATGTGGGCGAAATTGTCGCCCTAGGGACCCTGACTTCGCCCTTTAAAAAACATTTATTTTTGGGTTTTATGATTTTCAAACAAAATTGTGTCTAGTAAGATACACTGGCCCATTATAAAGCACTCCTTCTATTCAAATGTTGTATTTAATGGTCATACTGTGTATTTTAACCCTATTTATTTATTATTTTGTATATATACAGACTGTGTATCCATGATTTATATGATGGGTAAATGGCAGCCGTATGTATGGAGATTTACTAGCACGGGTATATATACAGACTGCGTATCCATGGTTTATATGATGGGTTAATGACAGCCGTATGTATGGAGATATACTAGCACGGGTATATATACAGGCTGCGTATCCATGGATTATATGGTGGGTAAATGACAGCCGTATGTATGGAGATATACTAGCACGGGTATATATACAGACTGTGTATCCATGGATTATATGATGGGTAAATGACAGCCGTATGTATGGAGATATACTAGCACGGGTATATATACAGACTGCGTATCCATGGATTATATGATGGGTAAATGACAGCCGTATGTATGGAGATATACTAGCACGGGTATATATACAGCCATGGATTATATGATGGGTAAATGGCAGCCGTATTTATGGAGTTTGTTTTTAACAATATCCCAATGAGCATCTTACTGATTCAGACTGGAAACCAAAGGCAGTCAATATTACCGAACATATTAACCGGTCAATATTATTTCTGAGGTGAATAGTAAATAATATTGACTGTTGGCCTCTGAGAAATTTGCATAAAGTAGTCACATGAGGTATAATAATTGAATATTATGATTGTTTCTAATCCATGTCATTATTTACAGGGTAGAGTAGACGGTCTGATAGTAACAAACACTACAGTATCTAGACCAGAGAGCTTACACAGTAACCATAGAGATGAAGCAGGGGGTCTCAGTGGGGAACCATTGAAAGATATAGCTACACAGACTGTAAAAGACATGTATATGTTAACTAAAGGTAGGGAAACATAGAGATGAGACTGGGGGTCTCAGTCACAGGAATTCGGCACGTTTGGGGGTACTAGTATATATATTTAAGTACAGGGATTCTACTCTGTGGGATGTCAGATTTCGCATCGATCAGTAAAATGGCCCTATCTGAAACAATTTTGTACAAATCTGTCCAAATATAACGCCTATCCCGAGTCTTTATATTGTTCTTCAAATAAAACACAACTTTAAGCTGCATGCATGTATACTTTGCAAACAATTGCCACAGACATTGGCCATAGCAGGTCACATTACATAAGTAATAGTTTAACCTTCAGCATGCTGTAGGTCGAAATTAGCAGATAACAAATGTGTAATATTTTTCTTATTTTCCTAGAAAGATATGTCAACATAGATTGTAAAATACATAAATAGTATAATATCAAGACATTCCCCATTAGAATGTTAAACTAACCACTCCCCCCGGTGTCTTGAAATCTGTATAGCATTTACAGAGTAAGTTCATGTTACTGATTGTTACTACGATCAGTGCACGACATTTGGCGAAAGCTGTTAAATATCTTAACTCGTCTGGAAAATTCTTAAGTATCCATTAACGATAGTTACCGTAGATAAACATACAGATGCGGGTCTCACTGAGAGATGCAAGATCGACTTATGTCCAGGAATATACGGTAGTAGAACAAGTGCGAGTCCCGGCTCCGACATCAAGTCCCGACTCCGACATCAAGTCCCGACTCCGACATCAAGTCAAGGCTCCGACATCAAGTCCCGACTCCGACATCAAGTCCCATCAAGTCCCGACTCCGACATCAAGTCCCGGCTCCGACATCAAGTCCCGACTCCGACATCAAGTCCCGACTCCAACATCAAGTCCCGGCTCCGACATCAAGTCCCGACTCCGACATCAAGTCCCGACTCCGACATCAAGTCCCGACTCCGACATCAAGTCAAGGCTCCGACATCAAGTCCCGACTCCGACATCAAGTCCCGACTCCGACATCAAGTCCCGACTCCGACATCAAGTCCCGACTCTGACATCAAGTCCCGACTCCGACATCAAGTCCCGACTCCGACATCAAGTCCCGACTCCGACATCAAGTCCCGACTCCGACATCAAGTCCCAACTCCGACATCAAGTCCCGGCTCCGACATCAAGTCCCGGCTCCAACATCAAGTCCCGACTCCGACATCAAGTCCCGGCTCCGACATCAAGTCCCATCAAGTCCCGACTCCAACATCAAGTCCCGACTCCGACATCAAGTCCCAGCTCCGACATCAAGTCCCGACTCCGATATCAAGTACCGACTCCGCCATCAAGTCCCGACTCCGACATCAAGTCCCGACTGACATCAAGTCCCAACTCTGACATCAAGTCCCGGCTCCGACATCAAGTCCCAACTCCGACATCAAGTCCCGGCTCCGACATCAAGTCCCGGCTCCGACATCAAGTCCCAGCTCCGACATCAAGTCCAGGCTCCGACATCAAGTCCTGACTCCGACATCAAGTCCAGGCTCCGACATCAAGTCAGTCCCATCAAGTCCTGACTCCGACATCAAGTCCCAACTCCGACATCAAGTCCCATCAAGTCCCGACTCCGACATCAAGTCCCGACTCCGACATCAAGTCCCGGCTCTGACATCAAGTCCCGACTCTGACATCAAGTCCCGGCTCCGACATCAAGTCCCGACTCCGACAGTGTTCTTCGTCGACAGCTTTCTTTATATTGCTGTTATAATATTTGTCAATAATTATAGAAAATACATTTGACGTTAAGATTTAATGTTCTTTCATTTTCAATTCAACAGGTACAATACCTATAATAGGAGTGGGTGGGGTAGCTAGCGGCCAGGACGCTTATGACAAGATACGGGCAGGAGCATCTTTAGTGCAGCTGTACTCGGCATTTGTATACCAAGGTCCTCCGGTAGTGAAGAGAATAAAGAGGGAACTCGGACAATTATTAGAGTAAATAATCAACCCAGTCACACATACAACCATTAACCTGCTGTAGGCAGTCATTTCCTACTTCAACCCAGTCACACATACAACCATTAACCTGCTGTAGGCAGTCATATCCTACTTCAACCCAGTCACACATACAACCATTAACCTGCTGTAGGCAGTCATTTCCTACTTCAACCCAGTCACACATACAACCATTAACCTGCTGTAGGCAGTCATATCCTACTTCAACCCAGTCACACATACAACCATTAACCTGCTGTCCTACTTCAACCCAGTCCCACATACCATTAACCTGCTGTAGGCAGTCATATCCTACTTCAACCCAGTCACACATACAACCATTAACCTGCTGTAGGCAGTTATATCCTACTTCAACCCAGTCACACATACAACCATTAACCTGCTGTAGGCAGTCATATCCTACTTCAACCCAGTCCCACATACAACCATTAACCTGCTGTAGGCAGTCATATCCTACTTCAACCCAGTCACACACATACAACCATTAACTTGCTGTAGGTAGTCATTTCTTACTTCAACCCAGTCCCACATACAACCATTAACCTGCTGTAGGCAGTCATATCCTACTTCAACCCAGTCACACATACAACCATTAACCTGCTGTAGGCAGTCATTTCCTACTTCAACCCAGTCACATATACAACCATTAACTTGCTGTAGGCAGTCATTTCCTACTTCAACCCAGTCACACATACAACCATTAACCTGCTGTAGGCAGTCATATCCTACTTCAACCCAGTCACACATACAACCATTAACCTGCTGTAGGCAGTCATATCCTACTTCAACCCAGTCACACATACAACCATTAACCTGCTGTAGACAGTCATTTCCTACTTCAACCCAGTCACACATACAACCATTAACCTGCTGTAGACAGTCATATCCTACTTCAACCCAGTCACACATAGACAGGGCTCATTCTAGGGGGTGACTGAGACGAAATAATCACTCTAGGGACCCCACTTCTCCCTAAAATAAATTCTTTTTATTTTCATAATTTTCATACAAAATATTGTCCAGTAAGATACACTGGCCCATTATAACACACTCGTATTCAAAATTGTCAAATTGTGACTTTTAACCCTATTTTGTTAACCTTTATTAAATGACACAATTTAAGGGTGCTGTCTCACTTCTCCCAGAAATGCTGACCTAGAATGAACCCTGCACATAGAACTACTAACCTTCAGCATGCTGTAGGTGAAATGAGCAGATAACAATGTGTAATAGTTTTCTTATTTTTCCTAGAAATTAGGGCTTGTTAAATTTCATTCAAATCTGTATAGGTAAGTCGTCGGGGCATCCTGCATCTCTCTGGCCACAATTACATCAGCTAACATCTGGCCACAATTACAACAGCTAACGTTTGGCCACAATTACACCAGCTAACATCTGGCCACAATTACATCAGCTAACATCTGGCCACAATTACATCAGCTAACATCTGGCCACAATTACAACAGCTAACATCTGGCCACAATTACATCAGCTAACATTTGGCCACAATTACATCAGCTAACATCTGGCCACAATTACATCAGCTAACATCTGGCCACAATTACAACAGCTAACATCTGGCCACAATTACATCAGCTAACATCTGGCCACAATTACAACAGCTAACATCTGGCCACAATTACATTAGCTAACATCTGGCCACAATTACATCAGCTAACATCTGGCCACAATTACATCAGCTAACATCTGGCCACAATTACATCAGCTAACATCTGGCCACAATTACATCAGCTAACATCTGGCCACAATTACATCAGCTAACATCTGACCACAATTACAACAGCTAACATCTGACCACAATTACATCAGCTAACATCTGGCCACAATTACATCAGCTAACATCTGGCCACAATTACATCAGCTAACATCTGACCACAATTACATCAGCTAACATCTGACCACAATTACATCAGCTAACATTTGGCCACAATTACATCAGCTAACATCTGACCACAATTACAACAGCTAACATTTGGCCACAATTACAACAGCTAACATCTGGCCACAATTACATCAGCTAACATCTGGCCACAATTACATCAGCTAACATCTGGCCACAATTACATCAGCTAACATCTGGCCACAATTACATCAGCTAACGTCATTCCACAATTACATCAGCTAACATTTGGCCACAATTACAACAGCTAACATCTGGCCACAATTACATCAGCTAACATCTGGCCACAATTACATCAGCTAACATCTGGCCACAATTACATCAGCTAACATCTGGCCACAATTACATCAGCTAACATCTGGCCACAATTACATCAGCTAACATCTGGCCACAATTACATCAACTAACATCTGGCCACAATTACAACAGCTAACATTTGGCCACAATTACATCAGCTAACATCTGGCCACAATTACATCAGTTAACATCTGGCCACAATTACATCAGCTAACATCTGGCCACAATTACATCAGCTAACATCTGGCCACAATTACATCAGCTAACATCTGGCCACAATTATATCAGCTAACATCTGGCCACAATTACAACAGCTAACATCTGACCACAATTACATCAGCTAGCATCTGGCCACAATTACATCAGCTAACATCTGGCTACAATTACATCAGCTAACATCTGACCACAATTACATCAGCTAACATCTGGCCACAATTACATCAGCTAACATCTGGCCACAATTACATCAGCTAACATCTGGCCACAATTACATCAGCTAACATTTGGCCACAATTACATCAGCTAACATCTGGCCACAATTACATCAGATAACATTTGGCCACAATTACATCAGTTAACATCTGGCCACAATTACATCAGCTAACATTTGGCCACAATTACATCAGCTAACATCTGGCCACAATTACAACAGCTAACATCTGACAACAATTACAACAGCTAACATCTGGCCACAATTACATCAGCTAACATTTGGCCACAATTACATCAGCTAACATTTGGCCACAATTACATCAGCTAACATCTGGCCACAATTACAACAGCTAACATTTGGCCACAATTACATCAGCTAACATCTCTTCTGAAACTGTTTTTGTCAATTTTGTCGAAATTTGGTATAGAGCTTTGGGACTACTAGTAGGTCAAACATGGCTACAATCTTTCCAATCCAAAATGGCCACCTTCTTCATAATATATTTTGAAGTTCTCGTGACGTGTGGGGACAATTTTGATAAAATTGTTTGAAGCAGAAGAGCAACTAATAGATAAAACAAGTCACGTCTGTCCGATCCAAAAAGCAGCCATCTTGGAAATACTAATTTTCGACTTTTCTACCTAAAAACCATTTTGTAATTTGTCAGGAAATTTTGAATATAGCATCTGGGTAATTAAAATACATGTATAATACTTACATATTTTTTTTTAGGGAGAAGTGGGGCCCCCAGAGGGCGATGTCTAAAATGATCCCTGTGTATTGCTGATCCGAAATCTACGATGACCATCATATTTTATTAGGGATGGAACCGAATATTCGAATACAAAAAAAAATATTTTCAGTTTTTGTTTTAATATTGGTTATTTCTAGTTATTTCAATCCATAAAGTCCACTGATTCGCACCTCGTGTTTGTTTAAGTGCACAAACGTGACCACCTGTTCCCAATCTCATGCGCCCTCGGGCGTCTTGACACTTTGTACAATGTGTTGTTTTAGAAGCATTAACTAAATCCATCTCAATAGTAGCCAATTTCACGAGGTGTAAAATACACACGTGTACCGGCGAATAGAGGTCAGGTTGGAAAAAGTTAGGACTTGAAATATTCATCGGATATTATAATGCAATTTAGCCCCAACCCTACATTCTGGACTTGCAGTATTTCAGATGAATGACTCTGTGTCCATTCAATGATCCCCTTGTCGGTCTTGTACATTTCAGGAGAGATGGTTTTACCAATGTATCGAAGGCAGTTGGAGCGGACGTTAAACTGGAGAGATGATCAAACTCAAATATTTATATACAGCTGTTTGAAGTCATAAGGAAGTTGACATGTGTGTTCAAAAACATAAGGTAGTTGGCATGTGTGTCTCAAAGTCATAAGGAAGTTGACATGTGTCTTAGGAAGTTGACATGTGTCTTATAGTCATAATGTAGTTGACATATGTCTTCAAAGACAATGAAAACAGAAGACAATAATCACAATATCTGATCATCTTCTTATAATGTCTTGGTGTGCAGCACATTCTACGTAAACTAAACACTAGGTGTGCAACACATTCTACGTAAACTAAACACTAGGTGTGCAACACATTCTACGTAAACTAAACACTAGGTGTGCAGCACATTCTACGTAAACTAAACACTAGGTGTGCAGCACATTCTACGTAAACTAAACACTAGGTGTGCAACACATTCTACGTAAACACATAATGGGGCTTTAGGTGTCTGAATGCTACTGATAATATCCACAGGGACATTTCCATGGTGATAACAACAAGTACAAGCATTGGTAGTGTATAGATCCACAACAATCATAGGAAATAAGTGTTATTATACATGCATATAGTCCGCTCTTCTGAACAAATTATGCAAACTACGCAAGATTAGCAGACTGGTTCATTAAAATCATGCCAACAAATATTCATTTTTTGGAAAATTATTCTTTCTTACTATTGTAATAATATTATTATTGTTATCCGTTGTTTTTCGAATGCAACTTTCAAATGGTTGTTCAGTCATGAAGTCCTGGTGCATTTATAAATTTTATATTTGTAGACTATACACACTTTTGTAAATCTCATTTATATGAATTTTTGGTTCAATTTTGAAAATAAAAACATGTAAATCATTCAGTTATATTATTAATTTATACAAATTTATATTAGCTCAATTGCGAAACAAGTTCTTTCAACTTATATTAATCACTCTCGAGACCTCATTTCTGATGGAATCCATCGCCATGAAGGAGAGAAGAGGCAATGTGGAATTTAAATGCCTTGCCTAATGGCACAATTGTAACGGCTCCAGCGGCGCTCATTATATTATTAGACTTTGTTGTTTCAGTACCTGATGCAGACAAGCCACATATTTAGTATTTATTATGTTCCTCATAACATTTCACTGCACTTTCACATCCTCATTCTCGAGTTTTCTAACACTTACAATTGTATCCATACCCAGCAGCTGATCAAACAGACGCAATGTACAATGCACAACATGTAGTTTACTCATCAATGGTTCCATCACCCGTTTATCTGCCAAACTACATGGCACCCCTCTCCTATCTATACCCCATACACGTCCACTGCAAGCTTGTTCTGCTAGGATAGTATTCAGTTCAATAAACCCTCGTTTACTTCCCGTTTCCATCTTTGTGTTCTCGTACAATTTCTTAACTACAGATACCAAAGTATCGTCCAGTATTTTACACATTAAAGAAAGATTTGGATCACGACATTTGGCAGTGAAATCCCGTAATAATTTAGCCAGCAGAATTTCAAATGATCCTCCACCTTCAATAATGCTAAGGGTTTCACCTTGATGATGTTTGGAATCCTGCAAAGTTTCACAACTGGTTTCATCCACCATGTCACCACTATCGTCTGCTGGATGCTGATCTTTTGTATCCTCTTGCAAATTTTCTGTAGCAAATGGCAGTGGTAAATGTTCAGATTTCTCCAAATCTATCTGCTGGATGTTACTGGTTGCATCTGACTTATCATTTTGATGTTTAAACTTTTCTGAAGCAGACGGCCAAATTATATGTTCTGTTTTCTCTAAATCTATACCAGGGATATCGTTTCTTGCTTCTGATATATGATCTTTATACTGTGCACAATTTTCTTGTGCAGATGGTAGCAAAGAATGTTCTGTTTTCTCTAAGTTAATACTGCTCACGTCTGATTCTAAGTTAATTCTGCTCACGTCTGATTCCAAGTTAATACTGCTCACGTCTGCTTCACCATCTTGATACAGATATTTCATGGTTGTTTCATGAAGGAAGCACATCCTTAGTGCATTAAGGCCCTTCTGAAGTGAAATAGCCAACTGGTCACATAATCCAACTGTTGGAGCACACACTACCAAATGTTTGAATGCATAAGACCCATCAATGAGCTTAAGCTGCGTAAACTGCTGTCCCCCAATAGTTAATTCATTTACTCCTGCTAAGCAAATAACGTTGGAGTCTTCGAGGCAATCATTAACGTTATGCACTGATAACTTTCCTGTTAAGAATTCTAGCAGTTCCACATCGACCTCTGCAGCATTGGCTATAACAGAGATATTGAAATGTCTAAATATGTCCACAGCATAGCCTGGTGCCCCTTCAGTACAAATGACCAGGCGTATTTGTTTTAAGGCACACTTCTGAGCAAAGTTTTCAACCACCTTTCTTCTGTTTTGTACAAAGTTTACCATTTGACCAGTTTGTGTTATAGAGATCGTTTCTTGCGCTTCCTCATCCGGATTGGCGCCGTCCAGTCTTGCACGTAAAATAACAGCCAACACATTACCAAGAGATGGAATGTTTTCACATTTCAACGTGAATGCCCTGTTAAGTAGAACTGGGTCTAAAACTGTACTTTCTCCATATGGCCTACTGGAGACTTTAACCGTCAAACTAAAGAACCTGTCGACTACAAACTTTAACGTGTCTGCTGAAGATTCAGATCTACCAACCTCCAGCAAACATGACATCAACAGATCAGCAAAATGACGACATAGTCTTGGATTATAATGGGGCACCAATACAGTTGTAAGAACACATTTCTGGACATCTCCTCTGTTCATTTTCTGAAACAAAGTTTTGGCCAATGTTTCACTATGCACATGTAATTTCCTGCACACCAGTGGAAGGACCTCGTCTATCATTATCCTGATATACCTCCTAGCACAAATAGTTCCTTGTTTCTCTAACACCTTTCTGTTTGATTTTAAATTTGTTCCGCCATGATAGAATTTACCGAGGGCTATTTGCTGCTGTAAATGTACGAGGTAATTTGCGAGATAGAGCAGGAACAGTTTACTGCCGTCCAGGGTATGAGAATGACAGCTCTTTAAAGCTCGGAAGACGAGCTGAGCGATCGGGTGAGACGGGTGAAGAGCCTCTATTATGGAGAATCCGTCGCTCGTCACTACAGCTTTTCCTGAAATACAGAGAAAATGTACAGTTAAACCTTGCACTAAACACCTGAATATATACAGTTAAACCTTGCACTAAAACATCTCCAAATAAATACAGTAAAACCTTGCACTAAACACCTCCCGAATATATACATGTACAGTCAAACCTTGCACTAAACACCTCTGAATATATACATGTACAGTCAAACCCTGCACTAAACACCACTGAATATGTACAGTCAAACCTTCCACTAAACACCTCTGAATATATACATGTACAGTCAAACCTTGCACTAAACACCTCTGAATATATACATGTACAGTCAAACCTTGCACTAAACACCTGAATATATACATATACAGTCAAACCTTGCTCTAAACACCTGAATATATACATGTACAGTCAAACCTTGCTCTAAACACCTGAATATATACATGTACAGTCAAACCTTGCTTTAAACACCTGAATATATACATGTAGTCAAACCTTGCTCTAAACACCTGAATATATACATGTACAGTCAAACCTTGCTATAAACACCTCCGAATATATACATGTACAGTCAAACCTTGCACTAAACACCTGAATATATACATGTACAGTCACCTTGTTGCACATAAACACCACTGAATATATACATGTACAGTCAAACCTTGCACTAAACACCTGAATATATACATGTACAGTCAAACCTTGCACTAAACACCTGAATATATACATGTACAGTCAAACCTTGCACTAAACACCTCTGAATATATACATGTACAGTCAAACCTTGCTCTAAACACCTCCGAATATATACATGTACAGTCAAACCTGGCACTAAACACCTCCCGAATATATACATGTACAGTCAAACCTTGCTCTAAACACCTCCGAATATATACAGTCAAACCTTGCTCTAAACACCTCCGAATATATACATGTACAGTCAAACCTTGCACTAAACACCTCCCGAATATATACATGTACAGTCAAACCTTGCACTAAACACCTCCGAATATATACATGTACAGTCAAACCTTGCTCTAAACACCTGAATATATACATGTACAGTCAAACCTTGCTCTAAACACCTGAATATATACATGTACAGTCAAACCTTGCTCTAAACACCTGAATATATACATGTAGTCAAACCTTGCTCTAAACACCTGAATATATACATGTACAGTCAAACCTTGCTCTAAACACCTCCGAATATATACATGTACAGTCAAACCTTGCACTAAACACCTCTGAATATATACATGTACAGTCAAACCTTGCACTAAACACCACTGAATATATACATGTACAGTCAAACCTTGCACTAAACACCTGAATATATTATATAAGTAACCAGTCAAACCTTGCTCTAAACACCACTGAATATATACATGTACAGTCAAACCTTGCTCTAAACACCACTGAATATATTATATACATGTACAGTCAAACCTTGCTCTAAACACCACTGAATATATACATGTACAGTCAAACCTTGCTCTAAAGTTTCTAAACACCACTGAATATATACATGTACAGTCAAACCTTGCTCTAAACACCACTGAATATATACATGTACAGTCAAACCTGCACTGAACACCACCTCTGAATATAATCAAACACTGCACTGAACACCACCAGATATCAATACATTTAACCTGCTAAGAGAGCACCTGTCACGTTACATAGCATTTGATGGTAGCAAAGAAATGTCCATCCTGCAGATAACTATTTTGGTGAACACGGGATGTTCCTCTCAAAAGTATGATACATATCCTATGCACTAATGTATAGTAAATCTGCAAGTTTATCCCAATCTAGGGGAAAGCCAAATAAGAAACCTGCATTAACTGTCCTTTCCTAAAGAAACCTGCATTAACTGTCCTTTCTTTTCTTGTGGAACAAAAATACATGTAAGAGAAAATATTTTACCAGTTTGTGAGGTAAGCAATGTTTGTGTGCACTGTGGGCCATAGAAGTCTGCAACCACCCTCTGTATTGAACACACAACGCTGGTTATTGTGGACAGATCCATGCATTGATCTACACTCATTGTGCGGTTAGAAATCAGCTATGATGCTGGCTCATTGTTCAAATCTGAAACTATAATGCATGTTGCAGAACTAGAAATTATTTTATAGAAAAATAAATTGAGACACATTTGTTTGTGGAGAAAATGTTGCTTTCAATACAACATACATTTGTATATCTAACCATGATCATTGACTCCACAAAATCAATATGGTCATCTACGACTGACTTCCCATGAATGAAGAACAACTAACATGGCTGCTTACCAAAGCGTGTGCCAAACAAAATATAAATACTCTGGACTTTATCAATGGAAAAGTCTGTACATGTTAGGGTAAAGGAATATAAGGCATATTTGGTAAGTTTAAAGTATTGGTAAGTTTGATGTATCCGTCAGTTTGATGTATCGTCAGTTTGATGTATCGTCAGTTTGATGTATCATCAGTTTGATGTATCGTCAGTTTGATGTATCATCAGTTTGATGTATCGTCAGTTTGATGTATCGTCAGTTTGATGTATATGTCAGTTTGATGTATACGTCAGTTTGATGTATATGTCAGTTTGATGTATCGTCAGTTTGATGTATATGTCAGTTTGATTCATATGTCAGTTTGATGTATATGTCAGTTTGATGTATCGTCAGTTTGATGTATCGTCAGTTTGATGTATATGTCAGTTTGATGTATCGTCAGTTTGGTGTATCGTCAGTTTGATGTATATGTTAGCTTGATCTATCGTCAGTTTGATGTATCGTCAGCTTGATCTATCGTCAGTTTGATGTATCGTCAGTTTGATGTATCGTCAGTTTGATGTATATGTCAGTTTGATGTATCGTCAGTTTGATGTATATGTCAGTTTGATGTATATGTCAGTTTGATGTATCGTCAGGTTGATGTATATGTCAGTTTGATGTATCGTCAGTTTGATGTATATGTCAGTTTGATGTATATGTCAGTTTGATGTATATGTCAGTTTGATGTATGTGTTTGTGTTATGTCAGTTTGATGTATGTGTTTGTGTTATGTCAGTTTGATGTATATGTCAGTTTGATGTATTGTGTTTGTGTTATGTCAGTTTGATGTATCGTCAGTTTGATGTATATGTCAGTTTGATGTATATGTCAGTTTGATGTATCGTCAGTTTGATGTATATGTCAGTTTGATGTATCGTCAGTTTTATGTATATGTCAGTTTGATGTATCTGTCAGTTTGATGTATATGTCAGTTTGATGTATCGTCAGTTTGATGTATATGTCAGTTTGATGTATAGGTCAGTTTGATCTATCGGCCATCATTTGAAAAATACACTGCATAATACTACATCAGTGTTATTACCGTTAGTTACAACACAATATTACGGCTGGCATAGGTTGGTTACATGTAGAATGATTGCACTCTGTTCTATGAAATGCAGTGTTCATACACATAGCTAGAATGTCTAGCAGTGCTCCAGCTAGGCCATTTTAGAAGGGTGCCGCACCCTGTCAAATTGTTCCTTATATCAAACTCCTTATCTGGTCCATTCAGTATAAATGTCAGTATTTCACACTTGTTATGTCATACTCATAGTTCCACAAGTACACAGTAATCACCAATTAACCAATAATTGGATAAACAGTTCATAGTTATTGTCTCCAACAAAGCACGTCAAGACTGGGTTTTGGGATGCATTTTATAGCTGTTCTCTTCATGGTGTGGCATCAGTGGTAGAGCGTAGATTTTGGAATCCAACGGTTCCGGGTTCGATACTTGGTCAGGCCACGTATGTAGTGAGCAAGGCACCTCACACACAATGCTTAGTACTCGTTAACGACTTGTAGTAGTATGTAGTTCTTTTAACACTCTCTGTCTCAACTAATGACATTTTAAACACTCTCCCTGACAAGCGCCTCGCTATCATACTTAGTATTGAGTGCTGTGAGTACGATGTAGATGTAAACATGCCCATGAAAACAGGTAAGCCTTTTTTCTCAACCACCCAACTGAATAATGATATCAACCACGCGTTTTGACGCTAACCCTGGGCGGAGCAAGTGATGAAAGCGCGTTATGCGTGGTTGATACTATATTCTGATCGGCTGGTGAGATAAAGATTTTACCATGAAAACATCTCTTGGTCCTTGCAAGTGGTTGGACATTAATGGAACAATACATACATATATCACAACATACTAATCACCGAGTTATAATCAGAAGATGATTATTGGGTTAAATAAAAAATAAACGACAACGATCCTGCTAGCCATAATCGCCAACAACTGTAAACAGTAAATCATAGACAAATAATCATTTACCCTCGCGAAAACCTATTACAAATCAAATTCTAGTAACATTATCCATTTAACCGCTGTAATTAAGTGCAATCAATAACTCGCATTCGTCTAATACCAATATTGAAGTGAAATCACACTGGAAAATAGCAGAAATCTTCCATTAACAGGTAGTGTGTACATTGGATACATGTGTGTGAAGAGTATTAATGCAAGGGAGGTAATGCAGAGGCCCGACAGTTTTTCATTTTAAGTTTATTTAACGTCGCTACCGGTTGCACATTTGAGCGACGGGCAGCTTACGTAACAACAAATTTCCCTTGCAGGCTCCGCGGTTAACCAGTACTTGGTACACCTACCTCTGTAAGAAACTGCCAACGTTTTCATATAAAGAGACACGGTCTCAGTGGGGCTCGAACGCGTGACCATCAGTGATGATAGGTTACAGTGATATACAAGTCACCGACCGTAACCACTCATGGGTGTCGACGTTTCATTAAATTTTACACGAGGTGAAAATCAAAGATGATCGTTAATTTATGTGGCCATTGACTTCAAATCACTTGCCTGTAGACAAACATCTGGTTTGCGTTAGATCAGTGGTTATATCCATGTCTGAAATACTGCATGGAGGGGCACCCAGAGCCTTCCTCCACCATTAATAATTGGAGATTGACCATATGATCTAAACTGTTTGTTCGAATTTAAATCCCAACAGCAAACAATTACTAATCAATGGAACAGCTGTGATGGATACAAGAAGGGAGTCCAGATCAATTCATGAGAAGCCCGTGACAATATTCGCTTGTCCAGTTAATATTGTAGATGTAAACCTCTAGGTCTCGAGCCAATTGGATGCAATAAGGAGGAAGATGAGGCCAAATTGTTGAGATGTGTTTTATTGTATTAATGTCACTACCGGTTGCCCATTGAAGCGACAGGCAGTTTACCTAACAACACCTTTCCTGGGCAGGCTCCAGCGGTTAACCAGTACTTGGGAGCACCAACCACAGTAAGAAACTGCTAACATTTTCATATAAATGAGACACGGTCTGAGCGGGGCTCGAACCCTGACCATCAGTGATGATAGGTTACAGTGGTATACTAGTCAGCGACCATAACCACTCAACCAAGGAGGCGAGATAACTCTTCTGTTATAGTAAAAATAGAGTTGTCATTGCCCTGTGATTTCTTCATTTGTTTACAAAATGTGTTTGGAATAAGAAAGTGGGATGCACCCACACACAAGTGTTCAGATAGACAACATGGCAACTATATGCCCACACGCTAAGGAGCATACCAACCAGGAGACTGGGAAACAAAGACGGAAGTCGTGGTAGCGCGATCGCTTCATGTGCGAAAGACCCGGAGTTCGAGCCCCGCTGGAGCCGTTATGATTGTGCCCTTAGGCAAGGCATTTAAATCCACGTTGCCTCTTCTCTCTCCCTCGTGACGATGGATCCCATCAGGAATGAGGTCTCGAGAGTGATTAATATAAGTCGAAAGAACTTGTTTCGCAATCGGGATAAAATATATTTGTATAAACTAAAGACGGAGCATTAACTTTGTATGTGTTTAATCAGGTAGTTCTCCTTGTTAATGGTGTTACAGAATACATTCATTAATATAACATATGGTGTTACAGAATACATCATTCATTAATATAACATATGGTGTTACAGAATACATTAATATAACATACGGTGTTACAGAATACATTAATATAACATATGGTGTTACAGAATACATTAATATAACATACGGTGTTACAGAATACATTAATATAACATATGGTGTTACAGAATACATTAATATAACATACGGTGTTACAGAATACATTAATATAACATATGGTGTTACAGAATACATTAATATAACATACGGTGTTACAGAATACATTAATATAACATACGGTGTTACTTTTTTGGTGTTGTTTTTTGGTGTTGTTTAATATAACATATGGTGTTACAGAATACATTAATATAACATACGGTGTTACAGAATACATTAATATAACATATGGTGTTACAGAATACATTAATATAACATACGGTGTTACAGAATACATTAATATACGGTGTTACGGAATACATTAATATAACATACAGTGTTACGGAATACATTAATATAACATATGGTGTTACGGAATACATTAATATAACATACAGTGTTACAGAATACATTAATATAACATATGGTGTTACGGAATACATTAATATAACATATGGTGCTACAGACTACATTAATATAACATATGGTGTTACGGAATACATTAATATAACATACAGTGTTACAGAATACATTAATATAACATATGGTGTTACGGAATACATTAATATAACATACAGTGTTACAGAATACATTAATATATCAATCTCAATTTTTCAATATAAAATGAAATAATACGGAATGATTAAGCTATCACGAGCGATTAAGTTGATTGTGATCCAAGTTTAATCGTCCGGCTACATGTATCACGAGCGATTAAGTTGATTGTGATCCAAGTTTGATCTTCCTGCTATCACGAGCGATTAAGTTGATTGTGATCCAAGTTTAATCTTCCTGCTAATCACAAGCGATTAAGTTGATTGTGATGCAAGTTTGATCTTCCTGCTAATCACAAGCGATTAAGTTATTATACAAATTATAATATAAGAATACGTAGCAGTATTGTTAATTGTTACCCATACGTAAAATTTGACTTTTTCAAATATACGATACAGGGCTGCTTTAAATACCTTTGATCTAATACAGACATTAGAAACAGCGCCACAATAAATGATGAAGCAACAGGCATTGAATTAAGAAATAATATTTGTCTCTCCGTCGTTTATTGGTGAATAAATACAGATTATTGTGCTATTGTCTTGGATGAGCCTCGTAACTTCTCGGAGACGAGCTTAATAAAACATAAAAATAAAACATTTATAAGACTGTAATCTAATATTCTATTTATCCTATCTTCTGATAAAAAGAAGATTTAGAGAGATAAGATTACTGAATATTCATGACCTGAAGCTTATCATACTATCCGTGAACATATGACGTCATGCATGCAGCAATATGACGTCATAAATGGTTTATTAGGCACTGACGTCATAAAGCAGTTTATTGGGCAGGCAGTTTTTGACCATTATTACGCATGAAGGTAGGATAACACATGGATTGGAGTTGTGAATTGTAGGAATTAATTACGCAGGCCATAGGCCTAAGTCGTTAATTCCACCACTTGGAATGACAAACCATGTTTTATTCGACTATAAATAACACAAATATTATTTTGCTTCCAACATGGCCAAAATATCTAAACAGCGCAAATATAGTTGGTGTTATTTTTTAGATTGCGTATATGACGTCACAAAAGTAAAAATATTACGTCACATTTTATTATTATTATATTTCGGGTTTTACGCCTGCATCAGCACCATTTTGGGCTATATCGCCGGCGGGCAGTTTACCTAACAACACCTTTCCTGGGCATGCTCCAGCGGTTAACCAGTACTTGGTGCACCAACCTCCGTAAGAAACTGCCAACTTTTTCATATAAATGAGACACTGCCTGAGCGGGGCTCGAACCCGTGACCATCAGTGATGATAGGTTACAGTGGTATACAAGTCAGCGACCTTAACCACTCGACCACGGAGGCGGACACGTCACATTTTAAATCACGCATTAAGCCATGTTTTATTGCAGATTTAACAACGGCAAATTGCTTCTTTGCGTTTACAGACAAAATGCCGAGCCATGTTAGAATAAGGTACAATATAGTGACATATATAGTATACATACACCATACATACACATTATATATACAAGTACATACACTCAACACAAGGCTATAAAACTTATTCACATCTCAAAGTAATTTGATTGGTTGCTTCTGAGATATACACTCAGCTGAGCCAATCAGAAGCTTCAGACCGAGCTTCAGATTGGAGAAGTTTTATAACCTCCAGGCCTGTGCTCGAGGTTATAAAACTTTTCTCAGATCTCAAGCGATATGATTGGTTGACTTTGATATGTATTTACACTCAGCTGAACCAATAAGAAGTTTGAGACTGATATTGAGATTGGAGAAGTTTTATAACCTCCAGGCCTGGTTACAGAGACATGAGGAAGTATATATAAGACTTCAATCAAAATTGTGATGCCAACAAGTAGAATAGCATTATAAATTCTTGAAACCGAGGGTACACACCTGCACATTATGCTTAATCCTCTACTTTAATTTGAGCAAACTCCACCCCATATTGAATGTGGAATTGGATAAACAAGGGATATGTAAGTATGGATGAACAAGGGAACATTTTATTCCCCATCCCTATTAAAATCTTTCAATCTTATAAATGTAATATAGTAATATATATCCAGTATGCTAAATATTTCTGGCCTAACGGTGAAACAACGTATTTACTCGCCTACAAGACAATCTCAACTATAAGTCGACACACAACTTTGGTCCTAAATCAGTGGTATTTTGAATAGACCAACGTATAAGACGGAGTGAGAAAATGGAAACCACCCAGAAGTAAAGATCAAGTCATACAGACAGATATATGAAAGTCTATGCTTTAGTTACACCCTTTCAGTTATTTCAATATAAGGTCATCAATTACTGAGTTGGAATAAACTGATTTTGGAAAAAAAAGAAAATATATATTTTTTATGATATAAGGCCATAATCTTGTGATAAAAATCTTGTCTTATAGGCGAGTAAGTACGGCATATCCTATATACAAATCACGAAAATGCTACATATTTATGATATAAGTACAGCTATATGCTACAGTAATCTATATATACATTCAATTACTACACACATACATATATATATGTACATGTAATTGTATGTATGCTATAAATACCAGGGTTCATTCTAGGTCAGAAATTTTGGGAGAAGTGAGAAAGCGGGTGATCGCTTCCTTAAGTGGTGTTCTTTAATATACTTCTGCAAAATAGGGTTAAAATGCACAGTACAACTATTAAATACAACATTTGAATAGAAGGAGTGCTTTATAATGGGCCAGTGTATCTTACTAGACAAAGTTTTGCTTGAAAATCATAAAAACCAAAAAATAATTCTTTTTTTTTAGGGAGAAGTGGGGCCCCCAGAGGGACGATGTCAGGGTCCCTAGGGCGACTATTTCGCCCACATCGCCCTCTAGAATGATCCCTGAATACATTCAATTACTAAACACATATGTGTATGCTATAAATACATTAAATTACTACACACGTGTGTGTGCTATAAATACATTCAATTACTACACACATGTGTATGCTATCATTACATTCAATTACTACACATTATATATATATATATGTTCATGTATGTATGCTATATATACATTCAATTACTACACACATATATATATACATGTATGCATGCTATAAATACATTCAATTACTACACACATGTATATATGTACATGTATGTATGATATAAATACATTCAATTACTACACACATATATATGTACATGTGTGTATGCTATAAATACAATCAATTACTACACATATATATATGTTAATGTATGTATGCTATAAATACATTCAATTACTACACATTATATATATATATGTTCATGTATATATGCTATAAATATATTCAATTACTACACACACATATATATATGTACATGTATGCATGCTATAAATACATTCAATTACTACACATATATATATGTACATGTATGCATGCTATAAATACATTCAATTACTACACATATATATATATATATGTATGTATGCTATAAATACATTCAATTACTACACATATATATATGTACATGTATGTATGCTATAAATACATTCAATTACTACACATAATTGTTTTTGTGGTGTATTAAAAGTGCAATATATAACCTCAGTGCAATACAAAGACATATGTAGTATTATATAAAGCATGGACAAGCTTTGTGTTAGAAAAATGCTCAAATGATCGTCAATTCGCATAAATCAATACTTAGTCACGGCACGCATATAGTGTCCTTAGCTCTTTCCCACACACCATATATACTGACAATGTTGTTTTGTAGCCAAACCAACGTTCATAATAACTGCCAGAATCTCATGACGTCCCAGCAATATCTATGTGGGTGGGGTAGGTATACTGACTGCTTATCCACTGATTGATAGCTAAATGTCTGTCATATGTATGGAGATATAGTAGCATATTTCTATGAGGGACAGGGTTAAGCAGGACACCTCACACACATTGTTAGAGTCGCGAACACATAGGTACTACGCCAAATTGGCGCTCTGCAACAAACAAATATACCACGTTTCCAATGCTATAATAGCAAACGAAAGAAATACAAAAACATCTAATAATTAATATCCTGTTCAATGTGTTATGAGAACTTTAATTTGTTGTGAAACTACACTTGTTCTACAGTTATATATATATATATCAGTATATACACGTAATACACTAATTTCTAATTCTAATTGGTAGATGTTGGCTGGTTTGGCATCTGGCTACTGATTGGCTGGCCTGGCATCTGTCCGCCCATCGGCTGTCCTTGCATCTGACCACTCATTGGTTGATTTGGTACTTGACCTCCCATTGACCCTTGACTTTGCATAGGTCCACCCATCTGACCTTGGCCTTGCATCTGATTCCCCATCATACCGGAAACCTGCATCTGTGGCATCATTTGACCTTGACCTGGCATTTGACCTCCCATCTGTCCCTGCTGTCCTTGTGACCCCTGCATGGGTTGACCCATTTGTCCACTACCACCTGGCATTGGGCCTGAAAATGCAACATTTATATATCTGGTACGTTTATAATTTAAACAGAATTATTTTTCCGCCGATACTCGATTCATTTACAAAAAATAGAATGGGCCAGAAAGCTGTATCAGTGGTCATTCCCTTATTATACCTCGTATTTTACATTAAAATATACTAGCAAGAGGCCCACATGGGCTCAAATTGTTCCTTGAATTCTACAAATTAAACTAGAGGTGAAGGTCAACAATATTTTGTGTTGTTCTATTGAGGACTAATTACTTTAAGCATTGAAGAAATACAGCAGTTAGAAAATCAAACCTAAATAATAAAACTGGTAATCCACAGACAGACAGACAGACAAACGCATGCACATCAACAATCCACGGCATAAACCCTGTGACCTTAAGACACATTGCATCAACATATCTAGCGGGTCGTATACTGACCGTGACACCAATGCTGAAATAATTTCTGAAGCTAAACCCAATCATATTTTGAATATTAGTACCCTGTGACCTGAACACATGAACCCCACAATCAATAGCGGTCAGCCTAATGTGATCAGAAACATCCAACCATTGAAAGGAACCAAGGCTCATGTACAATGACAGCAAGCAAGTTTACAAGAAATCTGATGAAAAGAAAAACAGACTTGTTATCGAGTGTTAGTCAGGCAAATGTTGATAGATGGCTGTCCGATTAGTGCAGTGGTTAGCGTGCTCGCTTCTCACCAATGCAACCCGGGTTCGATCCTCGGACCGGGAAGTATGTGAGATGGCACGGTGGTCGCCAGATCGGACAGGTGAGTTTTCTCCAGGTACTCCGGTTTCCTCCCACACGAATGACCACATATACGCTTTCATCCGTGCCAACGAGAGTGATTAAAATTCTAACACGACCCAGCTAATAACATACATACTTTTAGAGTAAAATCTACCTCAGGTTATTCTGCGATATACCTACATTGAACTTGCTGTGCGCGCACCATGTATTGGCTATTCCATTTATACAATGCGTGTAAAGTTTTATGAATGAAAGTCACGTGATGTTTGTAAATACAACTGTGGGAATTCGCGGGAGTGAGCTATTTTTAGAATCAGATCCCTTGTACGTCTTGTTTTTCTGTTAAGTAACGTTTCAGTTACTATTCTGTAGTTTTATTTGACAAAATAAATAAAATTATTGATCAGTTACAACTTTTGTTCATTTATGCACTAGATTGATATTTTCCATAAAAAATAACGTCATCACCCCTTACGCGCGAGGAAATTTCGAAAGCCAAATGCACGGCGTTTGAAGAAAATACTCCTTTCTCGTCTAAAATTATTAGAAGTAAGTCGTGTTATTTCTTAAATATACAATCTGAACATCCGTGAGAAACCCAAAGTTCTGATAATATTATTATACAGTTGGTTTGGATTTTTTTTAAATTTAATTTATTTACAATCTATATCTATATTACAGGTACATAATCTAAACATTTAAATATCATAGGAAATTGACATAGAATATTTTGTTGCTCGCATCCACTCTCGCCCTCTCACTTTCTCACACCAAGCACTCTCACAACCCATACCCATAAAATTCTTTCAAATTCCTAGAACCTAGCCAGTAGTCTGAAATGATGTAGGAGATTAGGAGAAAACACTATCTAGCTAGAAGTGACCTACCTGGCCCTGGCCCTTGATTCATGCTTCCAGGAGGACGATTGTAACCAAACCTAGGTTGCCCTGGATACTGCCCATACTGCTGTTGCTGTTGCGGACTCATATTCTGATTGTAACCCTGACCTTGAGGAAATCCGGCTTGTCCTTGACCTCCTGGTCCATAGTTACCCTGTCCACTATATTGACCTTGGTTTGGAAAGTTACCAGCAGGGCCTCCGCCATACGGCTGCTGACCTGCAGAACAAGGGATCACATTGTTGATTAACCCTGGGTCATACATCTGACTATCCTCACATATATCCAGGTTTTCTGCAGTTGAACTAAAGACCTACTTTATTTTAATTACCCTTGACCTAATTTGAATAAATGTGGCAGAAATCCATGCCAACATGTGTCCAAGATGTTTTATCTTAAAATCTTAATATGAGCATGTAGTGTTTTTCTAATTTGACACTTTTAATTCCTAAAATTACAGGGCTCAAGCTAGAATCTTAGGGGGATGTGTGCTTTTTAAGCTTATTTGTTCGTGTTTACAGTACCATCCGGTTATGAATGATCCAGACTATTATAGTGGCCAAGTACTATTAACCCATTCAACACCAAGTAACTCACATGGACTGGTCCATGATATTCATAAACCAATAAATGAATCAGAAAATCACATTTGGACAAGTTCATTTATCAAAATGGGTAATTATGTCTAAAAATAGTCATATCACTGGCAAAAAGTGCAGATCCTGATGAGACGGCTCGTCACGAGCCGGCTCATCTGGATCTACACTTTTTATAAGCCTATTTAGAGGTCTGTGGTGTTGAAAGGGTTAATGTTACAAATCATTCATATCTTCCTTTACTGTTTGTTTGAAGGGATTTAAATATAAATAATTAATTGATGTACATGCACATAAAATGTGTGAAAGTAATGCCACAATAATAAACTAACTATATACAGTGTGTTGTAATTATTGAATAATGTGTTTTTCTAACAATATATACATCCATCACAGTGTATCTTGTTTAGGAGGGGGGTCTAGGATAGAGGTGCAATGCTTTTGGTGCCATTTGCAAGTTATGGATAAAATTGCAAGCTCCTGTGAGTAAATACATGTTTTTACTAGTGGTGCATGTGTGTGTTTTACGTTTATTTATCGTCGCTACCGGTTGCCCATATGAGCAACGCCTCCTGAAGAGATTAGTTGTTTTAGATTTTGGAGGATAGTGCATGATACAGACACAGACCAATTCCAGAACCTCCTCTGGTTCTTTTACGTGCACGGTGTAAAACACCGACACGAGAGCTCGGTTTAACGTCCCATCTGAAAGACTGTTAATTTTATTAGGGTCAGACGGGGGATCGAACCTGCGATCCCTGGATTACTAGTCCAGCATGTTACCACTGGGCTACAGAACCGTCTGTGCTACTAGTGGTGCATGTCAACTGTGCACATTTTATTACATCACATAAGACGTTTGATCTTTTTGGTTCTTGGTGTAAACAAGATTTGATTGACAGGTTACTGCTGTAAAGTTGCCAACAATGACTTGTAATGGAGGTAAATTAACACCTGTCACTTATATTGCCAATACCAGTGCTATATACCCAAATAAACATCCTGGATTACCTGTCAGGTTTAAAATTGGAATATAATAAATGGCATAGGGTAAATATCTATCTATTATTTCATTGATCACATTCTTGGCTCTGGACATATTCCGGTTTAAATACATGTAACATCGGTAGTTTGTAAAAAAATTATTATTGAATTTCTTTGAAATCTGTTCACAATAATTGTCAGTCGGCATAGTGCATGTTTTGTAAACTATTTAGTATGTAAATCTATTTTTATATGCACTGCAGGGATCATTCTAGAGGGCGATGTGGACGAAATTGTCGCCCTAGGGACCCTGACTCTGCCCCCTGGGGGCCGCACTTCTCCCTAAAAAAAAAAAAAAATTGGTTTTTACGATTTTCAAACAAAATTGTTTCTAGTAAGATACACTGGCCCATTAAGCACTCCTCCTATTAATCACACATATTTTCGACAATGGCTAGATTGGTGATATTAGCACTTCTGTATTTGAATACTGATTGTCATAAATTGATATATTGTGTGATACAACATCGATACATCTCCTATATATAAGACCTCTACATAATGTTTTTTCGATCTGTTATTTTGAAAAATGACTTGATAGTAAAATGTTACATTTTTCTAGTCTAATTTTTATGCTAGACTGTGAATTGTGTACATATGTTTGCTTCGACGTCGCTGATTGGCTATGCGTATTAGTGGTATTAAGTTTATTGGATTATGACAAATATCCGGATTAGTCTCGTGAATTGGTAAAAAGGATTACCATTAATTAGCAATTATGCCCTCCAGAAAAAAGGTGAAATGGAAGTCGCCCTGATGTCTATTGTCAGCGAAGTGGCGGAAATTAAAGCCCAAATCGCCCTCTAGCGTGAGCCCTGAATGAATGTTGATTATAATGTCTTTGTCTATTACTTTAAACATTATTTATCTACTGAATTCTGGTAAATAGCTATAATGCTAATGTTATTTGTTTGTAAAAACTCTTGACAATAAATAAAGTTTAAATTGGTATATTATCTGCATCCAAATTCGTCTCATAAAAACATAAAACCCCAATACCTGCTGATATATAATGTTACATCAACAACATGTGTGTATATATTTAATGCACACAGACGGACAGACAGCCAGATTTGATAACAAATTCCGAATTAATATTCTACCTTGCATTTGAGGCCGTTTGAACATCGCTTGACCAGGAGGTCTCATCTGCCCCGAGCTCATCTGGTTCCCACCCGGCGCAGCAGACGTCATAGCCGGGTTCTGCGACATCATTGGCTGATTCTGCGAGGGCTGATTCTGCGAGGGTTGAGTCTGCGACATCATTGATTGGTTCTGGGACATCATAGGTTGAGTCTGCGACATCATCGGTTGGTTTTGAGACTGATTCTGTGACATCATTGGTTGTCCAGACGACATGGGCTGACTCTGTGACATTGATGTCTGATTTTGTGGCATTGTAGCACTATTCTGTGACATGACTGGCTGATTAGGTTGTGGTGTCGCTGGATTCTGTGTAGTCATCTGTTGTCCCTGTGACATTGCCGGTTGGTTCGTCTGTGACATGACTGGTTGGCTCTGCTGTGGCATCATGCCTTGACTCTGCTGATTCTGTGACATCTGCTGTGGATTCGGGAAGTTCTGACCACCCGGTTGCTGATTGTACGGCTGATTTCCCATTGGCTGGCCTGCTAATAAACGGCAGATATTTTGTAGGGTTATCCAAGGTATTATATATATATTTTTTTATCACAGTACCACAGCAACAACGACCATAACTTTGAAGAAAAATGTCTGCTTGCCAGTATATTTTTGAGCCTTATTACATTAAGCTGCATCCACATACGCCATAGTAAATAGTCCCTGATAATCATACAACTCAATGCAATTAATCAACACAATATTTTTAATTATTCCACTAGTGCCTATTTAGCATTTTATTGATCTAAGCAGTTGATTTTCAACAAAGCATGGACACAAACAACATGTCTATGTCAAATGTGTATTGCAAGCCGCCAATGCCATGCCGCATCCAATCAGAATCCTTCCAGGTGTTAATATGCGTGTAGACATATTTAGACGTTTGTACTGTTTTTTGTTTTTTTTCAATCGACCACTTGAATATGAAACAGTTTCACGAGCAGGCAATAGTACTTTTAATTTCTCCACCCTACTACTGACTGATCATGTGACTTGCTTTGCCTCGGATCGATTCCCATGATAAATCTAGCCAATGAAAATGCGAAACGTCATTTCCGTTTCATGGAACGTGGATAGATGCAAACATTGATAACTAAACAGACAGTGATTTGTGAGTGTTATATGAGTGGAATACGCCACCCGTAGCGGGTATGTATGCGGATATTAAACCAGAGAAACATGTAGTCAAACCTGTCTTAAGCAGCCAGCCAAGGGAGTCAGAGATAGTGGCTGCTTAGCACAGGTGGCTGCTTAATAGAGGTCAAATATATAATAAAACAACCAATTGGGAAGCTGGAAACTGGCTGCTTAATACAGGTTGGTTGCTTAATGGAGGTGACCACTAACACAGGTTTGACTGTATTGTGCTCTGGTCAATGTTTGTCTCGCCGTGAAAGCAATTAAACATGGAAGCAATATGGTATGTAATTAGAAAACAGCAATTAAACATGGGAGCAATATGGTATGTAATTAGAAAACAGCAATTAAACATGGGAGCAATATGGTATGTAATTAGAAAACAGCAATTAAACATGGAAGCAATACGGTATGTAATTAGAAAACAGCAATTAAACATGGGAGCAATATGGTATGTAATTAGAAAACAGCATAGTTTTGTTTACCCTGATTCGGTGGCATGTTTGATGTGGATCTCATCTGGTTCATCTGGGGGTTTGATGAAGGGGCGCTCTGATTTGGGGCCTAAAACAGAAATAGTTCTTTCAACAATCATTTAATACAATGTACGAACAATCACCATACCTAGGTCCTCATAGATATACATTGATATACAATGTACGAACAATCACCATACCTAGGTCCTCATAGATATACATTGAATACAATGTACGAACAATCACCATACCTAGGTCCTCATAGATATACATTGAATACAATGTACGAACAATCACCATACCTAGGTCCTCATAGATATACATTGAATACAATGTACGAACAATCACCACACATGTACCTAGGTCCTCATAGATATACATTGAATACCATGTACGAACAATCACCATACCTAGGTCCTTATACTTTATAGATATACATTCTAAATTGAAGTAGTACATGACTTTGTGGGACAAGTGATCTGGCTCGAGAGTTCCAGTCATCAGTGTTTGTATCATCGAAGGTAGAACAACATGCATTACAGAGTTCATTCTAGGTCAGAATTTTTGGGAGAAGTGAGAGATCGCTTCCTTAAATGGTGTTCTTTAATATACTTCTGCAAAATAGGTTTAAAATGCACAGTACAACCATTAAATACAACATTTGAATAGAAGGAGTGCTTTATAATGGGCCAGTGTATCTTACTAAACAACATTTTGTTTGAAAATCGTAAAAACCAAATTTTTTTTTAGGGAGAAGTGGGGCCCCCAGAGGGCGAAGTCAGGGTCCCTAGGGCTACGATTTCGCCCACATCGCCCTCTAGAATGATCCCTGGCATTATATAGAGATTATTGCCAGGACCAGACAACGTGTTTGATGCAACCCAGTTTGGCTGTATTTACAAGTATATGATATACCTATAGTCGAGAGTCCTGTTATTGTAACCAATTATCGTGTTCTGTCCAGGGCCCATGGCTCATTATGGCTTCGGCCCATTTTGATACACAATATGTCTATATCAAAGACCTCTACTGCTCTCCCTGGTTAGGAGGCCGACAATGTATGACCTTGTATAGATCACAAAACTAAACTGTCCCTATGCAATTTGCAATATGTTGATGTCAACCATTAAAAGAGCTTGTAGAACTTTATCTATAACTATAGTTATGCTGTCTATGTAAAACAGCGAATCTGCAGTCCAGGAAATTACTTCAGTGTTATTTTTACACAAAAATACAACCATTTGAAATATTTCATTAGAAGTTAGTGCTACAGGGTGAGTATGTGTGTAAGCTATCTGTAAGGCATAAGCGACTGTAAGCCCTGCACGGCATGAGCGACTGTAAGCCCTGCATGGCATGAGCGACTGTAAGCCCTGCACGGCATGAGCGACTGTAAGCCCTGCATGGCATGAGCGACTGTAAGCCCTGCACGGCATAAGCGACTGTAAGCTCTGCACGGCATGAGCGACTATAAGCCCTGCACGGCATGAGCGACTGTAAGCTCTGCACGGCATGAGTGACTATAAGCTCTGCACGGCATGAGTAACTATAAGCCCTACACATGAGCGACTGTAAGCCATGCACGACATGAGTGACTATAAGCCATGCATGGCATAGCGACTGTAAGCCCTACACGACATGAGCGCTGTAAGCCCTCAACTGAGCGACTGTAAGCCTGCAGGCATGGTGACTATAAGCCTGCACGGCTAGTGCTGTAAGCCCTGCATGGCATGAGCGACTGTAAGCCTGCATGGCATGGAGCACGGCATAAGCGACTGTAAGCCCTGCACGGCATGAGCGATGTAAGCCCTGCATGGCATGAGCGACTGTAAGCCCTGTACGGCATAAGCGAATGTAAGCCCTGCACGGCATGAGTGACTGTAAGCCCTGAACGGCATATGTGACTGTAAGCCCTGCACGGCATGAGTGACTGTAAGCCCTGCAGGGCATGAGCAACTGTAAGCCATGCACGGCATGAGCGACTATAAGCCCTGCATGACATGAGCGACAATAAGCCCTGCATGGCATGAGCGACTATAAGCCCTGCATGCATGAGCGACTATAAGCCCTGCATGACATGAGCGACTATAAGCCCTGCATGGCATGACGACTATAAGCCCTGCATGACATGAGCGACTATAAGCCCTGCATGACATGAGCGACTATAAGCCCTGCACGGCATGAGCGACTATAGCCCTGCATGGCATGAGCGACTATAAGCCCTGCATGACATGAGCGACTATAAGCCCTGCATGACATGAGCGACTATAAGCCCTGCACGGTATGAGCGACTATAAGCCCTGCATGGCATGAGCGACTATAAGCCCTGCATGACATGAGTGACTGCAAGCCCTGCACGGCATGAGCGACTATAAGCCCTGCATGACATGAGCGACTATAAGCCCTGCACGGCATGAGTGACTGCAAGCCCTGCATGGCATGAATGACTATAAGCCCTACATGGCATGAGCGACTGTAAGCCCTGCATGGCATGAGTGACTGTAGGCCCTGCATGGCATGAGCGACTGTAAGCCCTGCACGGCATGAGCGATTGTAAGCCCTGCACGCAGGGTATTAGCCAGAGAGCCGTCCAAATGGACGGCCAATCTCAGAAGTGGACGGCCACAAATTACGTTGGACGGCCATTTCCATATGTTCTCAAATATATTTCGTAAACATGCTCAATTTCCACACCAAAAGCTCTGATGGAATGCGTTACTTTTTCGCAGTTTCGGTTTTGTTTAGAGTATTTTTCTAAGCGATCACATGACTGCTGCCAGTGAATCCCACACCGATTTCGTATGCCGACGCTGATTGGCCGATCGCCCGTCTGAACCTCAGCAAACAGCCAATCACAGAGCATCTTACGTCGAGCGGTAGGTTTCGTTTCGTGTAAAAATGGCAGCAAAGCCGAAATCTGTCGCTGTTCGCAAAGACATTCGATCATTTTTCTCCACGAAAGCAGGTAGATCTATATATATGAACACAAATCTGTCATATATAAACAGCAATTTTTAATAACATATCAGTGTGTCACATCAGATTAATGACGCGAATCGCTGAAACTCTCCCGAAGTTAAACATGGCTCTACTCCAACTTAATGAATATGCATGAGCGCTAATGTACACAGAGAGCCCTGCCGTTTGGTTGCCCCGTAGCCTATTGGTGTATCGTGGGGGTGTGTCTCGGACGTCGTGTACATGTATTGTTATTATTGCCCAGCTGTCAGCAGCACGTGCTATTGTTTATATTTGGAAACGGGACCTTGACGAAGGGAAGTGATCAGATGGCCAGTTTGGGGTTCATAAGACATAATGGGGCAGAGTCTTATAATGGGTTGGGCCACTGGCTTAATGTAAATTAATATAGATCTACTAATAGACTAATTGTTTTAAATTTCAAGTTCAATGCAATGTTACATGTATATCTATTTTCTCAAAAACTTCCCTTGAATCAGATGACACATCATGCCTTGAAAATTCATATGCCAAAATGTGGAATCATAAATATATATGTGCCTCAGATACACTCCAGATACCTTCTGAAAAAACACAAAACGTTCTCGGGGGGCTTATGGCCCCCGAACCCCCAGACCGGTTACAATTTATTTGGACTCCCTGTTTCTAATTCCTGGCTAATACCCTGCCTGCACGGCATAAGCGACTGTAAGCCCTGCACAGCATGAGTGACTGTAAGCCCTGCACGGCATGAGCGACTGTAAGCCCTGCACGGCATGAGCGACTGTAAGCCCTGCACGACTGTAAGCCCTGCACGACATGACGACTGTAGCCCTGCACGAATGAGCGACTGTAAGCCCTGCACGGCATGAGCGACTGTAAGCCCTGCACAGCATGAGTGACTGTAAGCCCTGCACGGCATGAGTGACTGTAAGCCCTGCACGGCATGAGCGACTGTAAGCCCTGCACAGCATGAGTGACTAAGCCCTGCCGGCATGAGCGACTATAAGCCTGCACGGCATGAGTGACTATAAGCCCTGCACGGCATGAGTGACTATAAGCTCTGCACGGCATGAGTGACTATAAGCCCTGCACGGCATGAGTGACTATAAGCCCTGCACGGCATGAGTGACTATAAGCTCTGCACGGCATGAGTGACTATAAGCCCTGCACGCATGAGCGACTGTAAGCCCTGCACGGCATGAGCGACTGTAAGCCCTGCACGAGATGAGCGACTGTAAGCCCTGCACAAGATGAGCGACTGTAAGCCCTGCACGACATGAGCGACTGTAAGCCCTGCACGGCATGAGCGACTGTAAGCCCTGCACGGCATGAGCGACTGTAAGCCCTGCACAGCATGAGTGACTGCAAGCCCTGCGTGGCATGAGCGACTATAAGCCCTGCACGGCATGAGCGACTGTTTCACTTACTGGTAAGAGAGACTGAACATTCTGGTTGGCGTCTGCCAATGTGGCTAAATACACGAGGTTCCGGTGCAGCATCTGCTGGTACCTGCAATGTCACATGTAAATTATCTTACAGCATATTACATGTACACAGGCCTTTAGTTACTACAATGTTATGCCCGGTCAAAGACAAGATGGATGAGCAAATAAATCGCCTACAGATAAACACAGTCTACATGTATTAGTACATGTACATACAAGGTTATTACAAATTACTAATTGCCCTCTTAACCCATTTGATTCTGGATACCGTTCAAACAGTATTTGCAAAGAACATAGAGCCAGATCAGCTGCCACGGAACGTGCTGTCTGATCAGGCTCTATGCTGTTTGATATTCAGATGATCTTCCTAAGACACTTGGCTATGTAGCAAACAACATAGATCCTGATCAGCATCACGCTGCAGCTGATCTGGATCTATGTTGTTTGCAAAAGCCTTTAAATGTATCCAGAATGAAAAGGGTTAATAGAATCCACCGATATAAGGAAAAGATTCTAATTTTATTGAAGTTTTCTCAATCGGTTGAGTCCACCTCTGTGGTCGAGTGGTTAAGGTCGCTGACTTGTATACCACTGTAACCTATCATCACTGACGGTCACGGGTTCAAGCCACGCTCAGGTCGTGTCTCATTTATATGAAAAAGTTGGCAGTTTCTTACGGAGGTTGGTGCACCCAAGTACTGGTTAACTGCGCACGCACGCACACACAATATACATTATATTGTAAACAAGGAAATCAATTGATTCACAAGAGTTATTTTGAACAAAATTTGTGACTGCTCATTAATTATTTTTGTGTACTTTTATTTCTCCATAATATTCAAATATCATAGTATTGGCCAAAGTAAACAACATGTGCAAGGCGTAAATATTTTTTGTTAAAAAGATGATTTACTTGTATCATGATTAGTAAGGCGTTGCAAGCAAATACTGTATACAATCTGTATACTTAATATATGGTACTGATTATGTATGTAAGTAATGTTGAAATCCAAGCTGGATTATTATACATACGGTATACTTACTGGACACATTCCGGAGCCTTTCCATGGCTCTGGTACTCGGAGATTGTGGATTAATATACTTACTGGACACATTCCGGAGCCTTTCCACGGCTCTGGTACTCGGAGATTGTGGATTAATATACTTACTGGACACATTCCGGAGCCTTTCCACGGCTCTGATACTCGGATATTGTGGATTAATATACTTACTGGACACATTCCGAAGCCTTTCCACGGCTCTGGTACTCGGAGATTGTCTGTATAAGCTGACTATTTTCATCAAGCATCTGAAAAACAGTTCATTTAAACACATATAAATAAGTAGCATGTTGTGACAAAAACTGAACATAGCTTCGACAGATTAGTAATAAAATAGTGGAAGTCGTGTTCGCTTCAGGTGCGAAAGGCCAGGAGTTTGAATCCCACTGGAGCTGTGGCGATTGTGCCCTTAGGCAAGGCATTTAAATTCCATGTTGCCTCTTCCATCTCGATCATGGCGATGGATTCCATCAGGATTTCATGTGCTGTATCAATGCAATCAATTGAATCTACAGGAAACCAGCAGATATGGTTGCCATTTCCTTTAGAAAATAATATTATACAGATTTACCAAGGATCTTGATCTAATCCTGTTATTTTCACACTATATGTCAACCAGACAGGACACTGCATTGTCCTTGCGGCAATTTAGATGGCAAGTAATTGTCGAGACTCATGGATGCGCAGTGTGTTGAGGAGAGTCAAATGAAATGTGCTTCTCAATGATGTAAAAAATATTGTGCAGGGTTCTCATGATATCGACTACAAGGGGCCCCCCTTATTGTATTTCTATTCCCTGTTTGAAATTTAAATGTTTTCCCCTTACTTTGGTGAGGAAATGAATTCTGATACAGACACTGCTAGTGTCTCAAGTGATTAGAATACAATATTTATGCTCAGAATCCTCCTACAATGAATTTTTTTGAAATATTTATGGCCCCGACCAGTGCTAGGAAAATAGGATAGCCCGAAAAGTGGGGCCCCTGAAAATCCAGGTCGGGTCAGTCTCTCCATAAAACTCTGGAAAGCCTGCGGGCCTGTGACTAACAAAAAGCATGGGTCTATTGAACACATGTTTATCTATATTCTTGGTAAAACTTGGTACGAATCGTGAATCGGTGCCAAACTTGACATATTATAGATATTACGAAACTAAATTAATAATCCGTCCCGTACTTTCTTATATATATTACTATTCGTGTATATATATATATGTATGCTTTTAACTAAATACTTTTAACTTTTTTGCGGTTTGACACGCAACATGTGTACATCCCCGCGAGTGGTTGATCGACATTAGAGGAAGATAGATATAGAGTGGTGGAATCTATGCTCAGCGTATTTGTCCATTTACATCAGTATTTAAAATATTTATAGAGTTCTACGTTAATTTTGCTGACAGAGCTGAAGCATGGTTCAATAGCATTCCGTTGCGTGTATCGGTAGCCTGGTGCAACTGTCACGTGACTGGTCCAGCAGGCTAATATAAACAAGTAAATCATTGGGTGAATATTTCCACCGAAACTGATAATGTATGAGCAATTCAGGTAGGTATCCGTTTTTAAAAAATCTACAACTAACATAGAGGATATTCTTTTATTTCTGGGACCAATGACTGTGTCGAATCTGTTTGAGTACGAAAATAATAACTACACATGTCATACTGTCACAAAAAAGTTCACATGTACCTTTTGAATACTGGCTTGATTGGGAGGTGGCCCCTTTGGCCCTTTTTGTTGTGGCGGTACGAATGCAAGCGACATTACTCGATTTAGTTACAAGCAACAAAGAAATCTACTTTTTTGTTTTCTTAGGAGGTCTGTGTAATATTAATGTGTAGTGAAAATAGCAAATTGTGTAAGGTCATAAACCACCAATTTTGTTTGATGAGTTATATCTGTATAGATCTACAAATACTCTAAACATTAAATGCTCAGTATAACTGGAGCATATATAGCAATCGAATATGCCTCAACTCTATGCTCCCGCACAGAGATTCACGCATCACTCAAATGGAGATGGTCCAAAGCCGAGCAGCCAAATGTGTTGAGACGTTTTTGTATAAATATAATATTCCTGGCTAACACTGCTTCAAATTTCCTAATTGATTATTTTAGTATTTGCTTGTTCTTCAACTTCTAGTATTCATTATACTTTGATAATTATCTTGCTAGCCGATAGTTCCTCCATGGTCTATTCTGTTTCCGAACCGCTCTAACAACTTCATTAGTTATCAACATTGTGTCGTTATCTGGTGCGGGCTAGCCTGGGTTCCAGTCTGTCGACTTTTTAACTTCTGGCAAAATTATATGATCAGAAACTCAATACGGCCCAATTAATATTCTCGGTGTTAAAATATATTTATTATTATTATTTATTTATTTGACTGTACAGGCAAATATCGACGCATGTCCCCAGGCTATGTGCGGGCCATTATCTAATGTTGTCAAAACGTGTGGCCCAAACCATTTGCATTTTCATACTATGTATTGTATCGTTCTGTGCATAACATTAACCATTGATTTCCAATTAAATATGATTAAATAAAACATTGTGTCGGGCTTCAGCAGCACAATTTTCTTTAGAGTGTAGTAGTATATTGGGAGAAATGTAGTGTCTCGCTATAGAGCTAGCCCTTAATGCGACGCGATAGAGTACTGGAGGATCAGGTGGTGTTGGGTTCAAATACCAACTTGGGCTTGGCCACTTTAATGGTGTCAGTTCTAATTGTCAAATTATCGGGCCCATGATCGACTACACAGACTCCTACTTCGGTTGGAGACGGCTATACTCTGTTGAATTTATGTTTGAACGGCTGATGCCTGGATTAAAAAAATATGAAGAGGGAAGGAGTGTAGTTGTATACAGGGAGATGTGTACTGTCTCGCTATAGAGCTAGATTTTATAGAGACGCGGTTGAGTGTTCGCCTACATGTAATGGTGGACCAGGCCGTCGTGGGTTCAAACATTGTCCGACTTGGTCTTGATTACTTTAAGAAGAGCACGAATGGAACAACCACATATAGTTTGGCCACGTATCGTCAACAATCAATCCAACACAGACTGTTCGAATAGTACTATTTAATGTATCCATCGTTTTTCTATGTGTTTTGTTTCACTGCATTTGGCATTTGTACTGTAACATGTACGCTGTTCGATGTACTAACTGGACAAGGACATCACGATTACAGATAAAACGATAAGCCCTATATCTAAGGTAGATTATCCCCATAACAGCTTAGCCAGTATATCAGATGTCCTGCCAGCTATCCGTTGCTATGGATTTTTTCTTTATATTGCAGGTTTCGGACGGATACAAATGTATGTATGTTCCTTTAATGTCAAACCCCTCGCGGGGACTTAGACATGTTTTCCTGGGCAGGCTTAGCCGACCTAAGCGATTAACCAGTACTAAGCAATGTGTGTGAATTGCCTTGCTCAATGACATTACATACGTGGCCTGACCGAGTATTGAACCCGGGACCGTTCGATTCCAAATCCGATGCTCTACCACTGGACCACGGACGCCACATATAGATCGAAGGTGAACCTTTCCGGAAAATCAAACAAATTGTCAGTGTACAGATGCATGAGAACAAGTATATGTAATATGTTCAGAGTAGATACTGTTGTAGTTGTAGATATGGTGCGGAACTATCGAGCTGAAGTGTGGGCATGTCTATGTTCAGAGTAGATACTGTTGTAGTTGGGATATATGGTGCGGAACTATCGAGCTGAAGTGTGGGCATGTCTATGTTCAGAGTAGATACTCTTGTAGTTGTAGATATGGTGCGGAACTATCGAGCTGAAGTGTGGGCATGTCTATGTTCAGAGTAGATACTGTTGTAGTTGTAGATATGGTGCGGAACTATCGAGCTGAAGTGTGGGCATGTCTATGTTCAGAGTAGATACTCTTGTAGTTGTAGATATGGTGCGGAACTATCGAGATGAAGTGTGGGCATGTCTATGTTCAGAGTAGATACTGTTGTAGTTGGGATATATGGTGCAGAACTATCGAGATGAAGTGTGGACATGTCTATGTTCAGAGTAGATACTCTTGTAGTTGTAGATATTGTGAAGAACTATCGAGATGAAGTGTGGACATGTCTATGTTCAGAGTAGATACTCTTGTAGTTGTAGATATGGTGCGGAACTATCGAGATGAAGTGTGGACATGTCTATGTTCAGAGTAGATACTCTTGTAGTTGGGAGATATGGTGCAGAATTATCGAGATGAAGTGTGGACATGTTCTTGTTCTTGCTTAGGACAATAATATGACTTACTGAACTATTGTGAATTGGTTAAATGTATATAATATACATTTCGGATATTGTTCATAGAATAGATATGATTCAATATGGCTGGTATTATGGGTAAAAACCCCAATATTACGTTACAGTTAAATGAATGCCTTAATGTGTATTATATACTGCATCTGCTGATGACGAATACAATGCAGACGAGTCAGTAATCCAGTGGTTAACACATTGCGCTGCTGCATCCAGGGCTCGCAGGTTCAACCCCCCGTCTGACCCTAATAATATTAACATTCTTCAGTTGAGACTTTAAGCAGAGGTCTCATTTCGATACGTTACACCGTGTACGTAGAGAACACTAGACTACTTTGGAATGGGTCTCTCTCTATTATCTATTATAACCCTAACCATAACCCTTCTCCAAAATCTAAAATGACTAATCTCTTCAGGAGGCATCGCTCATATGTGCAACCGGTAGCGACGATAAATAAACGTAAACACATTTACACATACCTTACCCTGATAGATTGTTTATGTAAAAAGATACGAAAGCAAATTTCAGCTATACGTTTCATTTCAGTTCCGATATTTACGAATACATGTACACTACGTAACACATGATATCATATTCCCAATGAACCCTCTCCCCCGTCGCATGCGCTACAAGATAATGCCGCATAATTAGACAGAAACACGAATGTTCTTGCGTGAGTAGTCCAAAACTCCAAAGACATGTTTCTTTGTAATAATTGTATCAAATTCATATGGAAGACATGAGTCATTTTGATTCAAGCATAACGTGTAGGCCAATACTGAATAACATTTCTCAATGGTCACGTGGTGTTTATTATTATTTGGAGCCATCCATATGATTAAATTATACAATATTTTCATTTTATCATTTATTAAAGCGACAATACATCACAACAAGCCCCCAAAATGCGTTTTGACGTATAAATAGCATTGGTATTACAAATTCTTCCGGGAAAAAATCGAACACTAACTTTCTATACATAAACAGTGTTTTTGTGGTATACAAACTCTCAACAGTGAAAGTAGGATTTCATATAACGATCAGCTACGCTCCTGAATTGATGATTGTTTACTATTGGAGTCTATACCAAAGGCGTGCTACAGTCGTTTAGAGATATTTTAAATCGTATTAGTCGAACAATGAATATGAACAGGCAGCAAAGTGTGAGATAAAACGGTAAATCTGTACCATAAATTGTGATATATTCACGATACACACATTGCATTACGCATGGATGTTTACCCGTAATCTAGGGATCGCAGGTTCGATCCCCCGTCTGACCCTAATAAAATTAACAGTCTTTCAGATGGGACGTTAAACCGAGGTCTCGTGTCGGTGCTTTACACCGTGCACGTAAAAGAACCAGAGGAGATTCTGGAATGGGTCTCTGTCTGTATCATGCACTATCCTCCAAAATCTAAAATAACTAATCTCTTCAGGAGGCGTCGCTCATATGGGCAACCGGTAGCGACGATAAATAAACGTAAAACACACAAAAGGATGTTTACCCTATTTATATTAAGTTTGTTATGTCAACAAACGTCGTATATAGTGAGAGTCACTACAAGGGTATTTTGCAATAATTGCTCGCTTAATTCTAGAATTTAGCCACTTGGTGTACTGATAGAATGATAATGTGTGGACCTTTTCCTAACGAGACCCTAGGTTCTGGGTCAAGGGTTCCCCCAAAATTCAAGATGGCCGCCAAGATGGGCCGCCGTTTTTGCAGTGTCAGTGAGTTAGACATATAACTGTATTATACTTTTATTACTTGACAGATTTAAATCAAATCAAATGGATATCATAGATGTTAAATGCATGCCTAAAATGAAATACATTGTGGGTGTTCATTGGTCAAATGGTGAAATTTACATAAAAAACACATTTTTACCATGCATAAGTACCTTTATTTTGAAAACTATAGGTTTAAATAGTATGTTATTTACATTAATGTAATGCATGATGTATGCCCTTTAATTTGGTATGTTGATTACCGACTTCAGTTTTGTATCCATAGATATACAAGATGATTTCCAAGTTGGCCGCCATTTTCCCAGTGGAATCCAAATATGTATTGTGCAATAGAATGGTTATATATTTTTTTCTTTGTAGATTAAAATAAACGTTTAAATGTTTGATACACATACAAGAACATAAATGAACTCTAAAACAATGTTAATATTTTATAACTGCTAAGAAATATGTATATATAGTAGTAGCCGTATATCCGGATATGATATTGATTCGGATATTAAAATTGTTGCAGTACTAAATGGCTTACATTTTTATAATTTAGTTAAATTATGCACACAAACTAATTATTATGGTGTATGTACTGTCATAAGAAGTCAAATTCCCGGAGCATTTGATTTGATAATGCATAGCTCTTGTTACTAGTATATTTGATAACCACTAACTGCAATAGCTGCAGCAATACCAAACTACTAACACAAGATTCATCACAAGAATGCATTACTAAGTTTAAACTTTACTAACATGAGATATACTAACGTACATGTACCAACGTAGCATCAATGTCCAAAAAAGTTGTCTTAGCTAAAACTGAAAACATTGATTTAAACAATAGTGCAGTACATTTAGCCAAAAAAATGACCGAACCAGAGAAAAAAATTGAACAGATAGTGCACCTATATTGTCATCATCTATAAGGTTTCATCTTTCAGAAAAAATAGAATCTTTTTTTCTGAGCGTGGTGGAAATATAATTATTTTCAAGGTCAAGGTCACCAGGAATGGTAAAAGCATGAAGTGGAGATATATAGCATTATCCAAATATATGTAGGCACAAACAGTTAATACTCCCTAAATACTCATTTGAGTATAATGATGTAAACAAATTAAGAAAGTGTACAGTCATTTAAGGATGACCTTGACACCCATTTTCAAGGTCAATGTCAAATTTCTGACATTTTTGACAAAGTTTCACTTGCTTTACTGCTGTTATATTTATTATTATATTCAAAACGATTTATATAAGCTTTTTCCCGGATACATTAATATTGCGTATGTAAACTGTAGTCTTAGGATTCAGTTTGAAGCAGACTTGGTAGTATACATAACCGGGATTGTATCAATAATGGTAAGTAATACTACTGAACATAATAAGAATTCATATATCTGAGTCATAATCAAACATTTTGTAATATTGTAAGCATATTATTCTAAACATTTCGAACTGGATACTTGTTCCTTCTATATCATGACATGTCACGTTCTCTGTTAGATACATTAAATGAACTAGGGATTTTGTAGTTCCTATCGGGACGTGCTACGGTACGGAACGCAGCCTTGACACAAAATCTTGAAATTCCAATATGCGCTGACGACTCATTAAAATTTTGTGCAGTTCATGGCCGATAATGTTGACGATAACATTCGAACTGAATACATGTCATGGGATGGGCATAATTGCGACTGTTACCCCAGAAAGCTGATCCAAAAAGGTTATTCTTAGGGTAAACCTTTCTACTTCTGATATTGTGGAAATGACAAGAATCAGAATACACTACCGAATCCTGATGAAAAATGAAGGTAGTGTTTAAAGCCTTGTCGAAGTCTATCACAGAAGACAAGACGTACAATACAGACATACTTTGGAAGATAGTAAGGGTACTAAGACCGAAGTCACCACTATGGAATGGCACCATGCAGATGATTTACGCTGGAAATCACCCAGGTGCTTCCTCTACATTCTTCATGCCGATGATTGACATGGATCCATCAAATGAAACGTGTATATACTCCACCATCGTCTTTGTAGCAGACCTGTATTGACATTTGATCAGCCACTTTGGTGGAAGGCTCAATGCTTAATAGACACAGCGACACCAGATAGCCATGTAAAGAAGATAGTTCTTCGGTTGGGTGGACTTCATATGCAGATGAGCTACATGGGTTGCATAGCCCATCTTATGACTGACTCAGGTCTGAAAGAGCTATTTCAGACAGTGTATGCAGATAACACTGTTCCACACATGCTAAGTGGCAAGGCAATTTCACGAGCTGTACGAGGCCATGCCTTGGCAGAATTGGCACTCGGTACCATTCTTGTATATATCTGCTTTGACATCAACTTATCCAGCTACATTAGTGTAGAGACGCAGAAGGATAGCAATGGATTGTGAATTTGTAAGATCAGAACACTGAAGATGAAGTGGATGCAATACATCCTGATAGAGAAAATGGAGAAAGAGAAAGTGAAGATGATGTGATTGATAGTACAGAAGTATGTGAAGAAATTGATGAAGCTATGAAAATATTAGACAACCTGATGAAGATGAACACAAACATGGATATTAAGACTGCGGTGAGATCTGATAGTGTTACGAATTTAGCACACACACGGAAAGCTAAACTAGAAGAAATGAAAAGTAAAGGAAGAACATCAAGGGTACAATACATATACATGCTTGTCATCTTGAAGAAATTCATCAAGACTGAAAGAACAGGTGACTGGCGATTACACCTCTAAGCTGTTTTGGATATGCTTCCATACATGGCTGCATCTGGACATAATTCCTATACAAAATCATTACACATCTACTTGTCCAACATGCTTGACATACAAAACAAGCATCCATATGCGTATCAACACTTTATGGACGAAAAACATGTTGTTAGACGGAGTGAAAGATACTGGGCAGGTCTTAGTACAGATCTCATAATTGAACAGGTCCTGATGACGTGTATAAAAACAGTTGGTGGACTGACTCGGGGAATAGGGTTCGATGAGCTACAAAGGACAATGTGGGTTTTGTCTCGACCTGGTTGTTCGGAAATAAATTATGCCATGCAACAACTAACTGGAAAGCAAATCGTAACAAGCGAACAACATGGGGATTGCGGAAAGTCTAGACTTGCAAAAGATGATAATGATATAAGAATGATGGCTGATTATTTGGTGAACAGAAACCCATTTACATCGGAACCTGAGCTGAGAAGTATATCAAGTGGTGTAGTGGCCGATGAAAGAGTGTCAGTGGATAAGGCAAATGCAATCGGTAAAGCTATACTCACCGATATGACAGGCAAACCGGCAGAATCCAATGTGTTCAGAAGAAACAAACAAGAGATTCCTATGCGTGATGATGCAAATACAGAGATGAAAAATGAAATGATCAGGGTAGACCCACAGCTTCTTTTTCAAAGAATGATATCAGCAGCTCACAACGAAGTCCCAGAGGAGGATTTAGACATGTTTTTCTCCCATGGACTGTGTTCCTTCCCATCAGCATTGTTCGAGAGCCCCAGCCTGATAAGTCAAGCAAACAAGTCATCTCTCCAAACTGAAATGCTCAAGACAGTTTCCAACAAACACAAACTAACTGGCCAGAACGCAAATGTCTGTTATGTATGCTATGTCTTAGATGGCTGTGTTCTACTGCAAAAGATCCCATGGGAGAGAGGTCAAACATACAAGGCCATATGTCAGACGTATGTTAAATTTTGCACTGAAAAGTCATGCACAGTCACTTTTGATGTATATGAAGATGGAGCATCAACGGAAGACAATACACACAGGAGACGAACAAGGCGGTCAAATTGGGGCTGAAATTAAAATTGAACTGGATATGATAATAAGTTCATAGAAACACCAGGTACGTCTAAACAAAAGGAACAGACAGAAGTTCATAAACCTATTGTCAGGTTATTTGGCGGAGGCTGGAGTGAAGTGATTAATGCCAAGTCAGATGCTGACTACTTAATAGTGAAATCAGCTCCAGATGCTTCGTTATGGCAGAACACAATTGTCGTTGGTGAAGACACTGATTTATTAGTAATGTTGTGCTACCATACCAGGAACCTTGAGAATAGCATACAACTCATGTCAGAAGGAAAAAAGAACAAATGCTGCAGTGTTAGAGAGGTCCAAGAACATCTTGGCCCTGAAATATGTAACAATATACTTTTGTTACATGTATTTCTGGACTGCGACACAGTGTCCAAGCCTAGTGGCATTGGTAAGTCAGCAGCTCTGAAGACTTTCAAAAGAAGTCCTTCATTTCGTAAGTTTGCTTCAGTTTTCAATGAGAATCTAGAAGACATTACCAAGGATGATATTGTTAATGCGGGTGAAGCTACAATGATATGCTTATATGGAGGCAATCCAGACCAAGTTACATTAAATCAACTGTGTGTTGACTCTTTTCTGCGGAAAGTAGCCACTAACAATGTATACATTGACCCGAAGTCTTTACCACCTACAAGATATGCCTGCAAGTATCACAGTTTAAGTGCATATGTACAAATGTTAAAATGGAAGGGAATCGTTATTGACCCAACTGAGTATGGCTGGGAGTTGCAAGGAAACATGAGTGTTCCCCAACGAACTGATATGTCACCTGCTCCAGAGAAAATACTGAAATGCTGTTCCTACAAGATGGGTTGTAAAACCTCGGGTTTTAGCTGCAGAAAACGTGGGTACCGTGCAGTGTTGTATGTCGGAACTGCAATAAGTCATGTACAAACTGACCTAGACCTGATGAAATTAACGAGTGACAGTGACCAACAGTTGACGGATTTATCACATTATACTAATAATAGGTACGATTCCTGACTTTGTCTACTAATTTAAACATGGCTGAAAATGATATATAATGTATATAATACATAAACACATAATACATATATATTATAGCATACTGCTGGTTTTTAATCGAAATCACTGACCGATAATGTGTTCCATTTATACATATCCCTGAATTATGTTGTAGTAAACACTAAATGTTTAGACAAACAATGTACAGAAGTTGTCCTTGGAATTTAATATATTTTACAGAGCACAAATCAATCACTGCATATGTACACAAGTATTTTTGTTCAGATAACATTCAAATTGCATTTTTGCTATGTAGATATATTATATTCATTACTTCCAAACTCTAAATCAAATATGCGTACCTTCATATTTTGTAGAAAAATTAATTCCAGAAATTCCTGGTAAAAATTTCGAAAATATGTGAAAGTGCAATTTTTTTTTATTTCCACCAAGAGTTGAGAAAAAGATTTTATTGTGTCATGTTACACAGGCTTTTGACATAACAAAACCATTATTCCCATTTCTGTTCAAATTTTCCCTACCCCAATGTCCTATTTGTATTGTACTACAAGTAGTATAGAGGAATATGAAATTGATTGGGCAAAATTTGTATTGTGCCAGGAAAAAAACAATGCTCATCTTGTGTGTCCAGTTAATTATGAAACATTCCTACAGGACATCAACCGTTATTATAGGTCTGGACGTTGTCTATATCAACTCCATATCTGCTTAGTTGGTGATATTGCTAAAAGTATATGGTGCAAAATGGCTTAAAACATGTAGAAATAATGTTGGGTTGTGGAAATATGAACGACAAAAACGTCATGCAACTTCAAGCAGGAATGACCCAACAGAAACTCCAAGAAACGTAACCCGTCTACGTAGTGGTGATGCCTCAGCTCAAGTGGATACTAAATGCTTGACACAACTACACAACTTTTACGTTGGATGCTATGTGGCCCTGAAATGGCCAGGCTGGTTAATCAGTATACTATTTAATATAAATAATCCAACACATTCATAATTATATATGTTAAAATAAATTTCTTCAAATTTTGAGCATGTGACCTTGAAAATGACATTGACCTTGACATTAGATCATCATTGACGGCTTTCAGTTTTTGAACATTTCCTTTCAGAACAGGTTGCTATTATTTTTATTTGTTTATATGTGCTAATAAATAAGAAATACACCTATTTATATATTTATCTATAAATGCCGGCCATCTTGGATTTTTGGGGACCCCGTGACCCAGAGTCTAGGGTCTCGTTGGAAAGATAGTCGCATGTCATCATACTATCACCATGCAAAGTGGCTAAATTCTAGAATTAAACGAGCAATTATTCTTATAGTGACTCTCACTAATACGACGTTTGTTTATTAGTTGAAATACTCCGTTTTTGATGGAAATATTTGGAAAACAATTATACCATATAATAGGAAAACATATTCTGTAGAAATTTGCGTTTTCACTGATGTAGTGTCGCTTTAATGTATTTTATTCCCGGCGATATATATATATGGTATGTGTTTATTATTGGAAGATAGGATTTTCTTTCATCGAGCGATCACCGAAATGTGTAATTCCACGAGTGGCGTTATTTACTAATACACACAAATCTGCTTTTTTTTATGATTTCCACTGATTGGCTAATATAATACTGTTTTCAAATTGTATTAATTTTATCTACCCCGTCTTGAGCCTCATTGCACTACGTGACACAACCGCACAACCACTTATCTTAGTGTTCACGTCCGGAATAAGAAAACAATCCTGTATAATTTTCAAGTTAGTTTCTGTTTGGTGTCAAAATTAAAAACGAAAGACACAACAAATTCATTAGAATAATATTTATTAATAGTTAACTGTTCATGATAGTCAGAAAATAGCTAAAATACAAAAGTGCACTTAGTCGCGCAGGAATACGAAACGCACATGCCATCTTTCACTATTTCAAAGCGGTGTAAGACGGATTTTTTTTTCACTGAGAACACTATATCATTCACTGGAAAGCATAAAAGAAACAACAATTGCGTAAATATCTTTAATAAAATGTACCAAACAGGATGATAAGACTATTGATATGGTATGGTTAGGAGTTTGCTCTAAATACTGTAAACTACTAGGCTTGCCAATCCAAACGTTCAACACACTGTTTATTGATTCAATGTTAGTGTTCGAATGTATTCAGAAGAATGTGTAGTAGCTATGCATTTATACGTGAAAAAAAATGCATTTTATTTGCTTTTTGCAATGCAATGTCGCTTTATAGCCCATAACTCATCAGCACTCTCAGCACTTTTATTGTATCTGTTTTATACCAAATGTCGAATCAAATGTAGAGTTCCAAAATGGTAATAGCTACACTATTTATAATCTATGAGTCCAATCGTTGGGGAATAATGTATTAAAAAAGAATGGCCGCTTGAAAATTGAAACCATTTAGTTATGTCGTTAACATTTTTTGGAACATTATTTAGACCAAGTACAAGTTTTGCAACAATTAACAATCGATAATGTGCTAACAACGTTTATTACATTATTAGTTAATGGGTTTGCTACTGAACCTCAACAAAGTTATGTGGGGTCTACATGAATGAAACTCAACAGATTATGTGGGGTCTATATGAATGAACCTCAACAGAGTTATGTGGGGTTTACATGAATGAACAATTGAACATCATTGTCAGAGTTATGTGGGATCTACATGAATGAACATCATTGACTACTGCTAAAACTAAGTACATGGTAAAACGGTGGCGTAACACATAGTAAGCTAGGTCAACGCGGGGTAATAGAGCTATTTTAGGTAAATAACAGTTTTAAGGTACCACAGCGACATCCTTAATTACTCACATGTCCTCACCAAATCGTTGACCACATTGTTTGAAGTCCAAATAATGTATCATAAGTAAATTAAAAACACTCCACAATATAAACTCATGAATATATTTTACAGATAATCTGGTGATAATAGACTCAGACATCACGTGCTCACAGACGGTTTGCTGTCATTATTTATAAGTAGTGCAACTAATTACTACTTCTATAGATCAATCCGCGATGAACCAATGACATTGTGTCTTTTCTGTGGAAATTTAAGGCAATGAAACACGAACATGGATTTGTATGTGCCTTTTTCAAGGCCGTGGCACACTGTAGTACGCCATTTACTCATTTATTATTGTTTGAGCTAGCTTGAAGCTTTCCTCCATTCAATAGGTGATAAATGCTGTAATTTCTTACTCCACCGGATTTAGGAAGTGCAAATCAGTTATTGTATGCATATAACAAACTAAGTGATTTATATTAAAACATAATTGGAACACCGTGTTGTAATTTACTGTGGAGAAGGTACGAGATATACGTGTATGCACATTTTCTTACAGAGTTTTACAGAAATTTAAGACGGATCGTTCCTCATGGACCTGTTTCAGCCGAGTTGTCGCACTTTATTGTTACCATGTGTGTGTTTTACGTTTATTTATCGTCGCTACCGGTTGCCCATATGAGCGACGCCTCCTGAAGATATTAGTCATTTTAGATTTTGGAGGATAGTGCAATGATACAGAGAGAGACCCATTCCAGAATCTCCTCTGGTTCTTTTACGTGCACGATGTAAAGCACTGACACGAGACCTCGGTTTAACGTCCCATCTGAAAGACTGTTAATTTTATTAGGGTCAGACGGGGGATCGAACCTGCGATCCTGGATTACCAGTCCAGCGTGTTACCACAGATCCATTGTACTATTTGTTCATAATTAGTGTAGGTATTGTTTAGGATCGATAATCACAATGTTAGAAATAAATTACAATTAGCTTAAGCATATTTTATTCGGATCAAATACATATATATAAATACAATTTTATACATTGGAACCGATATGGGTCGAGAAACAAGCTTAAAGCTTATATGAATCCCTTCCCATGTTGGAGTACGTTTAAATGGTACAGATTGCTTGGCGAATAGTAATGGCGAGTTTATGTGTTCAGTAAATATAAATTGTAGAGAAACTATTGAATACTTAAACAGTAGTGGCAAATGTTTGGGCTTGATTTTGCTAAACGTCCGCATATATTTACAGCATCGCGTTATTGTAATTTTAATGTAGAAATAAGGAAACGTTATATCCAAATATGTAAACTATCAAAAAAGAATCTGGTATTGTCACACGACGGGCCGGGACCAAAACGGAGAGAACCCCCACGTTCACCTAGGTATCGAAACGTTTTGTTGCTGCAATATAGCTCTGGACATTCAGGTAAATTGTTGTGTTACAGTGTGTAGTGAGATGCTCAGCACCAAACAAGAGATTGTTGAGTGTGGCAGCACATGGGAGGTTAGATAGGTGTTATAGATTGTAAATTACAATTTAAATCAGCTTACAATAAAAAATAGTACCGGCATTATTCGTAAATCTGAACAATTAATGAATACACCCAACAACATTATGTATTCCATTATGTATCTCTTATTAAAAGTGTAATGGTCAGGGGCGTACCCAGCCAATTTTGATGTGGACTCCAAACAAGCACCGAGGGTGCGAGTGGTGTAGGGTGGTCTGGGGGCTTCCCCCGAAACATTTTAAAACCTGGACGTCATTTGGTGCACTCTGGCGACTCTGAGAACTAATTATATTCCGATAAATACACTTGGAAAACGTATGTTTTTTATGCGGCCATTTGTAAAAATGTCTGAATTATACTGTACATCAGTGCATCGTCTGAGTTTCATATCTTTAGCTGGGTATGTGTATGAAAAGGGAATGCATCTACATGTACGTAGATCTACCTGCTTGTGCCTATACTTGTGCTTTTACTTGCAAAGAACTGCTTAATACTGGAGCTTACCAGGAACACTGTTACCGTACTGTTGAAAGATGGCGTTAAACTCAATCAAACTGCACATGCATATATATCTACGCTGTAATTATTAATGTACTGGTAAATGAGGGTTGAGATTTTAATAGTTAAATATGATAAACTCATAAAAATACTGACATTGAATCCATTGTATCCATTGTCAATCACTAGTGAGTAGTGAGTGTAGTCAGTGTACGATGACGTCAGAGTTTTACTCTAGTCTATATACATTACCACAGGTAGTCTACTAGTCTGTATCACAGGGATTCGGCACGTTTGGGGGTATATATTTAAGTACAGGGATTCTACTCTGTGGGATGTCAGATTTCGCATCGATCAGTAAAATGGCCCTATCTGAAACAATTGTGTACAAATCTGTCTAAATATAACGCCTATCCCGAGTCTTTATATTGTTCTTCAAATAAAACACAACTTTAAGCTGCATGCATGTATACTTTGCAAACAATTGCCACAGACATTGGCCATAGCAGGTCACATTTCCATACTAGGACACGGGTTCTGTCAGCAACAACAAAAACTCTTCGACGGGAGAGTTTTAACAGTGAATAACATTATCAATGAAATGTGTTTCCACTAACGTGTAGGTTTATTCAGCAAAAATGTACGTCAAAAAGAGATTTCGTAGAATTTTTCAATTTGTTTTGAAAATTTCTCAAGCGGCGCAGTTCGCGTTGAAACGAGCGTTCTGATTGGATTATTAGATTGTAACTAGATGTTTGTTATGTTTATGACCGTTATATGAAATCATACTTTCACGTTTAAGAGTTTGTGTACCACAAACACATTGTTTATGCATAGAAAGTTAGTGTTCGAATTATTTCGAAAACATTTGTAGTAGTAATGCTATTTAAAGCATTATTTGGGCAATGTAGTGTCGCTTTAAGGTTACATGTATGAATGTATATATGTGTGCATGTATGCATACCTATTTGATATATGTCATATAATTGTAATCATTGTATATAACGTTTTATTGCTAGTAAATACTGTTGTGGATGAAACATTACAGCACCATCTTGGAAACAACATACCAAAGGAATGCGATTCATGTACCATCTTGGAAACAACATACCAAAGGAATGCAATTCATGTACCATATTGGAAACAACATACCAAAGGAATGCGATTCATGTACCATATTGGAAACAACATACCAAAGGAATGCGATTCATGTACCATCTTGGAAACAACATACCAAAGGAATGCGATTCATGTACCATCTTGGAAACAACATACCAAAGGAATGCGATTCATGTACCATCTTGGAAACAACATACCAAAGGAATGCGATTCATGTACCATCTTGGAAACAACATACCAAAGGAATGCGATTCATGTACCATCTTGGAAACAACATACCAAAGGAATGCGATTCATGTACCATCTTGGAAACAACATACCAAAGGAATGCGATTCATGTACCATCTTGGAAACAACATACCAAAGGAATGCGATTCATGTACCATCTTGGAAACAACATACCAAAGGAATGCGATTCATGTACCATCTTGGAAACAACATACCAAAGGAATGCGATTCATGTACCATCTTGGAAACAACATACCAAAGGAATGCGATTCATGTACCATCTTGGAAACAAAATACCAAAGGAAATACAACAGCGATACAATAATACAAAATCAATATATGTAAACAATAAAATATATTAATAAATAGATATATTCATTGGTACATACACGTGTTGTATAACGCATCAATTGTGACCATATTTACATTCTTTTGTTTTGTCAACAACCGTCGTATGCGTGTGTGTGTGTGCTACGTTTATTTATCGTCACTACTGGTTGCCCATATGAGTGACGCCTCCTGACGAGATTAGTCATTTTAGATGTAGGGAGGATAGTGCAATGATACAGACAGAGACCCATTCCATAGTGTCCTCTGTTTTTTGTTACGGGCACAGTGTGCAGCACCGACACGAGACCTTGATTTAAAGTCCCATTTGAAAGACTATTAATTTTATTAGGGTCAGACGAGGGATCGAACCTGCGATCCCTGGATTACTAGTCCATAGTGTTACCACTGGACTACAGCTCCGTCTGCGATGAGATTTATTAGTTCCACTACTCAGTTTCGTTTACAAATATTTGGGGGGGGGGGAATAAAATAGGAAATAACATTTGTAGAAATTTGCTTGTTTTCTTGTTCAACATAATTATGATGCTCTCACATTGTGGTGGTAATCATGGTATCTATCTAGTGTAGATGTAGAGAAATAACCCACACGGAGTAAATGTTTTATTTACATGAACAAATTAAATGGTCATAGCCTGACAATACACATTCTTCTCTATCGCAATGGAGATAGGAATTTCTTTTCAGAAGCCTACTGTTTAACTATAACAACGGGAAATCGAATATCACATCGCATGGAGACTAGATAAGTCACTGTCATATGGACAATAGTTCCAGGAACCTGTTATACTATACATCAAAGGTATACTGGGAATTATACCGCACAATCAGTTAATGAGGTGTTCACTTTAATATTAGATATATAATAATTCACATTTATTATTAAAACGCTGTGTGTTTATTTATCTGCAGTTGTGGAAGTAAATCCATGGCAGGATGTTTATCAAATACGTGAATTTTATAATATAGCAGACAAAATAAACAAAGATTTCAAAATGTTTGTATTATACAGGGAGCAATATCTGCGTGGTTCGGAATCGCATGCGGTATGAGCAGAAGGGACAGTGAGATACTCTGATAGAATGGCTGTCAATTCTTGGTCTAAGCTGGCCAAGTCGAACCAGGTACGTTGTGTTGTTGTTGTTGTTGTTGTTTTTCACCAAATTAACACGTTAATGTTGGATATAATGAACAATGTAATTCACACTATGCAATTTAACATCACGCAGGAGAAGACCTCTGTAACACGTTGGACTGGTAATCCAGGGATCGCAGGTTCGATCACCCGTCTGACCATAATAAAATTAACAGTATTTCAGATGGGACGTTAAACCGAGGTCTCGTGTCGGTGCTGTACACCGTGCACGTAAAAGAACCAGCGGATACTCTGGAATGGGTCTCTGTCTGTATCATTGCACTACCCTCCAAACATCTAAATGACTAATCTCTTCAGGAGGCGTCGCTCATATGGGCAACCGGTAGCGACTATAAATAAGCGTAAAACACACACACGACCTCTTTAAGCGCATACTTTTATGTACATTTTCTGTAAAATGTATATTTGTATATGTTATAGCAGGTTAGGGATAGAGGCAGTAATCCCACAAAACAGGTGGCAGTAAACTAAAGCTGAACAGTAGAATACTCTTCAATTGAAGATCAAATTTAGCCCTAACCCCAATGCCCAGATTACTGCCAATTGTATATTTCGTTACTGCCTCTATCGTTAACGGTTATAGCATTGTTTGAAATAAACTATGACTAAACGAATGCAAACGTTATACAAACAATGCAGTTTTGGAATAAAAACTGTTACGTCACACATATTGTATGTGCATATGCAAATGTAATATACGAAATATCACCGAACGGAGGGCTAAATGTTGATCTTACCCTATACGGGGAGTTCGAGCCCCGCTGCAGCCGTTACGGTTGTGCCCTTAGGCAAGGCATTTAAATTCCACATGGCCTATTCTCTCTCCCTTGTGGCGATGGATTCCATCAGGAATGAGGTCTCGAGAGTAATTAATATAAGTTGTAGGATCTTGGTTCGCAATAGAGCTAAATAATTTTGTATAAACAAGTTCGACCCCCTGTCTGACACTAATAATATTAACATTCTTTCAAACGGGACTGTAAACCGAGGTCTCGTGTTGGTGCTTTGCACCGTGCACGTACACGAACATGAGCAGACTTTGGAATTGGTATCTGTCTGTATCATTGCACTATCCTCCAACATATAAAATGACTAATCTCTTCAGGATGCGTCGCTCACATAGGCAACCGGTAGTGACGATACGCACGCACGCACGCACGCACGCACGCACGCACGCACGCACGCACGCACGCACGCACGCACGCACGCACGCACGCACGCACGCACGCACGCACGCACGCACGCACGCACGCACGCACGCACGCACGCACGCACGCACGCACGCACGCACGCACGCACGCACGCACGCACGCACGCACGCACGCACGCACGCACGGCACGCACGCACGCACGCACACACACACTTTGTCACTATTAATTGATCAACTAACTGCTAATCTGGAATTTTTAAATTTTAAATATGGGAGTCGTTGATGTGCGTTCACCTCAGTTGCGAATTATAGCCCCGCTGGAGCCGTTATGATTGTGCCCTTGGGCAAGGCATTTAACTTCCACGTTGCCTCTTCTCTCTCCCTTGTGGTGATGGATTCCATCAGGAATGAAGTCTCGAGAGTAATTATTATAAGTTGTAAGAACTTGTTTCGCAATGGAGCTAAAATAAATGTATATAAACTAACCAACCGCTAATATTGCACGAGCATTTATGCATGTACAAACGTGACACTTGCAACAACAATTACAAATTCAAACGGAATTTTAAGGGACAGATCCAGGAGCTGTACGGCAATGTTCAACATTGGACGTGTGTCGTTGAAAGCTGTTATTCAAAGTTTATAAGGAGTTATCTATCAAAACATTTAGTTCTGACAAACAGATTCAACGTTGAAGTTGCCAGAAACACAGCGCCCATCGCTCGCAGCTCTCTATGTGATTATCCCAAACCAGGATACATACTACGAGGACATAAAGTCATGATGTCGATTTGGTGGAAGAATCAGAGATCGGAGATTCAGATAATCTTCAACAAGCGGCGCTTGACTTCAACGTGGACATTTACGGTGACGCCGGTGACGTGCTTTCCGATATCGATTGTGAACATCAAGACATTGTGGAAGTCATGATAGCGCTGTGGTAGCGCGTTCGCTTCATGTGCGAACAGCCCCGAGTTCGCGCCCAGCCGTAGCCGTTACGGTTGTGCCCTTAGGCATGGCATTTAAAATTCACGTTGCGCCTTCTCGCGCCCTCGTGGCGATGGCTTCCACTAGGAATGAGGTTTCGAGAGTGATTAATATACGTTGTAATAACTTGTTTTGCAATGAAGCTAAAGTAAATTTGTGTAAACTTGTTAAACCTAAATGTTTGTGGTGACCGACAAAATGAAGTGGAATATCGCTAACGTAAAGCGTTAGATCATTCTGGATTGATGAGAATAGCATAACTTCAGTTTTGTCAGGGTTAAACTTGACGAGCCACGACTTAGACAATTCGTTAATGTTTCTGAGTTCATTGTTTAGTGTAGTTTCACTATAATTCATATCGTTAGACGAAACGGCAAGTAAACTATTGTTTGCGAAAAGTCTTATTACACTTAGTAGATTATCTGCTATATCTTTGACATACACTAGAAATAACATAGGACGAAGGGCGGCGCCTTGGGGAACAATAGAAGCAATTACTTTAAGACGAGTCATATACCGTGAGTCAAATACCGTCCTAATGTGTTTGGAGTAGTGGACAGTATGGACTGGTATATTGATGCTTATGAGTTTTAAGTTCAAATACATTCACATTTACTTATTGAAATTTACTTCATACTCTTTCAATTTTTTTCTTATTATTTTCTTTGCGGGTGTCGTGAATCACGCGTATAGTGTTTGCATTCTCATTGTTTGTAGGCTCAGAGCTATTCCAAAGTCTGCCACAACTGTATTCTGCTCCCCAGGCTTATATAGCATATCATAGAGGTGTCCCGCATTTCACTTTATTCGTGTTCGTCATTTATCTTGATTTGTCAATGCTTGGTTGTAAACCGCACAGTCACGGGACTAGAGGTAAAGTTCTGTTTGGAGGGGTCTTCGGCTTAGAGGGGTTTTCATATTGGTGTAAATGTTTCCTATATTAGCAATTCAGCTCTGCAATGCTTAGAAGGAACAGTACTAGCTCATGTATATAGTACATTATATACTATTGCCGACCATTGCACAAACAGTACTAGCTCATGTATATAGTACATTATAAACTATTGCTGAGCTTTGCAACAACAGTACTAGCTCATATATATAGTACATTATAAACTATTGCCGACCTTTGCTACAACGGTACTAGCTCATGTATATAGTACATTATAAACTATTGCCGAGCTTTGCAACAACAGTACTAGCTCATGTATATAGTACATTATAAACTATTGCCGACCATTGCACAAACAGTACTAGTTCATGTATATAGTACATTATAGACTATTGCCGACCATTGCGCAAACAGTACTCGCTCATATATATAGTACATTATAAACTATTGCCGACCTTTGCACAAACAGTACTAGCTCATGTATATAGTACATTATAAACTATTGCCGACCTTTGCACCAACAGTACTAGCTCATGTATATAGTACTTTATAGAAATATTGCCGACCATTGCGCAAACAGTACTAGCTCATGTATATAGTACATTATAAACTATTGCCGAGCTGTGCACCAACAGTACTAGCTCATGTATATAATACACCATAAACTATTGTCGACCTTTGCACCAACAGTACTAGCTCATGTATATAGTACATTATAAACTATTGCCGACCTTTGCACCAACAGTACTAGCTCATGTATATAGTACATTATAAACTATTGCCGACCTTTGCACCAACAGTACTAGCTCATGTATATAGTACACCATAAACTATTGCCGACCTTTGTACCAACAGTACTAGCTCATGATATAGTACATAAATATGGTTGCAACAGTACTAGCTCATGTATATAGTACATTATAAACTATTGCCGACCTTTGCACAAACAGTACTAGCTCATGTATATAGTACATTATAAACTATTGCCGACCTTTGCACCAACAGTACTAGCTCATGTATATAGTACATTATAAACTATTGCCGACCTTTGCACCAACAGTACTAGCTCATGTATATAGTACATTATAAACTATTGCCGACCTTTGCACCAACAGTACTAGCTCATGTATATAGTACTTTATAGAAATATTGCCGACCATTGCGCAAACAGTACTAGCTCATGTATATAGTACATTATAAACTATTGCCGAGCTGTGCACCAACAGTACTAGCTCATGTATATAGTACACCATAAACTATTGCCGACCTTTGCACCAACAGTACTAGCTCATGTATATAGTACATTATAAACTATTGCCGACCTTTGCAACAACAGTACTAGCTCATGTATATAGTACATTATAAACTATTGCCGACCTTTGCACCAACAGTACTAGCTCATGTATATAGTACACCATAAACTATTGCCGACCATTGTACCAACAGTACTAGCTCATGTATATAGTACATTATAAACTATTGCCGACCTTTGCACAAACAGTACTAGCTCATGTATATAGTACATTATAAACTATTGCCGACCTTTGCACAAACAGTACCAGCTCATGTATATAGTACATTATAAATTATTGCCGACCTTTGCACAAACAGTACTAGCTCATGTATATAGTACATTATAAACTATTGCCGACCTTTGCACCAACAGTACTAGCTCATGTATATAGTACATTATAAACTATTGCCGACCTTTGCACCAACAGTACTAGCTCATGTATATAGTACTTTATAGAAATATTGCCGACCTTTGCGCAAACAGTACTAGCTCATGTATATAGTACATTATAAACTATTGCCGAGCTTTGCACCAACAGTACTAGCTCATGTATATAGTACACTATAAACTATTGCCGACCTTTGCACCAACAGTACTAGCTCATGTATATAGTACATTATTAACTATTGCCGACCTTTGCACCAACAGTACTAGCTCATGTATATAGTACATTATAAACTATTGCCGACCTTTGTACCAACAGTACTAGCTCATGTATATAGTACACCATAAACTATTGCCGACCATTGTACCAACAGTACTAGCTCATGTATATAGTACACCATAAACTATTGCCGACCTTTGCACAAACAGTACTAGCTCATGTATATAGTACATTATAAACTATTGCCGTCCTTTGCACAAACAGTACTAGCTCATGTATATAGTACATTATAAACTATTGCCGACCTTTGCACCAACAGTACTAGCTCATGTATATAGTACATTATAAACTATTGCCGACCTTTGCACCAACAGTACTAGCTCATGAATATAGTACATTATAAACTATTGCCGACCTTTGCACCAACAGTACTAGCTCATGTATATAGTACTTTATAGAAATATTGCCGACCATTGCGCAAACAGTACTAGCTCATGTATATAGTACATTATAAACTATTGCCGAGCTTTGCACCAACAGTACTAGCTCATGTATATAGTACACCATAAACTATTGCCGACCTTTGCACCAACAGTACTAGCTCATGTATATAGTACATTATAAACTATTGCCGACCTTTGCAACAACAGTACTAGCTCATGTATATAGTACATTATTGTTGGTTGTTGTTTGTTTTTTAAACTATTGCGACCTTTGACAACAGTACTAGCTCATGTATATAGTACATTATAAACTATTGCCGACCTTTGTACCAACAGTACTAGCTCAGTAATAGTACATTATAAACTATTGCCGACCTTTGCAACAACAGTACTAGCTCATGTATATAGTACATTATAAACTATTGCCGACCTTTGCAACAACAGTACTACCTCATGTATATAGTACATTATAAACTATTGCCGACCTTTGCTGCAACAGTACTAGCTCAGGTATATAGTACATTATAAACTATTGCCGACCTTTGCAACAACAGTACTAGCTCATGTATATAGTACATTATAAACTATTGCCGACCTTTGTACCAACAGTACTAGCTCATGTATATAGTACACCATAAACTATTGCCGACCTTTGTACCAACAGTACTAGCTCATGTATATAGTACACCATAAACTATTGCCGACCTTTGCACAAACAGTACTAGCTCATGTATATAGTACATTATAAACTATTGCCGACCTTTGCACCAACAGTACTAGCTCATGTATATAGTACATTATAAACTATTGCCGACCTTTGCACCAACAGTACTAGCTCATGTATATAGTACATTATAAACTATTGCCGACCTTTGCACCAACAGTACTAGCTCATGTATATAGTACATTATAAACTATTGCCGACCTTTGCACCAACAGTACTAGCTCATGTATATAGTACATTATAAACTATTGCCGACCTTTGCACCAACAGTACTAGCTCATGTATATAGTACATTATAAACTATTGCCGACCTTTGCACCAACAGTACTAGCTCATGTATATAGTACATTATAAACTATTGCCGACCTTTGCACAAACAGTACTAGCTCATGTATATAGTACATTATAAACTATTGCCGACCTTTGCACCAACAGTACTAGCTCATGTATATAGTACATTATAAACTATTGCCGACCTTTGCACCAACAGTACTAGCTCATGTATATAGTACATTATAAACTATTGCCGACCTTTGCAACAACAGTACTAGCTCATGTATATAGTACATTATAAACTATTGCCGACCTTTGCACCAACAGTACTAGCTCATGTATATAGTACATTATAAACTATTGCCGACCTTTGCACCAACAGTACTAGCTCATGTATATAGTACATTATAAACTATTGCCGACCTTTGCACCAACAGTACTAGCTCATGTATATAGTACACCATAAACTATTGCCGACCTTTGTACCAACAGTACTAGCTCATGTATATAGTACACCATAAACTATTGCCGACCTTTGTACCAACAGTACTAGCTCATGTATATAGTACATTATAAACTATTGCCGACCTTTGCACAAACAGTACCAGCTCATGTATATAGTACATTATAAACTATTGCCGACCTTTGCACCAACAGTACTAGCTCATGTATATAGTACATTATAAACTATTGCCGACCTTTGCACAAACAGTACCAGCTCATGTATATAGTACATTATAAACTATTGCCGAGCTGTGCACCAACAGTACTAGCTCATGTATATAGTACACCATAAACTATTACCGACCTTTGCACTAATAGTACTAGCTCATGAATATAGTACATTATAAACTATTGTCGACCTTTGCTACAACAGTACTAGCTCATGTATATAGTACATTATAAACTATTGCCGACCTTTGTACCAACAGTACTAGCTCATGTATATAGTACATTATAAACTATTACCGACCTTTGCACTAACAGTACTAGCTCATGTATATAGTACATTATAAACTATTGCCGACCTTTGTACCAACAGTACTAGCTCATGTATATAGTACATTATAAACTATTGCCGACCTTTGTACCAACAGTACTAGCTCATGTATATAGTACATTATAAACTATTGCCGACCTTTGCACCAACAGTACTAGCTCATGTATATAGTACATTATAAACTATTGCCGACCTTTGCAACAACAGTACTAGCTCATGTATATAGTACATTATAAACTATTGCCGACCTTTGCAACAACAGTACTAGCTCATGTATATAGTACATTATAAACTATTGCCGACCTTTGCACCAACAGTACTAGCTCATGTATATAGTACATTATAAACTATTGCCGACCTTTGCACCAACAGTACTAGCTCATGTATATAGTACATTATAAACTATTGCCGACCTTTGCACCAACAGTACTAGCTCATGTATATAGTACATAAACTATTGCCGACCTTTGCACAAACAGTACTAGCTCATGTATATAGTACATTATAAACTATTGCCGACCTTTGCTACAACAGTACTAGCTCATGTATATAGTACATTATAAACTATTGCCGACCTTTGTACCAACAGTACTAGCTCATGTATATAGTACATTATAAACTATTGCCGACCTTTGTACCAACAGTACTAGCTCATGTATATAGTACATTATAAACTATTGCCGACCTTTGTACCAACAGTACTAGCTCATGTATATAGTACATTATAAACTATTGCCGACCTTTGCAACAACAGTACTAGCTCATGTATATAGTACATTATAAACTATTGCCGACCTTTGCACCAACAGTACTAGCTCATGTATATAGTACATTATAAACTATTGCCGACCTTTGCACCAACAGTACTAGCTCATGTATATAGTACATTATAAACTATTGCCGACCTTTGCACCAACAGTACTAGCTCATGTATATAGTACATTATAAACTATTGCCGACCTTTGCACCAACAGTACTAGCTCATGTATATAGTACATTATAAACTATTGCCGACCTTTGCACCAACAGTACTAGCTCATGTATATAGTACATTATAAACTATTGCCGACCTTTGCACCAACAGTACTAGCTCATGTATATAGTACATCATAAACTATTGCCGACCTTTGCTACAACAGTACTAGCTCATGTATATAGTACACCATAAACTATTGCCGACCATTGTACCAACAGTACTAGCTCATGTATATAGTACATTATAAACTATTGCCGACCTTTGCACAAACAGTACTAGCTCATGTATATAGTACATTATAAACTATTGCCGACCTTTGCACCAACAGTACTAGCTCATGTATATAGTACATTATAAACTATTGCCGACCTTTGTACCAACAGTACTAGCTCATGTATATAGTACATTATAAACTATTACCGACCTTTGTACCAACAGTACTAGCTCAGGTATATAGTACATTATAAACTATTGCCGACCTTTGCAACAACAGTACTACCTCATGTATATAGTACATTATAAACTATTGCCGACCTTTGCTGCAACAGTACTAGCTCAGGTATATAGTACATTATAAACTATTGCCGACCTTTGCAACAACAGTACTAGTTCATGTATATAGTACATTATAAACTATTGCCGACCTTTGTACCAACAGTACTAGCTCATGTATATAGTACACCATAAACTATTGCCGACCATTGTACCAACAGTACTAGCTCATGTATATAGTACACCATAAACTATTGCCGACCTTTGCACAAACAGTACTAGCTCATGTATATAGTACATTATAAACTATTGCCGACCTTTGCACAACAGTACTAGCTCATGTATATAGTACATTATAAACTATTACCGACCTTTGTACCAACAGTACTAGCTCATGTATATAGTACATTATAAACTATTACCGACCTTTGTACCAACAGTACTAGCTCATGTATATAGTACATTATAGACTATTGCCGACCTTTGTACCAACAGTACTAGCTCATGTATATAGTACATTATAAACTATTGCCGACCTTTGTACCAACAGTACTAGCTCATGTATATAGAACACCATAAACTATTGCCGACCTTTGTACCAACAGTACTAGCTCAGGTATATAGTACATTATAAACTATTGCCGACCTTTGCAACAACAGTACTACCTCATGTATATAGTACATTATAAACTATTACCGACCTTTGCACCAACAGTACTAGCTCATGTATATAGTACATTATAAACTATTACCGACCTTTGCAACAACAGTACTAGCTCAGGTATATAGTACATTATAAACTATTTCCGACCTTTGCACCAACAGTACTAGCTCATGTATATAGTACATTATAAACAATTACCGACCTTTGCACCAACAGTACTAGCTCATGTATATAGTACATTATAAACTAGTGCCGACCTTTGCAACAACAGTACTACCTCATGTATATAGTACATTATAAAGTATTGCCGACCTTTGCAACAACAGTACTACCTCATGTATATAGTACATTATAAACTATTGCCGACCTTTGCTGCAACAGTACTAGCTCAGGTATATATTACTTTATAAACTATTGCCGACCTTTGCACCAACAGTACTAGTTCATGTATATAGTACACCATAAACTATTACCGACCTTTGCTGCAACAGTACTACCTCATGTATATAGTACATTATAAACTATTGCCGACCTTTGCTGCAACAGTACTAGTTCATGTATATAGTACATTATAAACTATTGCCGACCTTTGCTGCAACAGTACTACCTCATGTATATAGTACATTATAAACTATTGCCGACCTTTGCTGCAACAGTACTAGTTCATGTATATAGTACATCATAAACTATTACCGACCTTTGCAACAACAGTACTAGCTCATGTATATAGTACATTATAAACTATTGCCGACCTTTGCTACAACATTACTAGCTCATGTATATAGTACATCATAAACTATTGCCGACCTTTGCTACAACAGTACTAGCTCATGTATATAGTACACTATAAACTATTGCCGACCTTTGCAACAACAGTACTAGCTCATGTATATAGTACATTATAAACTATTGCCGACCTTTGCTACAACATTACTAGCTCATGTATATAGTACACCATAAACTATTGCCGACCTTTGCTACAACAGTACTAGCTCATATATATAGTACATTATAAACTATTGCCGACCTTTGCTACAACAGTACTAGCTCATGTATATAATACATTATAAACTATTGCCGACCTTTGTAACAACAGTACTAGCTCATATATATAATACATTATAAACTATTGCCGACCTTTGCTACAACAGTACTAGCTCATATATATAATACATTATAAACTATTGCCGACCTTTGTAACAACAGTACTAGCTCATATATATAATACATTATAAACTATTGCCGACCTTTGCTACAACAGTACTAGCTCATATATATAATACATTATAAACTATTGCCGACCTTTGTACAACAGTACTAGCTCATATATATAATACATTATTAACTATTGCCGACCTTAACAACAGTACTAGCTCATATATATAATACATTATAACTATTGCCGACCTTTGTAACAACAGTACTAGCTCATATATATTACATTATAACTATTGCCGACCTTTGCTACAACAGTACTAGCTCATGTATATAATACATTATAAACTATTGCCGACCTTTGCTACAACAGTACTAGCTCATATATATAGTACATTATAAACTATTGCCGACCTTTGCTACAACAGTACTAGCTCATGTATATAATACATTATAAACTATTGCCGACCTTTGCTACAACAGTACTAGCTCATATATATAATACATTATAAACTATTGCCGACCTTTGCTACAACAGTACTAGCTCATATATATAGTACATTATAAACTATTGCCGACCTTTGTAACAACAGTACTAGCTCATATATATAATACATTATAAACTATTGCCGACCTTTGTAACAACAGTACTAGCTCATATATATAATACATTATAAACTATTGCCGACCTTTGCTACAACAGTATACTAGCTCATGTATATAATACATTATAGACTATTGCCGACCTTTGCTACAACAGTACTAGCTCATATATATAGTACATTATAAACTATTGCCGACCTTTGCTACAACAGTATACTAGCTCATGTATATAATACATTATAGACTATTGCCGACCTTTGCTACAACAGTACTAGCTCATGTATATAGTACATTATAAACTATTGCCGACCTTTTCAACCTTATCCTCTTATTGCTATTATTATATACTATTTATACAATATATAAAACTCTAACTATTGTACGATGGTTGAACATCATATACCAAACAGTTAATTAATTGTTCAATGGTAGGTAGAAATGGCACAGCTCAGATTTCTGGCTGCATAATGTAGTCAATTAGTTTGTGTTATCTATGGATATTAAGTCAATTGAACACACTATTAGATGTAATTGTTCGCCTCCGATGTCGAGTTAAGGTCGCTGACTTGTATACCACTGTAACCTATGCTCAATGATGGTCAATGGTTCGAGATTCGAGCCCCGCTCAGACCACGTCTCTTTATTATGAAAATGTTAGCAGTTTCTTCCGAGGTTGATGCACTAAGTTAACCGCTGGAAAGGTTTTATTAGGTAAATTGACCGTCGCTTAAATGGGCTACCGCTAGCGACGCTAAATAAACTTAATAAAAAACCAGAAAAGTAGATGTAATTTATATGAAATATTACAATAGTATTAGTATGGTGTGAAATGTAGAAAATTTAATCAAGAACAGCTTATATCTTACTTTGAACTATGTCTTAGGCTATATGCCTTCTTAGGGCCAGTTCAAGCCGCTAACATTGTGCCTTCTTATGGCCAGTTCGAGCCCAGCTATTGCCGCTAACATTGTGCCTTCTTTACGGCCAGTTCGAGCCAAGCTGTAGCCGCTAACATTGTCCCTTCTTATGGCAAGGTCGAGCTCAGCTGTTGCCGCTAACATTGTCCCTTCTTACGGCCAGTTCGAGCCCAGCTGTAGCCGCTAACATTGTCCCTTCTTACGGCCAGTTCGAGCACAGCTGTAGCCGCTAACACTGTCCCTTCTTACGGTCAGTTCGAGCACAGCTGTAGCCGCTTACATTGTGCCTTCTTACGGCCAGTTCGAGCACAGCTGTAGCCGTTAACATTATCCCTTCTTACGGCCAGTTCGAGCACAGCTGTAGCCGCTAACATTGTCCCTTCTTACGGTCAGTTCGAGCACAGCTGTAGCCTTTTTGTGTTGGTTGGGTGTGCCGCTAACATTGTGCCTTCTTACGGCCAGTTCGAGCTCAGCTGTAGCCGCTAACAGTGTGCCTTCTTACGGCCAGTTCGAGCACAGCTGTAGCCGCTTACATTGTGCCTTCTTACGGCCAGTTCGAGCACAGCTGTAGCCGCTAACATTGTCCCTTCTTACGGTCAGTTCGAGCACAGCTGTAGCCGCTAACATTGTGCCTTCTTACGGCCAGTTCGAGCACAGCTGTAGCCGCTAACATTGTGCCTTCATATGGACAGTTCGAGCTCAGCTGTAGCCGCTAACATTGTGCCTTCTTACGGCCAGTTCGAGCCCAGCTGTAGCCGCTAACATTATCCCTTTTTACTGCCAGTTCGAGCCCAGATGTAGCCGCCAACATTGTGCCTTCTTACGGCCAGTTCGAGCACAGCTGTAGCCGCTAACATTGTGCCTTCTTACGGCCAGTTCGAGCCCAGCTGTAGCCGCTAACATTATCCCTTTTTACTGCCAGTTCGAGCCCAGCTGTAGCCTCTAACATTATGCATGCTTACGACCAGTTCGTGCCCAGCTGTAGCCGCTAACATTGTGCCTTCTTACGGCAGTTCGCGCCCAGCTGTAGCCGCTAACATTGTGCCTTTAAGCAAGGCGCTTAAAGTCCACTTTGCCGCTTCTCCCTCCCCCAAGCCGATAGATTCCATCAGAAATGAGGTCTCGAGTACGATTAATATAATGTCTTAAAAACTTAAAAACGAGCTAAAGTAAATTTGTATCAACTAAACTTAATTAAAGTGACCTGAATTGATAAGAATATAAATTTAATTAAGCGTAAAATTCATATATAGTTCTAAAAACTGAAAACGTTAATTATTCAGTAATTAACTACACGTTAATTAATCCATACCTAATCCGGTTGTAAAACAACACATACATTGCCTATTAAATACATAGTAAAAAGTTCATTTATATTTCCAATCTTTCATTTCTTCTGATACCACATCCACTGTGAAGGTATTCAAATGAAACTCTAAGAGAGCAAAATTTTCCCAATTATAATGTTTTCCACAACCAGTGCTCACCTGTGAATAACGTCACTGTGTTTACACACTGTATTCCTCCGCCAAATAATACAGTACACCAACCTTCAGTTGGCAATGGCCTGAATTCTTATACCACATCTTTTCTACACATCAACTAGTCTGAAGTCTTCTCAAGTCACATAATTTCTCAAAACGTACAAAAACTATACTCTGCCTGTCATGAAAATGCATTTT
>CM026395.1:20479975-20517674 GCA_014843695.1 Archivesica marissinica | reverse complement strand
GGTTGCATTGGTGAGAAACGAGCGCGCTAACCACTGCGCTAATCGGACAGACTTATAGGTTTATGCTCCAGTCTCCTTTCACTTTATGTTTTGATGGCTTCTCAGGTTGGTAAGCCTCCAGCACCGTGGATATCCTGATTACACAGAATAATATACTACTCGGGCTTGTACTGGCATGACATCAAAGTGGGTACAGTGTGACACAGCCTCTGATGGATGCGCTTTTGTCAAATGCCAACAACCAAGGTCTATTTCAGTCTCATAACCAAGCACTGACAGAACAATGATGTATAACCATGCACTGACAGAACAATGATGTATAACTATGCACAGACAGAACAATGATGTATAACCATGCACTGACAGAACAATGATGTATAACTATGCACTGAGAGAACAATGGTGTATAACAATGCACTGACAGAACAATGATGTATAACTATGCACAGACAGACAGAACAATGGTGTATAACCATGCACTGACAGAACAATGATGTATAACCATGCACTGACAGAACAATGATGTATAACTATGCACTGACAGAACAATGGTGTATAACCATGCACAGACAGTACAATGATGTATAACCAAGCACTGACAGAACAGTGATGTATAACCATGCACTGACAGAACAATGGTGTATAACTATGCACAGACAGACAGAACAATGGTGTATAACTATGCACTGACAGAACAATGGTGTATAACCATGCACTGACAGACAGAACAATGCTGTATAACCATGCACAGACAGTACAATGGTGTATAACCATACACTGACAGACAGAACAATGGTGTATAACCATACACTGACTGAACAATGATGTATAACTATGCACTGACAGACAGAACAATGGTGTATAACCATGCACTGACATACAGAACAATGGTGTATAACCATGCACTGACAGACAGAACAATGGTGTATAACCATACACTGACAGACAGAACAATGGTGTATAACCATGCACTGACAGAACAATGATGTATAACCATGCACTGACAGACAGAACAATGATGTATAACTATGCACTGACAGACAGAACAATGGTGTATAACTATGCACTGACAGACAGAACAATGGTGTATAACCATGCACTGACATACAGAACAATGGTGTGTAACCATGCACTGACAGACAGAACAATGGTGTATAACCATACACTGACAGACAGAACAATGGTGTATAACCATGCACTGACAGAACAATGATGTATAACCATGCACTGACAGAACAATGGTGTATAACCATGCACTGACAGAACAATGGTGTATAACCATGCACTGACAGAACATTGATGTATAACCATGCACTGACAGCTAGAACAATGATGTATAACCATGCACTGACAGACAGAACAATGGTGTATAACCATGCACTGACAGACAGAACAATGGTGTATAACTATGCACTGACAGACAGAACAATGGTGTATAACCATGCACTGACATACAGAACAATGGTGTGTAACCATGCACTGACAGACAGAACAATGGTGTATAACCATACACTGACAGACAGAACAATGGTGTATAACCATGCACTGACAGAACAATGATGTATAACCATGCACTGACAGAACAATGGTGTATAACCATGCACTGACAGAACAATGGTGTATAACCATGCACGGACAGAACATTGATGTATAACCATGCACTGACAGCTAGAACAATGATGTATAACCATGCACTGACAGACAGAACAATGGTGTATAACCATGCACTGACAGACAGAACAATGGTGTATAACCATACACTGACAGACAGAACAATGATGTATAACTATGCACTGACAGACAAAACAATGGTGTATAACCATGCACTGACAGACAGAACAATGGTGTATAACCATGCACTGACAGTACAATGATGTATAACTATGCACTGACAGAACAATGATGTATAACTATGCACTGACAGACAGAACAATGGTGTATAACCATGCACTGACAGACAGAACAATGATGTATAACTATGCACATACAGAACAATGGTGTATAACCATGCACTGACAGACAGAACAATGGTGTATAACCATGCACTGACAGAACAATGATGTATAACCATGCACTGACAGAACAATGGTGTATAACCATGCACTGACAGAACAATGATGTATAACCATACACTGACAGAACAATGGTGTATAACCATACACTGACATAACAATGATGTATAACCATACACTGACAGAACAATGGTGTATAACCATGCACTGACAGACAGGACAATGGTGTATAACCATGCACTGATAGAACAATGATGTATAACCATGCACAGACAGACAGAACAATGATGTATAACCATGCACTGACAGACAGAACAATGATGTATAACCATGCACTGACAGAACAATGGTGTATAACCATGCACTGACAGAGAGACCAATGATGTATAACCATGCACAGACAGTACAATGGTGTATAACCATACACTGACAGACAGAACAATGATGTATAACTATGCACTGACAGAACAATGGTGTATAACCATGCACTGACAGACAGAACAATGGTGTATAACCATGCACTGATAGAACAATGATGTATAACCATGCACGGACAGAACAATGATGTATAACCATGCACGGACAGAACAATGATGTATAACCATGCACTGACAGACAGAACAATGGTGTATAACCATGCACGGACAGAACAATGATGTATAACCATGCACTGACAGAACAATGGTGTATAACAATGCACTGACAGAACAATGGTGTATAACTATGCACTGACAGACAGAACAATGGTGTATAACCATGCACTGGCATACAGAACAATGGTGTATAACCATGCACTGACAGACAGAACAATGGTGTATAACCATACACTGACAGACAGAACAATGGTGTATAACCATGCACTGACAGAACAATGATGTATAACCATGCACTGACAGAACAATGGTGTATAACCATGCACTGACAGAACAATGGTGTATAACCATGCACTGACAGAATAATGATGTATAACCATGCACTGACAGAACAATGGTGTATAACCATGCACTGACAGAACATTGATGTATAACCATGCACTGACAGCTAGAACAATGATGTATAACCATGCACTGACAGACAGAACAATGGTGTATAACCATACACTGACAGACAGAACAATGATGTATAACTATGCACTGACAGACAAAACAATGGTGTATAACCATGCACTGACAGACAGAACAATGGTGTATAACCATGCACTGACAGTACAATGATGTATAACTATGCAATGACAGAACAATGATGTATAACTATGCACTGACAGACAGAACAATGGTGTATAACCATGCACTGACAGACAGAACAATGGTGTATAACCATGCACTGACAGAACAATGATGTATAACCATGCACTGACAGAACAATGGTGTATAACCATGCACTGACAGAACAATGATGTATAACCATACACTGACAGAACAATGGTGTATAACCATGCACTGACAGACAGGACAATGGTGTATAACCATGCACTGATAGAACAATGATGTATAACCATGCACAGGCAGACAGAACAATGATGTATAACCATGCACTGACAGACAGAACAATGATGTATAACCATGCACTGACAGAACAATGGTGTATAACCATGCACTGACAGAGAGACCAATGATGTATAACCATGCACAGACAGAACAATGGTGTATAACCATGCACTGACAGACAGAACAATGATGTATAACCATGCACAGACAGAACAATGGTGTATAACCATGCACTGACAGACAGAACAATGGTGTATAACCATGCACTGACAGAACAATGATGTATAACCATGCACGGACAGAACAATGATGTATAACCATGCACTGAACAGAACAATGGTGTATAACCATGCACTGACAGACAGAACAATGGTGTATAACCATGCACTGGACAGAACAATGGTGTATAACCATGCACTGACAGAACAATGGTGTATAACCATGCACTGACAGAACAATGGTGTATAACTATGCACTGACAGACAGAACAATGGTGTATAACCATGCACTGACAGACAGAACAATGGTGTATAACCATGCACTGACAGACAGAACAATGGTGTATAACCATGCACTGACAGACAGAACAATGGTGTATAACCATGCACTGACAGACAGAACAATGGTGTATAACCATGCACTGACAGAACAATGGTGTATAACCATGCACTGACAGAACAATGATGTATAACCATGCACTGACAGAACAATGGTGTATAACCATGCACTGACAGAACATTGATGTATAACCATGCACTGACAGCTAGAACAATGATGTATAACCATGCACTGACAGACAGAACAATGGTGTATAACCATGCACTGACAGACAGAACAATGGTGTATAACCATACACTGACAGACAGAACAATGATGTATAACTATGCACTGACAGACAGAACAATGGTGTATAACCATGCACTGACAGACAGAACAATGGTGTATAACCATGCACTGACAGTACAATGATGTATAACTATGCACTGACAGAACAATGATGTATAACTATGCACTGACAGACAGAACAATGGTGTATAACCATGCACTGACAGACAGAACAATGATGTATAACTATGCACATACAGAACAATGGTGTATAACCATGCACTGACAGACAGAACAATGGTGTATAACCATGCACTGACAGAACAATGATGTATAACCATGCACTGACAGAACAATGGTGTATAACCATGCACTGACAGAACAATGATGTATAACCATACACTGACAGAACAATGGTGTATAACCATGCACTGACAGAACAATGATGTATAACCATGCACTGACAGAACAATGGTGTATAACCATGCACTGACAGAACAATGATGTATAACCATGCACAGACAGACAGAACAATGATGTATAACCATGCACTGACAGACAGAACAATGATGTATAACCATGCACTGACAGAACAATGGTGTATAACCATGCACTGACAGAGAGACCAATGATGTATAACCATGCACAGACAGTACAATGGTGTATAACCATACACTGACAGACAGAACAATGATGTATAACTATGCACTGACAGAACAATGGTGTATAACCATGCACTGACAGACAGAACAATGGTGTATAACCATGCACTGACAGAACAATGATGTATAACCATGCACTGACAGAACAATGGTGTATAACCATGCACTGACAGAACAATGATGTATAACCATGCACTGACAGAACAATGGTGTATAACCATGCACTGACAGACAGACAATGGTGTATAACCATGCACTGATAGAACAATGATGTATAACCATGCACGACAGACAGAACAATGATGTATAACCATGCACTGACAGACAGAACAATGATGTATAACCATGCACTGACAGAACAATGGTGTATAACCATGCACTGACAGAGAGAACAATGATGTATAACCATGCACAGACAGTACAATGGTGTATAACCATGCACTGACAGACAGAACAATGATGTATAACCATGCACTGACAGAACAATGGTGTATAACCATGCACTGACAGACAGAACAATGGTGTATAACCATGCACTGATAGAACAATGATGTATAACTATGCACTGACAGACAGAACAATGGTGTATAACCATGCACGGACAGAACAATGATGTATAACCATGCACTGACAGAACAATGGTGTATAACATGCACAGACAGAACAATGGTGTATAACCATGCACTGACAGAACAATGATGTATAACCATGCACTGACAGAACAATGCTGTATAACCATGCACTGACAGAGAGAACAATGATGTATAACCATGCACAGACAGTACAATGGTGTATAACCATGCACTGACAGACAGAACAATGATGTATAACCATGCACTGACAGAACAATGGTGTATAACCATGCACTGACAGACAGAACAATGATGTATAACCATGCACAGACAGTACAATGGTGTATAACCATGCACTGACAGAACAATGATGTATAACCATGCACTGACAGAACAATGCTGTATAACCATGCACTGACAGAGAGAACAATGATGTATAACCATGCACAGACAGTACAATGGTGTATAACCATGCACTGACAGACAGAACAATGATGTATAACCATGCACTGACAGAACAATGGTGTATAACCATGCACTGACAGACAGAACAATGATGTATAACCATGCACTGACAGAACAATGGTGTATAACCATGCACTGACAGAATAATGATGTATAACCATGCACTGACAGCTAGAACAATGATGTATAACCATGCACTGACAGACAGAACAATGGTGTATAACCATGCACTGACAGACAGAACAATGGTGTATAACCATACACTGACAGAACAATGATGTATAACTATGCACTGACAGACAGAACAATGGTGTATAACCATGCACTGACAGACAGAACAATGGTGTATAACCATGCACTGACAGTACAATGATGTATAACTATGCACTGACAGACAGAACAATGGTGTATAGCCATGCACTGACAGACAGAACAATGATGTATAACTATGCACATACAGAACAATGGTGTATAACCATGCACTGACAGACAGAACAATGGTGTATAACCATGCACTGACAGAACAATGATGTATAACCATGCACTGACAGAACAATGGTGTATAACCATGCACTGACAGAACAATGATGTATAACCATGCACTGACAGAACAATGGTGTATAACCATGCACTGACAGAACAATGGTGTATAACCATGCACTGACAGAACAATGATGTATAACCATGCACTGACAGAACAATGGTGTATAACCATGCACTGACAGAATAATGATGTATAACCATGCACTGACAGCTAGAACAATGATGTATAACCATGCACTGACAGACAGAACAATGGTGTATAACCATGCACTGACAGACAGAACAATGGTGTATAACCATACACTGACAGACAGAACAATGGTGTATAACCATGCACTGATAGAACAATGATGTATAACTATGCACTGACAGACAGAACAATGGTGTATAACCATGTACTGACAGAACAATGATGTATAACCATGCACTGACAGAACAATGCTGTATAACCATGCACTGACGGAGAGAACAATGATGTATAACCATGCACAGACAGTACAATGGTGTATAACCATGCACTGACAGACAGAACAAGGATGTATAACCATGCACTGACAGAACAATGGTGTATAACCATGCACTGACAGACAGAACAATGATGTATAACCATGCACAGACAGTACAATGGTGTATAACCATACACTGACAGACAGAACAATGGTGTATAACCATGCACTGACAGAACAATGATGTATAACCATGCACTGACAGAACAATGATGTATAACTATGCACATACAGAACAATGGTGTATAACCATGCACTGACAGAACAATGCTGTATAACCATGCACTGACAGAACAATGATGTATAACCATGCACTGACAGAACAATGGTGTATAACTATGCACATACAGAACAATGATGTATAACCATGCACTGACAGAACAATGATGTATAACCATGCACTGACAGAACAATGATGTATAACCATGCACTGACAGCACAATGGTGTATAACTATGCACATACAGAACAATGGTGTATAACTATGCACATACAGAACAATGGTGTATAACTATGCACATACAGAACAATGGTGTATAACCATGCACTGACAGAACAATGATGTATAACCATGCACTGACAGAACAATGGTGTATAACCATGCACTGACAGAACAATGATGTATAACCATGCACTGACAGAACAATGGTGTATAACTATGCACATACAGAACAATGATGTATAACCATGCACTGACAGAACAATGGTGTATAACCATGCACTGACAGAACAATGGTGTATAACTATGCACTGACTGAACAATGATGTATAACTATGCACTGACAGACAGAACAATGGTGTATAACTATGCACTGGTGTATAACTATGCACTGACTGAACAATGATGTATAACTATGCACTGACAGATAGAACAATGGTGTATAACCATGCACTGACAGAACAATGATTATCATTAATAATGAATGCAATAATTGCAAAAAATGGGAATTACAAACAACAATGTATATTCCCAGCCAGTCGATCTCGGCTATAATTCGATCTCGGCCATTATTCAATCTCGGCCATAATTCGATCTCGGCCATTATTCGATCTCGGCCATTATTCGATCTCGGCCATAATACGATCACGGCCATAATTCGAGTGCCAACTTGAAAAAGCTGAGTTTAAGCTGGTTCCTTCCATAAGTCAAAGGTACTTTTGAGATATCCTATCGACATTATTCCATTGCATATCATAAACATCTTCACTTCACTGATGCACAACAATAATTTCTTATGTATTGTTTATAATGTAAACAATTGTCTATAATTGTTATATTTGAAAAGCAAAACAAAAACAACAAACAATCAGACAAAGTTCCAAGAAATAAATTAAAATTTCTGTTGTTTCTCGGCCATAAGTCGATCTAGTACTTTCAGCACATTTCTAGATGAGAAAAAGGTTGACTTATAGCCGGGAATATACAGCATGTAAAATAAATGGACTAAGCATTTTGATGAATTTGGTAACATTTTCTTTACATTTTGATGAATTTGGTAACATCTCTTAAATTTAATATTCATGGCTCATGTCTGGCTAGCTAATATGATCAACAAACTGGGCGTGGCTGAAATTGTGGTTTTACTGGTTCTCTGGACGTGGAATACAGTGTGAACATGGTAGTAGTAAATTGTGGTTTTACTGGTTATTTGGACGTGGAATACAGTGTGAACATGGTAGTAGTAAATTGTGGTTTTACTGGTTTTCTGGATGTGGAATACAGTGTGAACATGGTAGTAGTAAATTGTGATTTTACTGGTTTTCTGTACGTGGAATACAGTGTGAACATGGTAGTAGTAAATTGTGGTTTTTACTGGTTTTCTGGACGTGGAATACAGTGTGAATATGGTAGTAGTAAATTGTGGTTTTACTGGTTCTCCAGTGTGAATATGGTAGTAGTAAATTGTGGTTTTACTGGTTCTCTGGACGTGGAATACAGTGTGAATATGGTAGTAGTAAATTGTGGTTTTACTGGTTTTCTGGACGTGGAATACAGTGTGAATATGGTAGTAGTATATTGTGGTTTTACTGGTTCTCTGGACGTGTAATACAGTGTGAACATGGTAGTAGTAAATTGTGGTCTTACTGGTTCTCTGGACATGGAATACAGTGTGAACATGGTAGTAGTAAATTGTGGTTTTACTGGTTTTCTGGACGTGGAATACAGTGTGAACATGGTAGTAGTAAATTGTGGTTTTACTGGTTCTCTGGACGTGGAATACAGTGTGAATATGGTAGTAGTAAATTGTGGTTTTACTGATTTTCTGGACGTGGAATACAGTGTGAATATGGTAGTAGTATATTGTGGTTTTACTGGTTCTCTGGACGTGTAATACAGTGTGAACATGGTAGTAGTAAATTGTGGTCTTACTGGTTCTCTGGACATGGAATACAGTGTGAACATGGTAGTAGTAAATTGTGGTTTTACTGGTTCTCTGGACGTGGAATACAGTGTGAACATGGTAGTAGTAAATTGTGGTTTTACTGGTTTTCTGGACGTGGAATACAGTGTGAATATGGTAGTAGTATATTGTGGTTTTACTGGTTCTCTGGACGTGTAATACAGTGTGAACATGGTAGTAGTAAATTGTGGTCTTACTGGTTCTCTGGACATGGAATACAGTGTGAACATGGTAGTAGTAAATTGTGGTTTTACTGGTTTTCTGGACGTGGAATACAGTGTGAACATGGTAGTAGTAAATTGTGGTTTTTACTGGTTTTCTGGACGTGGAATACAGTGTGAACATGGTAGTAGTAAATTGTGATTTTACTGGTTTTCTGTACGTGGAATACAGTGTGAATATGGTAGTAGTAAATTGTGATTTTACTGGTTTTCTGTACGTGGAATACAGTGTGAATATGGTAGTAGTATATTGTGGTTTTACTGGTTCTCTGGACGTGTAATACAGTGTGAACATGGTAGTAGTAAATTGTGGTCTTACTGGTTCTCTGGACATGGAATACAGTGTGAACATGGTAGTAGTAAATTGTGGTTTTACTGGTTTTCTGGACGTGGAATACAGTGTGAACATGGTAGTAGTAAATTGTGGTTTTTACTGGTTTTCTGGACGTGGAATACAGTGTGAACATGGTAGTAGTAAATTGTGATTTTACTGGTTTTCTGTACGTGGAATACAGTGTGAATATGGTAGTAGTAAATTGTGATTTTACTGGTTTTCTGTACGTGGAATACAGTGTGAATATGGTAGTAGTAAATTGTGGTCTTACTGGTTCTCTGGATGTGGAATACAGTGTGAACAGGGTAGTAGTAAATTGTGGTTTTACTGGTTTTCTGGACATGGAATACAGTGTGAACATGGTAGTAGTAAATTGTGGTTTTACTGGTTTTCTGGACATGGAATACAGTGTGAACATGGTAGTAGTAAATTGTGGTTTTACTGGTTTTCTGGACGTGGAATACAGTGTGAACATGGTAGTAGTAAATTGTGGTTTTTACTGGTTTTCTGGACGTGGAATACAGTGTGAATATGGTAGTAGTATATTGTGGTTTTACTGGTTCTCTGGACGTGTAATACAGTGTGAACATGGTAGTAGTAAATTGTGGTCTTACTGGTTCTCTGGACATGGAATACAGTGTGAACATGGTAGTAGTAAATTGTGGTTTTACTGGTTTTCTGGACGTGGAATACAGTGTGAACATGGTAGTAGTAAATTGTGGTTTTTACTGGTTTTCTGGACGTGGAATACAGTGTGAATATGGTAGTAGTATATTGTGGTTTTACTGGTTCTCTGGACGTGTAATACAGTGTGAACATGGTAGTAGTAAATTGTGATCTTACTGGTTTTCTGTACGTGGAATACAGTGTGAATATGGTAGTAGTAAATTGTGATTTTACTGGTTTTCTGTACGTGGAATACAGTGTGAATATGGTAGTAGTATATTGTGGTTTTACTGGTTCTCTGGACGTGTAATACAGTGTGAACATGGTAGTAGTAAATTGTGGTCTTACTGGTTCTCTGGACATGGAATACAGTGTGAACATGGTAGTAGTAAATTGTGGTTTTACTGGTTTTCTGGACGTGGAATACAGTGTGAACATGGTAGTAGTAAATTGTGGTTTTTACTGGTTTTCTGGACGTGGAATACAGTGTGAACATGGTAGTAGTAAATTGTGATTTTACTGGTTTTCTGTACGTGGAATACAGTGTGAATATGGTAGTAGTAAATTGTGATTTTACTGGTTTTCTGTACGTGGAATACAGTGTGAATATGGTAGTAGTAAATTGTGGTCTTACTGGTTCTATGGATGTGGAATACAGTGTGAACAGGGTAGTAGTAAATTGTGGTTTTACTGGTTTTCTGGACATGGAATACAGTGTGAACATGGTAGTAGTAAATTGTGGTTTTACTGGTTTTCTGGACGTGGAATACAGTGTGAATATGGTAGTAGTAAATTGTGGTTTTTACTGGTTTTCTGGACGTGGAATACAGTGTGAACATGGTAGTAGTAAATTGTGATTTTACTGGTTTTCTGTACGTGGAATACAGTGTGAATATGGTAGTAGTAAATTGTGATTTTACTGGTTTTCTGTACGTGGAATACAGTGTGAATATGGTAGTAGTAAATTGTGGTCTTACTGGTTCTCTGGATGTGGAATACAGTGTGAACAAGGTAGTAGTAAATTGTGGTTTTACTGGTTTTCTGGACGTGGAATACAGTGTGAACGTGGTAGTAGTAAATGTAATTTAGCTGGTGATTAAATGATAATTTGTTTCCTACCATTTGCTTGCAGCAATCAGCATCACTGTCTGCCAGGTAATAGGATTTTAACACATTGTCCATGAAATGGTGAGAATTCAATCCCACAGATCTCCTAACAAACCTCTAGGACACTCTTGTGTCACATTTACTGCAAGATACACACATGCAATGGAGAGGAACTCAATCAAAGTCTTATCAGTGGATTTTGTGTGAATTTGTATTTATTTATTGTTGAAGATTCAAATAGCAAGTATAGATGAAATCTGCTTTCATTGTGATTACAATATTTACATAAACAATATAATCAGGTGTAAATTGTGTTCATCATTGGTAGATTGAGAACATACAGTCAAACATGTGATAGTGGTCACCTCTATTAACCCTTTCAACACCACAGACCTCTAAATTGGCTTACAAAAAAGTGTAGATCCAGATGAGCCGGCTCGTGATGAGCCGTCTCATCAGGATCTGCACTTTTTTCAAGTAATATAACTATTTTTAGAAAATATTTTACCCATTTTGATAAATGAACTGATCCAAATGTAATTTTGTTATTAATTTATTGGTCTAAAAATATCATGGACCAGTCCATGTCAGTTACTTGGTGTTGAATGGGTTAAGCAGCCAACCTGTATTAAACAGCCAGTTTCCAGATACCTAATATGTTGTTTTATTATACATTTGACCTCTATTAAGCAGCCATCAGCGTCAAGCAGCCAATTTCTGTGATTCCCTTGGCTGGCTGCTTAAGACAGGTTTGACTGTACATTAAAACATTCATCTACCCATCATGTTACATTGGGTGTCCACGACAACACGAGCAATATTGAATTGTACCTTTATCAGAGAATGTGTCTAGAGAAATATAAATACAACGCGATATTGAGGACGATACCATTACACTAAGATAGAGTGAAACACGCTTTTATTTTGACTAAGTGACTGTATCTCATTATACCTGGTCGATACCAACTACCTGGATCACCTATATCGTGTTTATTTTATTGGTTTTCTGTTTATATACATATTTCATATATTGTGTTGCAGGCCTCGACACAAACGGTGGGCCGTTAGTCCGAGGCTACCTAATTTCACCAAGGACCGCCAAGGTTCCCTAGCTGGGTATCCCACCGGGCTACCTCAAATTGTCAGGATGAAATTTACAAAATCGCGTAAATTAAAGATTTACAAACTGCAAAACGAAAATCACCATATTTACAGACTGGTTTCAGAATTTTCCTTCCGTTAAGTTAGATTGATTTGGGTCGATTATGACCTTAGTCGCAAGTGATGCTACAAGCGACAGGTCTCGCGTTAGAGGGCGATTCCGGCGAAATGGTCTCTTTGTTTTCTGTGACTTCGCTGACAATAGACATCAGGGCGATATCCATTTCGCCTTATTTCTGGAGGGCATAGTTGCTAATTAATGGTAATCCGTGTGTCACTAAATTTCGATTCTCGAAATACACAAGGTGAAATACCGCCCGCGAGGTGTAAGTTAATCTCCCCAACATTTGGATAATAAACTTAATACAATCAATATGTAAAGCCAATCAGCAAAGCCAATGTAAAACATCTTGACATTAATTCACAGCCTAATTAACATAAATAGCCAGATTATATTATGCAAATTATCGACATTGTATGACACAAGAAACCAATTTATAACAATCAGTGTTCAAATACAGGTAACTTAGATAATTGCCAATTTAGCTATTGTCGAAAATATGTGCGAACATTTACTAATAAAATAATCAATTCACTGGAAATTGGAAAGTTCCAAAGCTATTTATGGAAAATTACTCGGTTCAAGGTAACATTCTGTGGTCGTGACTAAATTTATCCGATTGGTTTACCAATTATTTCAGTGCCTATATGTATGCCGTGTATATAAAATTGATAGCCAGTCGTAGAATCATGCAAGATTGTTTACCGGAAGTAATGACAGCATTGTAAATAATGTTTATTGTTCTGCAAATACTGACAATTATTATGAAAAGATGCTATTATAAATTAAGTGCAGAGCACGGGTGTTTGCATTTCTCCAAGTAATATTTGTTGTCTTGGGATTTAATGATTCATGTAAGAAATTCAATACTAAAATTTCAATAAACTTGTATTTAAACTGGAACAATTGTATAATTATACAACATACTTCCTTCATACACGTAAAATTAATTTTGGCTATTGTAATTTTATAATTCTAAAAATGAAAGATGACACAAATAATGTATTACCGTAATTTGCTATGTATAACGCGCACTTTTATTACCGAAATCCTTGAGGAATTTGTCTAGTGCGCATTATACACGGGTACAGCTGTCACAACATTTTTTCCAGGCGAAATTTCGACCCACATCGCCCCCACCACTTTTCAATAAGTAGGTACGTTTGCCAAACGTTATAAAATAACTGTTCTAACAATGTACCGATGATATATATATATAATGGCATTGATTTAGACCAACTATGAACTTAGATAGCATTTATTTGCTTTGAATTTGGGAAATTTCATCAAAAACGTAAATGCCAAACAACAATGGCGGATGTTGAATGATTTTATCGATTGTCTATTTCCCGTACATTTTCGTACTATATCGTATATTTGAAAGTGATTCTTCGGTGGTATTTGGCTCTAGGTCTAGGTAACAGAACATTGGAATTTATAGTTTATCTGAGATATTGAGATCATATATCATATGTTTTAAATATATTTATTTGTTTCTTTATTAGAAATATTAAAATGTAATTCTTATAAACAAATACAAATAATGTGTTAGCTCTTAACAAATTGTTTGTAACACTGTTTATGAACCCAATACAATGGGGCCCATGTTAATTAGTTTGACACGTTTTGAAGTTTGCATGGACATATTTGAGGTGTTAAGAAATATAAGCAGGTGTAGAGAATTTTGAGAAAATAATTATTGCTTGATGCATATTTAATTCAATGTCATAGAAGCTGTCATTAGACAAGCAGTACACTCCGTTGATTGATATCTATCACTCAAAATACAACTCAGAATTGTCAAACTCAGTTATTGTCACAGTACTTAAAATTCAGAAACCCCATACACTGCTAGTGATAAGCTCTCCATTATCAAGTATGCAGAGGCTCATGGCAATCGGAAGGCACGAATACAGTATGGTGTCGGGGATTTATCAAAACCATGCACTTCCGGACGTAGGCACATGCACTTCCGGACACAGTTTTTTCTTTTTGTACGGGAATATAAAAATCATTATATTATATTTTCAGAACCATGCACTTACTTCTGTACGTAAAGGCCCCACAATTTCATCTTTTTTTTATCGAAATATATCGTATCTTGAGAAATTTTGGCTTGTGAAAATGATATTTTACGGTGCGCGGTATACACCAGAACTACGTTTTCCCCCCGATTTTCGTGCCAAAAAGTTGGTGCACGTTATACATGATAGCGCGTTATACATAGCAAATTACGGTACTGCAAATGTTGCGTTGATGTACACCAGTTCTGTTTAGGATCAACATTACACAAACCCAATGCTACATACAATAGGTCTTATATCCTGCAAACCATTACTAATACGGTTTCACTATTTGCAGTCGGTGAAAAGTCTCCACACTTGTCCCTAAATGTTCTCACTTCTCCCTAAACCATCTGGAGGGAGAAGTGACTTCTCCCAATATGACGTTGCCAGTAAAATAAATTGCTGATTTCTTTAAAAAATATTATTTATATGGGGACATGAATTGGAATAGTGAAATTAGTGAAAATTGTGGTAGGTTTGAAGTTTCCATCGTTTATATACCTGTCTTTTATTTTAACAAATAACCAATTCAACAATCGAGAGGCATTGGAATTCAATGCCGACATCAAAGTTTTTGAGGTATGAAAACGACTTTAAACGAGGACTACCTAGATTTGGCAAGGACCACCTTATTTTCAAATCTGGTAGTCCTGCTGGCTACCTCTTAAAAAAGTTTAAGTGTCGAGGACTGGCGTTGGACAAGTAGCCACAAATCCGTAACGTAATAACAATGCTAACACAATGCCAATGACACAAACAGGGTACAAGAACATTACTAATTCCTCAATTAGTCAAACTAAACATTCCAATTATAAAATACGTAATTATGAGTAGTCTGTTAAATCTACATAACACTGATTGGCAACAGATAGGTATTTAATCCTTTGCAAGCTAGAAGCAGATACAAACAGACGGATCTGTAGTCCAGTGGTTAACACGCTGGACTTAACCACTGGACTGGTAATCCAGGGGTCGCAGGTTCGATCCCCCGTCTGACCCTAATAAAATTAACAGTCCTTTCAGATGGGATGTTAAACCGAGGTCTCGTGTCGGTGCTTTACACTGTGCACGTAAAAGAACCAGAGGAGACTCTGAAATGGGTCTCTGTCTGTATTATTGCACTATCCTCCAAAAATCTAAACTGACTAATCTCTTCAGGAGGTGTCGCTCATATGGGCAACCGGTAGCGACGATAAATAAACGTAAAACACACACACAGCAGATACAATCACTTTTGCAAACAGCATAGAGCCAGATGAGACGGCACAGTCTGAATATGATTTGAGGCAAACTTTAAGTCTCTATAGACATGTCTATACACCACTGATCAGTAAAACAATGACACAAAATCTATTCTTTTATGTCTGTAGATTATACAAAACCACATGGTGGTCTTAGCAACAGTGACATTCAACTTTAACACAAGTGTTGCAAGGAAAATGTTTGTCATGCTACAATATTTCTAAATCCCATGATGTATGATAGTTATTGAGCATACATACTCGCCTATAAGACACATTTTTTACCCCCAGATTCTGGCATCAAAGTGGCTTAACATCTTATAAGAGAGTGGTAAAATAAAATTCATTTTTTGTTAAAATGTGTTAAATGGATTCAATAATTACATTTTGGAAAAATAAAACACTAACACTGAAAATTTCTTACATATAATTTATACATGGTCTTGTATCTATTTTATCAACCTGTCTTATATGCGAGTGCATGCCAAAACCCACAGATTTCAGGACCCAAAGCGGGGGGTGGGGGGGTCATCTTATATACGAGTATGGACAGGAGAAGGGGGGTCATCTTATATACGAGTATGGACAGTAGAAGGGGGGGTCCTCTTATAGGCGAGTATAGACAGTAGAAGGGGGGTTGTCTTATATACGAGTATAGGCAGTAGAAGGGGGGTCGTCTTATAGATGAGTATGGATAGTAGAAGGGGGGTTGTCTTATAGACGAGTATGGACAGTAGAAGGGGGGTTGTCTTATAGATGAGTATGGACAGTAGAAGGGGGGTTGTCTTATAGACGAGTATGGACAGTAGAAGGGGGGTCATCTTATAGATGAGTATGGACAGTAGAAGGGGGGTCGTCTTATATACGAGTATGGACAGTAGAAGGGGGGTCGTCTTATATACGAGTATGGACAGTAGAAGGGGGGTCGTCTTATAGACGAGTATGGACAGTAGAAGGGGGGTTGTCTTATAGATGAGTATGGACAGTAGAAGGGGGGGTCATCTTATAGGTGAGTATGGACAGTAGAAGGGGGGTTGTCTTATGTATGGACAGTAGAAGGGGGGTCATCTTATAGATGAGTATGGACAGTAGAAGGGGGGTCGTCTTATATACGAGTATGGACAGTAGAAGGGGGGTCCTCTTATATACGAGTATGGACAGTAGAAGGGGGGTCGTCTTATATACGAGTATGGTCAGTAGAAGGGGGGTTGTCTTATATACGAGTATGGACGAGGGGGGTCGTCTATACGAGTATGGACAGTAGAAGGGGGGTCGTCTTATATACGAGTATGGACAGTAGAAGGGGGGTCATCTTATAGACGAGTATGGACAGTAGAAGGGGGGCGTCTTATATATGAGTATGGACAGTAGAAGGGGGTTGTCTTATAGGCGAGTATGGACAGGAGAAGGGGGGTTGTCTTATAGATGAGTATGGACAGTAGAAGGGGGGTCGTCTTATAGGCGAGTATGGTCAGTAGAAGGGGGGTGTCTTATAGATGAGTATGGACAGTAGAAGGGGGGGTCATCTTATAAAACAGTATGGACAGTAGAAGGGGGGGTTGTCTATAGGCGAGTATGAACAGTAGAAGGGGGGTTGTCTATAGATGGTATGAACAGTAGAAGGGGGTTGTCTTATATACGAGTATGGACAGTAGAAGGGGGGTTGTCTTATAGACGAGTATGGACAGTAGAAGGGGGGTTGTCTTATAGTGAGTATGGACAGTAGAAGGGGGGTTGTCTTATAGACGAGTATGGACAGTAGAAGGGGGGTTGTCTTATAGGGAGTATGGACAGTAGAAGGGGGGTTGTCTTATATCGAGTATGGACAGTAGAAGGGGGGTTGTCTTATAGACGAGTATGGACAGTAGAAGGGGGGTGTCTTATAGATGAGTATGGACAGTAGAAGGGGGGTTGTCTTATAGACGAGTATGGACAGTAGAAGGGGGGTCATCTTATAGACGAGTATGGACAGTAGAAGGGGGGTCGTCTTATAGGTGAGTATGGACAGTAGAAGGGGGGTTGTCTTATAGGTGAGTATGGACAGTAGAAGGGGGGTTGTCTATAGATGAGTATGGACAGTAGAAGGGGGGTTGTCTTATATACGAGTATGGACAGTAGAAGGGGGGTCGTCTTATATACGAGTATGGACAGTAGAAGGGGGGTTGTCTTATAGGTGAGTATGGACAGTAGAAGGGGGGGTCATCTTATAGGTGAGTATGGACAGTAGAAGGGGGTTGTCTTATATGAGTATGGACAGTAGAAGGGGGGTTGTCTTATGTATGGATAGTAGAAGGGGGGTTGTCTTATATACGAGTATGGACAGTAGAAGGGGGGTTGTCTTATATATGAGTATGGACAGTAGAAGGGGGGTTGTCTTATATGAGTATGGACAGTAGAAGGGGGGTTGTCTTATAGATGAGTATGGACAGTAGAAGGGGGGTTGTCTATATACGAGTATGGACAGTAGAAGGGGGTTGTCTTATAGACGAGTATGGACAGTAGAAGGGGGGTTGTCTTTAGTTGAGTATGGACAGTAGAGGGGGGTTGTCTTATATACGAGTATGGATAGTAGAAGGGGGGTTGTCTATATACGAGTATGGACAGTAGAAGGGGGTTGTGAGTATGGACAGTAGAAGGGGGGTTGTTTAGACGAGTATGGACAGTAGAAGGGGGGTTGTCTATAGTAGAAGGGGGGTTGTCTTATAACGAGTATGTAGAACAGTAGAAGGGGGGTTGTCTTATAGTCTGGACAGTAGAAGGGGGGTTGTCTTATAGTAGTCTGTAGAAGGGGGGTTGTCTAGTAGAGGGGGTGTATACGAGTATGGACAGTAGAAGGGGGGTTGTCTGGATAGTAGAAGGGGGGTTGTCTTAGACGAGTATGGACAGTAGAAGGGGGGTTGTCTTATATCGAGTATGGTATGGACAGTAGAAGGGGGGTTGTTTATATACGAGTATGGACAGTAGAAGGGGGGTGTTGTTTATACGAGTATGGACAGTAGAAGGGGGGTTGTCTTATAGGTGAGTATGGACACAGTAGAAGGGGGGTCAGTAGAAGGGGTAGGACGAGTATGGACAGTAGAAGGGGGGGTTGTATACGAGTATGGGAAGTAGAAGGGGGGTTGTCTTATATACGAGTATGGACAGTAGAAGGGGGACAGTATTATGTATACGAGTATGGACAGTAGAAGGGGGGTTGTCTTATAGAGTGAGTTGGACAGTAGAAGGGGGGGTCATCGAGTATGGACAGTAAAGGGGGGTTGTCAGTATGGACAGTAGAAGGGGGGTTGTCTTATGTATGGATAGTAGAAGGGGGGTTGTCTTATATACGGTATGTAGAAGGGGGGTTGTCTTATATATGAGTAGAGTAGAAGGGGGGTTGTCTATAATGAGTATGGACAGTAGAAGGGGGGTGTCTTATAGATGAGTATGGACAGTAGAAGGGGGGTTGTCTATATACGAGTATGGACAGTAGAAGGGGGGTTGTCTTATAGACGAGTATGGACAGTAGAAGGGGGGTTGTCTTATAGTTGGAGTATGGACAGTAGAAGTGGGGTTGTCTTATATACGAGTATGGATAGTAGAAGGGGGGGTGTCTTATATACGAGTATGGACAGTAGAAGGGGGGTTGTCTTATATATGAGTATGGACAGTAGAAGGGGGGTTGTCTTATAGACGAGTATGGACAGTAGAAGGGGGGTTGTCTTATATATGAGTATGGACAGTAGAAGGGGGGTTGTCTTATATACGAGTATGGACAGTAGAAGGGGGGTTGTCTTATGTATGGATAGTAGAAGGGGGGTTGTCTTTATATAGAGTCTGGACAGTAGAAGGGGGGTTGTCTTATAGGTGAGTCTGGACAGTAGAAGGGGGGTTGTCTTATGTATGGATAGTAGAAGGGGGGTTGTCCTTATGATGGATAGTAGAAGGGGGGGTTGTCTTATATACGAGTATGGACAGTAGAAGGGGGGTTGTTTATGTATGGATAGTAGAAGGGGGGTTGTCTTATATACGAGTATGGACAGTAGAAGGGGGGTTGTCTTATGTATGGACAGTAGAAGGGGGGTTGTCTTATATACGAGTATGGACAGTAGAAGGGGGGTTGTCTTATAGATGAGTATGGACAGTAGAAGGGGGGGTTGTCTTATAGACGAGTATGGACAGTAGAAGGGGGGTTGTCTATAGATGAGTATGGACAGTAGAAGGGGGGTTGTCTTATAGGTGAGTATGGACAGTAGAAGGGGGGTCGTCTTATAGGTGAGTATGGACAGTAGAGGGGGGTTGTCTATATACGAGTATGGACAGTAGAAGGGGGGTTGTCTTATAGACGAGTATGGACAGTAGAAGGGGGGTTGTCTTATAGATGAGTATGGACAGTAGAAGGGGGGTCGTCTTATAGATGAGTATGGACAGTAGAAGGGGGGGTTGTCTTATAGACGAGTATGGACAGTAGAAGGGGGGTTGTCTTATATACGAGTATGGACAGTAGAAGGGGGGTTGTCTTATAGATGAGTATGGACAGTAGAAGGGGGGTTGTCTTATATACGAGTATGGACAGTAGAAGGGGGGTTGTCTTATAGATGAGTATGGACAGTAGAAGGGGGGTTGTCTTATAGATGAGTATGGACAGTAGAAGGGGGGTTGTCTTATAGATGAGTATGGACAGTAGAAGGGGGGTTGTCTTATAGACGTAACATACAGGTCTACTAGATACATACACAATCCAGGACTAATGTAGGGGGGGTCGTCTTATAGATGAGATAGTCTTATGGACGGTAGATAAAACTACTAACTTACACGTATGTGTGTTATTAAAACTTCTCAGACTGATCATTGATTCTTCAAACAAATTGTTGGTCATTGGTTTAAACATATTTAGTTTATACAAATATATTTTAGCTCGATTGCGAAACAAGTTCTTACAACTTATATTAATCACTCTCGAGACCTCATTCCTGATGGAATCCATCGCCATGAGGGAGAGAGAGGCGGCAACGTGGAATTTAAATGCCTTGCCTAAGGGCACGATCGTAACGGCTCCAGCGGGGTTCGAACTCTGGACCTTTCACTGCGCTATCACGACTTCCACATATTATGTACACAATAAGTACATGTGGATTGAAATGAAAGCTAAAAGCTTGTTGGATTTCTCGCCACAATTTGTTGGTCATTGTGTGTAAAGATGTGAGGATTGCGTTAAGTAAGTCACCCAGACCACGCCATGTGATTTATGCAGGGCATTAACCCTTTCAACACCACAGACCTCTAAATAGGCTTACAAAAAGTGTAGATCCAGATGAGTCGGCTCGTGATGAGCCGTCTCATCAGGATCTGCACTTTTTGCCAGTGATATGACTATTTTTAGACATAAATACCCATTTTGATAAATGAACTGGTCCAAATGTAATTTTCTTATTCATTTTATTGGTCTAAAAATATCATGGACCAGTCCATGTCAGTTACTTGGTGTCGAATGGGTTAAGTAAGTCACCCAGACCACGCCACCCACGTGATTTATGCAGGGCATTAACATACCGATATGATCTTACTGACTTCAGATGTTGGCCAGACATCAGTCAATGTCAAGAAAATAATAATCTAAGATTATTATATAATCCAGTGATTTATGGGGCCATGGTAGCCGTTAATGAACTACAGGCTTGAACAGAGTCATGACCATCGACGTTGAACCGTATACAAATCATCGAGTATACATAATTATATATGATATACAGTAATGGCAACCAGTACCAGTAAACAGTAACGGTAAACAGTACTGGTAAACAGTAATGGTAAACAGTACCAGTAAACAGTAACGGTAAACAGTGAATTGTTTCATTTAACATGAATAGAAAATAAGTAAAAAATATATAAAAACCTAGATTATTTTGGGAAAAAAACATACGTCTTCCCACTCACTGTTGCTTCAGTGGAGGAATAAATGCATGGATGTTAAATATATGAAATCATTGCAAGAACGTGTCATATTAATATTATAAAGTGTTGGAAATGAAGCATGGACAATTTTTGTGTTATAAAAATGTTCAATTGGCCATAAAACCGGCAGAAATCAAACTGGAATGGGATTAGAATATGCACAAGCAGACGTAATACTGATGTATGCTGCCAAGTTTGGTGAAATCCAACAATGAGTTTTGGAGATGAAGCGCTGGCAAACTGTGTTATAATAAATGTTCAAATGGCTGTAAATCCGCAAAACATCATCCAACCGGAGAGTGGTTACAATAATGCACAACTAGACATCATACCAGCAACCCCAGCATATCACAAAATCAATGGCTTATCAGCGGGAATATTGCAGATTTCTAGACAAAATCACCGCGCGGTCATTGATCTTTTTACTTCATAAATTCATTATTTCCCATCCTATCTGAAAATTATTTACATCTGAAAGCTAACAAAATTATGCTAAAGACTTGTCGAAATTGTTTTACAACCCGAGTTTGATCAGTGTATGACAATTCTTTGTGGATTGTAATAATAAGAATGCAGCGGGATATGTGTCTGCTAAGAATTAAAATGCGGGTGTTACGATGCTAATAAATATTCATGATTTTAATGTAACAAGACAGCTGATTGTTTGGCCTTTCGGAAGATGTCTGTTAAATTTGAATACGACAACCCAAACCTAGATATAGACCCTTAAACTTGGAGCCAAATTTACGTGAAAATACAACACTTTTGCTAATTTAACAAATATTAACGACTCCAGCGTTATAAATTATGTAACCCGCATTTGTTTTTGAAATCGGCAACCTTTGACTCCAGTGATAAGAAAACGCACATCCACCATTTTGAATGTGCCGGCCCTGAAGCAACAGCTGATTGATCAAATTCGCTTGTAACAAATAAAACTCTTGTCTCTTCCTTTTATATCAAAACGAAAGATTCCAACAAAATCGTAAATTTCCGAACGTTTTTGTCGCATGTTTTATTTTCTTCTTGTGCTTTAACTCGCTTTATAGCATTATAAAATATGTCGTACTAAACAATACTTAAAACGTAATCTGTCATAACAGAATATATGTGTGTGTATGTAATTGTATTGAAGGAAAGGGATTCGAATAAGTTACTATGTAACCTTTTCCCCCAATCCTATAACTGTGCTATTTGCAACTATTCCTATGTTATGTACCATTCTTGAATAAAAACTATTGTTTAACCCTTTCAACCCCACAGGCCTCTAAATAGGCTTATGAAAAAGTGTAGATCCAGATGAGCCGGCTCGTGACGAGCTGTCTCATCAGGATCTGCACTTTTTTGCCAGTAATAATTATTAATTTTAGACAAAATTACCCATCTTGATAAATGAACTGGTCCGAATGTAATTTTCTTATTCATTTATTGGTCTAAGAATATCATGGACCAGTCCATGTCAGTTACTTGGGGTTGAATGGGTTAAACTAATAAATAAAACAATATAAATTACGATGCTTCTGATTGGATTCATTGATCAGTAAAGATATTTTCTGAAATAACTTGTTTTATAGCAATTCCGACTTTTCACTTCGCTAAATTATACATGTACATGTATTATGACTGAAAATACCGTATCCGTCCCAGTTTTCGAAACAGCTGATCGAAAATGCTTGTTTACTCGAGATTATAGCGCAGAATTTTAGTTGATTTAGAAAATGATAAATTATTTTTCATTAAAGGTGTTTTTAATACAAAGTTATTGAAATGAATAAGTCCACTTCATATTGGAAACACATGCAGATTAACGGGTTTACAATGTCGTGGAGCCCGTACCCGATCCTTTTCATATAGGAAATGCATGCAGATTAATGGGTTTACAATGTCGTGGAGCCCGTACCCGATCTGTTTCATATAGGAAACGCATGCAGATTAACGGGTTTACAATGTCGTGGAGCCCGTACCCGATCTGTTTCATATAGGAAACGCATGCAGATTAACGGGTTTACAATGTCGTGGGCTGTACCCGATCCGTTTCATATAGGAAACGCATGCAGATTAACGGGTTTACAATGTCGTGGAGCCCGTACCCGATCTGTTTCATATAGGAAACACATGCAGATTAATGGGTTTACAATGTCGTGGGCTGTACCCGATCCGTTTCATATAGGAAACGCATGCAGATTAATGGGTTTACAATGTCGTGGAGCCCGTACCCGATCTGTTTCATATAGGAAACACATGCAGATTAATGGGTTTACAATGTCGTGGGCTGTACCCGATCCGTTTCATATAGGAAACGCATGCAGATTAATGGGTTTACAATGTCGTGGAGCACATACCCGATCCGTTTCATATAGGAAACGCATGCAGATAATGGGTTTACAATGTCGTGGAGCCCGTACCCGATCCGTTTCATATAGGAAACGCATGCAGATTAATGGGTTTACAATGTCGTGGGCTGTACCCGATCCGTTTCATATAGGAAACGCATGCAGATTAATGGGTTTACAATGTCGTGGAGCCCATACCCAATCTGTTTCATATAGGAAACACATGCAGATTAATGGGTTTACAATGTTGTGGAGCACGTACCCGATCCGTTTCATATAGGAAACGCATGCAGATTAATGGGTTTACAATGTCGTGGAGCCCGTACCCGATCTGTTTCATATAGGAAACACATGCAGATTAATGGGTTTACAACGTCGTGGGCTGTACCCGATCCGTTTCATATAGGAAACGCATGCAGATTAATGGGTTTACAATGTCGTGGAGCCCGTACCCGATCTGTTTCATATAGGAAGCCGGCTCATCTGGATCTATACGTTTTGTAAGCCTATTTAGGAGTCTGTAGTGTTAATAGGGCTAAACAAGTTATAAAGAATCTAGTTAAAAAGTGAATATTTGGTCTGCGCCAGATAAAAGGATTGTTACACTGTGTTGTATAGGACAAAAATACAAGAAAAACATATCAACCGACAACCTTTAAAACTTCATACCATTTTTCTATTCAAGCTATTTGGAAAAGCTAAACAGTTCTGTAAATGTCTAACTTATCTCTATCATTTCCAATGCATTTAAACACTATCTATGCACATTTAGACACTATCTATGCACATTTAAACACTATGTATGCACATTTAAACACTATCTATGCACATTTAGACACTATGTATGCACATTTAGACACTATGTATGTACATTTAGACACTATCTATGCACATTTAAACACTTGTATGCACATTTAGACACTATGTATGCACATTTAGACACTATGTATGCACATTTAGACACTATCTATGTACATTTAGACACTATGTATGCACATTTAGACACTATCTATGCACATTTATACACTATGTATGCACAATTAAACACTATATATGCACATTTAAACACTATCTATGCACATTTATACACTGCCAAGTTTGGTGAAAATTCAACAAGGGGTTGTGAAGAACATTAGCGGACAAGCTTTGTGCCATAAAAATGTTCAATTGGCCATAAATCCGCAAAATATCATCCAACCGAGGTTACAATATGCACAACTAGACATCATACCAATGCTTCCTGCTAACTTTGGTGAACATGCAGCAAGTGGTTATGGAGAACATGTGCGGGCAAGGTAGAGCGGATAGACAGACAGAAATGGCAAAAATAATATGTCTCCCCCTCCACCCCATCTCCTCCCCCTTACCGGAGACATGATTATAATCAGATGACAATCATGAAGATCAGAGTAATGTTCTAGACAGTTTATATATTGCTAGACTTAATGTCCCAGAAGTAGCTTAGCATTATATAAATATTTCATTTCGGTCAATGACCAATCATTGGCTGTTCTGGCTTTATGTTGTTTGACAATCCTGACATTGGCAGATGAGATTTGACAGCAACCTTGACCGTTGACTTTCTATCAAGATAGAAAGTCGTGATAGCTCAGTGGTAGCGCGTTCGCTTCACGTGCGAAAGGCCCGGAGTTCGAGCCCCGCTGGAGCCGTTATGATTGTGTCCTTAGGCAAGGCATTGAAATTCCACATGCCTCTTCTCCCTCCCTCGTGGCGATGGATTCCATCAGGAATGACGTCTCGAGAGTGATTAGTATAAGTTATAAGAACTTGTTTCGCAATCGAGCTAAAATAAATTTGTATAAACTAATGTGTAATCTTAAAACAAAAACCGCTACTGCACCCTACATTACTTTAAAGAACGATACAGCTAAACAGTGTACAAACTATGTGGACTGATAAAATAATTATCGATAGTTTATTTATATTTTTCTGTTTTACCGAACAGTTTTCCTACAAAACATTCTTCGAGACTACATTAAAACAAGATGGCGGCATAACAAATAAAATCACATTGAAATTAAACGGTAAAGTCCGAGTAGCGTGATTTTATTGCGAATGAGGCTATTCAGAGGTGAGACATTGCCATGAGACATTAAACAATGCTGCATGCATGGGGTAATTTGTTCAAGATAATACACTATGGCCCAATGTTACACAAGTACCCGATAGTTTGTTCAAGCGTATATGCTATGACCCCATGTTACACAAGTACCTGATAGTTTGTTCAATCGTATATGCCACGACCCCATGTTACACAATTACCTGATAGTTTGTTCAAGCGTATATGCTACGACCCCATGTTACACAAGTACCCGATAGTTTGTTAATGCATATATGCTATGGCCCAATGTTACACAATTACCCGATAGTTTGTTAAAGCATATATGCTATGGCCCAATGTTACACAAGTACCCGATAGTTTGTTCAAGCGTATCTACTATGGCCCAATATTACACAATTACCCGATAGTTTGTTAAAGCATATATGCTATGGCCCAATGTTACACAAGTACCCGATAGTTTGTTCAAGCGTATATACTATGGCCCAATATTACACAATTACCCGATAGTTTGTTCAAGCGTATATGCTATGGTATTGTTCCAGCCCAATACAACGTGTTCTGCTTGACAAAAAGACTGCAGTCCATTATATATAAAATGCCAGACAATGAATTAACGCCATTTCTGGTAAAATAGATTACTGGTAAACAAGATTAGGCTCCATGTTATTATCTCTGCCATTTATTGTAGATGAACATCAGACAATGCCCTTTGATCAAGAAACTTAGATGACAACTTCCAACTGCTAGAACATTTATTCTAGCAAATCAAATATGATTTCTATGACAGTGCATGAAAGTACTGCTTGCTATTGGAAAATGTGCAGTAAAGTACTGCTTGCTATTGGAAAATGTGCAGACAAGTACTGCTTGCTGTATGGGAAATGTTATGTTATATTTCGGTTTTACGCCTGCATCAGCACCATTTTGGGCTATATCGCCGGCGGGCAGTTTACCTAACAACACCTTACCTGGGCATGCTCCAGCGGTTAACCAGTACTTGGGTGCACCAACCTCCGTAAGAAACTGCCAACTTTTTCATATAAATGAGACATGGCCTGAGCGGGGCTCGAACCCGTCACGGCATTCACATAGCCTAGTGTTGCATTGACAGTACATAGCCTAGTGTTGCATTGACAGTACATAGCCTAGTGTTGCATTGACAGTACATAGCCTAGTGTTGCATTGACAGTACATAGCCTAGTGTTGCATTGACGTACATAGCCTAGTGTTGCATTGACAGTACATAGTATAGTGTTGCATTGACAGTACATAGCCTAGTGTTGCATTGACAGTACATAGCCTAGTGTTGCATTGACAGTACATAGCTTAGTGTTGGATTGACAGTACATAGCCTAGTGTTGCATTGACAGTACATAACTTAGTGTTGGATTGACAGTACATAGCCTAGTGTTGCATTGACAGTACATAGCGTAGTGTTGCATTGACAGTACATAGCGTAGTGTTGCATTGACAGTACATAGCCTAGTGTTGCATTGACAGTACATAGCCTAGTGTTGCATTGACAGTACATAGCCTAGTGTTGCATTGACAGTACATAGCCTAGTGTTGCATTGACAGTACATAGCCTAGTGTTGCATTGACAGTACATAGCCTAGTGTTGTAGACAAGTAAGTGTTGAGGAACCATACATTTCTTGCACTCAGCTACATGTTTATATAACACAGTATAAAAGTGTTGGTTTATTATAGTGTCACCCCTATTCAAAGGGCCAGTCATTACTGGGTTATAAGTTAACTCACTGATGTTTATTCTACTTCAGATGTTGCTTAGTACCAAACTCTTATAAATTTTCCAAATGTTTTCATCTCTCCAGCAAGAGGCAAGATATCAAATTCACTGTATTCATGGTTTGTTAGTGCACACATACTATGTCGATGCAGTGCACCAGCTAACTATGTCGATGCAGTGCACCCGCTAACTATGTCGATGCAGTGCATCAACTAACTATGTCGATGCAGTGCATCAGCTAACTATGTCGATGCAGTGCACCAGCTAACTATGTCGATGCAGTGCATCAGCTAACTATGTCGATGCAGTGCATCAGCTAACTATGTCGATGCAGTGCACCAGCTAATTATGTCGATGCAGTGATCAGCTAATATGTCGATGCAGTGCATCAGCTAATATGTCGATGCAGTGCACCAGCTAACTATGTCGATGCAGTGCACCACTAACTATGTCGATGCAGTGCATCAGCTAATTATGTCGATGCAGTGCATCAGCTAACTATGTCGATGCAGTGCATCAGCTAACTATGTCGATGCAGTGCACCAGCTAATATGTCGATGCAGTGCATCAGCTAACTATGTCGATGCAGTGCATCAGCTAATTATGTCGATGCAGTGCACCAGCTAACTATGTCGATGCAGTGCACCAACTAACTATGTCGATGCAGTGCATCAGCTAATTATGTCGATGCAGTGGATCAGCTAATTATGTCGATGCAGTGCATCAGCTAACTATGTCGATGCAGTGCACATGCTAACTATGTCGATGCAGTGCATCAGCTAATTATGTCGATGCAGTGCATCAGCTAATTATGTCGATGCAGTGCAATCTCTACAACTACATCAGCAGATATTAATTGTCTTTTTCCAGTTTATCACTGAAGAGTCATTCTGGCTACTTCAATAAAATGAATCCTTGAAACTCATTTATCAATTTTGACAAAGAAACATTTGAAATATTTCTTGTTTCCGGTGAGCATCCAATGATCACAAAACATCTACAGAAAATGGGTCAAAAACACAGGAATACACAGTCAACGTACAGATTCTATATATCCAACTATATGGGTCGACAAATACATAAATCTGATTCGCTCTCCTCCAATATTTGACTTTATTTTCTATCTCCAATCCAATATTATCTCTCCTCCAAAATTTTATTTTATTTTTATATCTCCAATCCAATATTATCTCTCATTTCTATCACCAATCCAATATTATCTCTCCTCCAATATTTGATTTTATTTTCTATCTCCAATCCAATATTATCTCTCATTTCTATCACCAATCCAATATTATATATGTATATAGGAAAGAGGTAACCATACAAGCAGGTTGCTTTCTCCTCAATCCTACATGTATGTACACAGGAAAGAGGTAACCATACAAGCAGGTTGCTTTCTCTTCAATCCTACATGTATGTACATAGGAAAGAGGTAACCATACAAGCCAGTTGCTTTCTCCTTAATCCTACATGTATGTACATAGGAAAGAGGTAACCATACAAGCCAGTTGCTTTCTCCTCAATCCTACATGTATGTATATAGGAAAGAGGTAACCATACAAGCAGGTTGCGTTCTCAATCCTACATGTATGTACATAGGAAAGAGGTAACCATACAAGCCAGTTGCTTTCTCCTCAATCCTACATGTATGTATATAGGAGAGGTAACCATACAAACAGGTTGCTTTATCCTCAATCCTACATGTATGTACATAGGAAATAGGTAACCATACAAGCCAGTTGCTTTCTCCTCAATCCTACATGTATGTACATAGGAAAGAGGTAACCATACAAGCAGGTTGCTTTCTCCTCAATCATACATGTATGTACATAGGAAAGATGTAACCATACAAGCAGGTTGCTTTCTCCTCAATCCTACATGTATGTACATAGGAAAGAGGTAACCATACAAGCAGGTTGCTATCTCCTCAATCCTACATGTATGTACATAGGAAAGAGGTAACCATACAAGCAGGTTGCTTTCTCCTCAATCCTACATGTATGTACATATTATAAATACTTGACTATGTTTATTCAAAGACGGATCTGTAGTCCAGTGGTAACACGCTGGACTGGTAATCCAGGGATCGCAGGTTCTATCCCCCGTCTGACCCTAATACAATTAACAGTCTTTCAGATGAGACTTTAAACCAAGGTCTCGTGTCGGTGCTGTACACTGTGCACGTAAAAGAACCAGAGGAGTCTCTGGAATGGGTCTCTGTCTGTATCATTGCACTATCCTCCCAAAATCTAAAATGACTAATCACTTCATGAGGCGTCGCTCATATGGGCAATCGGTAGGGACGATAAATAAACGTAAAGCATACAAAAACAATTCAAAGAAATTAATATTGTTTATTTCAACACAGATAGATAACATTACAATAATTCAACAGCTCTACTGCCGATTAAGCACATATGTTGACAAGACGGAGAATTTCAGGGCAATATTTATATCTCCAGATTTTAATACTTTCTAAATGCTTGAATGCTGCTGATTACTTATGAAATCTTGACACCCAGGAGTCCAAAGATTGAAACCCAGGAGTCCAAAGATTGAAACCCAGGAGTCCAAAGATTGAAACCCAGGAGTCCAAAGATTGAAACCCAGGAGTCCAAAGATTGAAACCCAGGAGTTCAAAGATTGAAACCCAGGAGTTCAAAGATTGAAACCCAGGAGTCCGAAGATTGAAACCCAGGAGTTCATAGATTCAAAACTCAGGAGTCCGAAGATTGAAACCTGGAATTCAAAGATTGAAATCCCTTGTGATTCAAATATGTCATGTTTGGACCCACAGTGTAAATTTACCTCGGGAATTAAAAACTTGGATACAAAACTGCATACACCTTGTTGCAACATTATATTATGTTCTACTGAACGTCGTCCTAGAGCACTTGTACTTACAAATGTTTTGTCTTGTACAATTTATTACTTTTTTATGACCATTCTGTTTGTGACCTGCAGAGCGACAGTTTGAATGTTGCATCATGGTATTGATGTCATCAAGGAGAGAAGAAGGTAAATGTCCTAATTATAGAATAGTCTTCATGTTTATATAACTTATGAAATCTTACTTTATAGCATCTACACGTTTATATAACTTATGAAATCTTACTTTATAGCATCTACACGTTTATATAACTTATGAAATCTTACTTTATAGCATCTACACGTTTATATAACTTATGAAATCTTACTTTATAGCATTTATATAATTATGAAATCTTACTTTATAGCATCTACACGTTTATATAACTTATGAAATCTTACTTTATAGCATCTACACGTTTATATAACTTATGAAATCTTACTTTATAGCATCTACACGTTTATATAACTTATGAAATCTTACTTTATAGCATCTACACGTTTATATAACTTATGAAATCTTACTTTATAGCATCTACACGTTTATATAACTTATGAAATCTTACTTTATAGCATCTACACGTTTATATAACTTATGAAATCTTACTTTATAGCATCTACACGTTTATATAACTTATGAAATCTTACTTTATAGCATCTACACGTTTATATAACTTATGAAATCTTACTTTATAGCATCTACATGTTTATATAACTTATGAAATCTTACTTTATAGCATCTACATGTTTATATAACTATGAAATCTTACTTTATAGCATCTACACGTTTATATAACTTATGAAATCTTACTTTATAGCATCTACACGTTTATATAACTTATGAAATCTACTTTATAGCATCTACACGTTATATAACTTAGAAATCTTACTTTATAGCATCTACATGTTTATATAACTTATGAAATCTTACTTTATAGCATCTACATGTTTATATAACTTATGAAATCTTACTTTATAGCATCTACACGTTTTATAACTATGAAATCTTACTTTATAGCATCTACACGTTTATATAACTTATGAAATCTTACTTTATAGCATCTACACGTTTATATAACTTATGAAATCTTACTTTATAGCATCTACACGTTTATATAACTTATGAAATCTTACTTTATAGCATCTACACGTTTATATAACTTATGAAATCTTACTTTATAGCATCTACATGTTTATATAACTTATGAAATCTTACTTTATAGCATCTACACGTTTATATAACTTATGAAATCTTACTTTATAGCATCTACACGTTTATATAACTTATGAAATCTTACTTTATAGCATCTACACGTTTATATAACTTATGAAATCTTACTTTATAGCATCTACACGTTTATATAACTTATGAAATCTTACTTTATAGCATCTACACGTTTATATAACTTATGAAATCTTACTTTATAGCATCTACACGTTTATATAACTTATGAAATCTTACTTTATAGCATCTACATGTTTATATAACTTATGAAATCTTACTTTATAGCATCTACACGTTTATATAACTTATGAAATCTTACTTTATAGCATCTACATGTTTATATAACTTATGAAATCTTACTTTATAGCATCTACATGTTTATATAACTGATGAAATCTTACTTTATAGCATCTACATGTTTATATAACTTATGAAATCTTACTTTATAGCATCTACACGTTTATATAACTTATGAAATCTTACTTTATAGCATCTACACGTTTATATAACTTATGAAATCTTACTTTATAGCATCTACACGTTTATATAACTTATGAAATCTTACTTTATAGCATCTACATGTTTATATAACTTATGAAATCTTACTTTATAGCATCTACACGTTTATATAACTTATGAAATCTTACTTTATAGCATCTACACGTTTATATAACTTATGAAATCTTACTTTATAGCATCTACACGTTTATATAACTTATGAAATCTTACTTTATAGCATCTACACATTTATATAACTTATGAAATCTTACTTTATAGCATCTACACGTTTATATAACTTATGAAATCTTACTTTATAGCATCTACACGTTTATATAACTTATGAAATCTTACTTTATAGCATCTACACGTTTATATAACTTATGAAATCTTACTTTATAGCATCTACATGTTTATATAACTTATGAAATCTTACTTTATATAGATAGATAGATAGATACTTTTATTTCCTCCATTGCTGAAGAGCATAACATATTTACAAATCATATTAATATATATGTACAAACAGTATAATATCAACGCACAAATAACAGGGTTAAGTGTCAGTCGAGTAATCGCAGCACATATAACCTTGTATTTAGTCAATTGACCTCGACTATGGACGAATACATAATTAGCAATATATAACAGTTATGATGTCCGAACATAACAATGTGCACCAGTAAAACATAGAATCAGTTTGCTTTCAACTACCCGGAAAACATTCTACATATTAGCTTCAATAGCAACAAGTTCCTTGGAACAAGATTATCATCTACCTGTAATGCTAACGATAGTAATGCATTGCACTGGTCCATTGGTGATAAATGCATGCATTCTATATAATCTTTAGTACTAACAATGTCAGCTAAAATGTTCAACACTTTACACCTTATGTGATCAATTGCATGGCAATAACACATTATATGTTCAACATTGTTGACAGCCAATAGCGAGCATTTGTAACATGTACTTAAGAATTGTCTCGATACCAATTGACCCAAGACTGACGCCGCTATTTTACACAGGGGAAGTAACTCGTGCCTCATTCTACACGCCGACCAGAGTACACATGGGCTGTCCGATTTAATAATGTGCGGTATGGTTAATTGTGCTTGAATTCTGACGAACCGTTCTTGCTTGTTAGTTGCTGATACACTCTTCTTGAGTACACTTTTCCAAGTTAATTTTGCAGGGAAATATCCCGTTGTGATACAACATTCAAGGAAATGTAACAACCTGTACTTTCCAAGCAATCTATATATATCCTGCATGAATCCCGAATACTTGTTTATATAACTTATGAAATCTTACTTTATAGCATCTACATGTTTATATAACTTATGAAATCTTACTTTATAGCATCTACACGTTTATATAACTTATGAAATCTTACTTTATAGCATCTACATGTTTATATAACTTATGAAATCTTACTTTATAGCATCTACACGTTTATATAACTTATGAAATCTTACTTTATAGCATCTACACGTTTATATAACTTATGAAATCTTACTTTATAGCATCTAATTTATATAACTTATGAAATCTTACTTTATAGCATCTACACGTTTATATAACTTATGAAATCTTACTTTATAGCATTTACATGTTTATATAACTTATGAAATCTTACTTTATAGCATCTACATGTTTATAAACTTATGAAATCTTACCTTATAGCATCTACATGTTTATATAACTTATGAAATCTTACTTTATAGCATCTACACGTTTATATAACTTATGAAATCTTACTTTATAGCATCTACACGTTTATATAACTTATGAAATCTTACTTTATAGCATCTACACGTTTATAACTTATGAAATCTTACTTTATAGCATCTACACGTTTATATAACTTATGAATCTTACTTTATAGCATCTACACGTTTATATAACTTATGAAATCTTACTTTATAGCATCTACACGTTTATATAACTTATGAAATCTTACTTTATAGCATCTACATGTTTATATAACTTATGAAATCTTACTTTATAGCATCTACACGTTTATATAACTTACGAAATCTTACTTTATAGCATCTACACATTTATATAACTTATGAAATCTTACTTTATAGCATCTACACGTTTATATAACTTATAAAATCTTACTTTATAGCATCTACACGTTTCCCAAATCCTATGCTTGTATGCCTGGCGCCAGGCTGGTAGGCAATCGGTAACCATTATTTAACTAGCTGGCAGCTCACCAACCGGCCATATCAGAACAAACCCCTGACGAGGTTCGAACCTTCGACCTCCCGCTCCGTAGGCGGATGGATGCCGTAACCATTAAGGCCACGGAGACGGTGTGTGAATGCAAAACTTGTACAATAAAATTCATCATTCTGAAGCAAGAGAGAGAAGAGAGAAGAGAGGAGAGAGAGAGGAGGGAGGAGAGAGAGAGAGGGAGAGAGAGAGAGAGATGAGGAGAGAGAAGAGAGAGAGAAGAGAGAGAGAGAGAAGAGAGAGAGAAGAGAGAAGAGAGAGAAGAGAGAGAGAAGAGAGAGAAGAGAAAGAGAGAGAGAGAGAGAAGAGGAGAGAGAGCTAGCACATTCTGCGTCTATTTACGATAGTGAAAAGTATGATAGTGGAATATATTCCTTCTATATACCCAATACCATTTAATAGGCTTAGCAAGGGAGAAACTCCAATATCACAGAACACAGTATGTCAGAGGTTTCAACGATGTCAATGCTGAACCATCACAAGTTAGTTAATGCAATAAAGATTTGTAACTGTTAGAATAAAGACATATAAATATAATATTCACAATGCTTACATAAATTGGAAGAAATAAACAGCATGATATTAGTTTTATGGTGATTTTTAAAATATATGGAATATTTCTAGATCATTTACTGGATTATATTACAGATGTGATGAGATACATGAAACAGATTTAATTTTGATTTTGAATTAGTGCAATCAAAGAGGTAAGTTTACCAAATATATCTACATGTATATACCTCCAAACAAAAATACACATCACCCTAAATTAAAGATTAAAACTAAATTAAAGATTAAAACTGTTGCAACTTTCTCACAATTATTTTATGAAATTTAGTCAGAGACCCATAAATAAAAATGAAATTTCACTGATGGTGAGTTGACATTTCACTGTAGGCAAGTTGACATTTCACTGTATAGTTGACATTTCACTGTAGAGTTGACATTTCACTGTAGAGTTGACATTTCACTGTAGAGTTGACATTTAACTGTAGAGTTGACATTTCACTGTAGAGTTGACATTTCACTGTAGAGTTGATATTTCACTGTAGAGTTGACATTTCACTGTAGGTGATTTGACATTTCACTGTAGAGTTGATATTTCACTGTAGGTGAGTTGACATTTCACTGTAGGTGATTTGACATTTCACTGTAGGTGATTTGACATTTCACTGTAGGTGATTTGACATTTCACTGTAGGTGATTTGACATTTCACTGTAGGTGATTTGATATTTCACTGTAGGTGATTTGACATTTCACTGTAGGTGATTTGACAATTCACTGTAGGTGATTTGACATTTCACTGTAGGTGATTTGACATTTCACTGTAGGGGAGTTGATATTTCACTGTAGGGGAGTTGATATTTCACTGTAGGGGAGTTGATATTTCACTGTAGTGGATTTGATATTTCACTGTAGGGGAGTTGATATTTCACTGTAGGGAGTTGACATTTCACTGTAGGTGAGTTGACATTTCACTGTAGGTGATTTGACATTTCACTGTAGTGGATTTGACATTTCACTGTAGGGGAGTTGACATTTCACTGTAGGTGATTTGACATTTCACTGTAGGTGATTTGACAATTCACTGTAGGTGATTTGACATTTCACTGTAGGTGAGTTGACATTTCACTGTAGGTGAGTTGACATTTCACTGTAGGTGATTTGACATTTCACTGTAGGTGAGTTGACATTGAATTGTAGGTGATATAATTATTAGAAAAAGGTAACAAATACAGTAACTTTAACTTTTGTTCCTTATAATTGTATTAGATTAACACGAGTCCATGTTCTTGTAGTCACAAATTTTCTCTGAGCTAGACGTTAAAATAGGATAGTAAATTAACCAATCAGTAAACAGTTCGAGCCAAGTCCAAAAAACGGATAGTTTTTCTACCAATGAAAAACGTCCTTACAAACGCTGGATTTAGCCGAAAACATTCAAACGTTAAACCGTTTTTGATGTCCATTTTTGAGTGACTGTTTGTACCATTAAAAATGACACATAAACAGTGAGAAACATAGAAAGTCGAGTCGAGAATTGGTCGCGCGTCGCGTGCGAGATCATAGAACATGAAAAAAGATATAATTACAAGAGATACGAGGACAGTTTAGAGTGACTCCTAAACCAACCCTATATATTTGTGTGCTTGTAGCCTAATCTATGGCCGAGCTGAGTATTCAAATCGTATTACTAACGCACACAACTTAATCACCTTAGTTTATAACATATGAGTGCTAGCTAAACATCTTAGTACGCTCGCCCACATGGTTCGCCGGAAGCGAGGGTAAATAAGCTCAATCATCATCATCTAATGACAATATAACTGCTATTTAAGCAGACACACAATCATGACAATATTTAAGCAGACACGTAATGTATCATGACAATATTTAAGCAGTCACATAATGCATCATGACAATATTTAAG